>SWDC01000148.1:0-600000 GCA_004919715.1 Linderniella brevidens
CTAAAATAATTTCCATTTCATTAAGGTTCAGCCATTTTTGCACGCATAGAATACATCGTCACCGCGAATATCGTGTATCTACGGATCTTAATATTTTGAACCTGTATCTTGAAAAGGATCATGAGCGTACTAGTGCTAGGTAGTGGGTCATTTCAGAACATGGTCTAGGTGAGTCTAATCATTTCAAGAATTTAACAAAGAGAAAGACCAAATATCAAAACCATAATAGTCATATATGACATATGCCAATGTTGATCCAAATATTGGACCAACATTTACTGACTCTGATAGAACCCTATAGACTTCTTTAGGCTTGAGAACCTTTCGAAGTCTAACGCTTTAGTGAAAATATCTGCTAGCTGATTCTTAGTATATATATGCTCTATTTTCACTAACTCTTCTCAACTATATCTCTCAAAAAATGATGCTAGTGTCTATATGCTTAGTCCTAGAATGTTGTATCGGATTTTTCGAAATGTTTATGGCACTAAGATTATCACAATACATCAGCACGGTTTCGCTCTGTAACTATAATTACTCAACATACTCTTAAGTCATATGAGTTGTGTACAACAGCTACCCGCTGCCACATACTCAGATTCGGCCGTAGTGAGAGAAACACAATTTTGCTTCTTACTAAACCAAGACACTGGATTAATACCTAAGAAGAAGCAGCCTCCACTTGTGCTCTTGCGATCATCTTCATCATCTGCGCAATCGTCACTGAAACAACCAAATTAGTGTTAGTATCTTTTGAAAACCATAAACCAGGTTACATGTATACTAACGTACTTCAAAATTCTTTTGACAGCGTTAAGGTGAGAAACCTTTGGTTCAGCCTGATATCTCGCACACACACAAACACTATACATAATGTCTGGTCTACTCGCAGAAAGATATAATAAGTTACCTATCATATAACGATATAATGTTGGGCCGACATTCTCCCCAACATTATCTTTACTTACCTTCTGCGTAGACCCATAGGAGTTCTCATACCTTGGCACTATCCAACCCGAACTTCGTCACTGTATTTTTCGCGTATTTTTCCTGTGACATAAATATGTCATCCTCGCTTTGTTTCACCTGTAGACCTATGAAGAAAGTTAGTTCGCCGATCATACTCATCTCAAATGTAGAATTCATAGCTTGGATAAACTCATCCGACATAGATCGAGATGTTGATCCGAAGACTATGTCATCCACATAGATTTGAGAGATTAACACATCATTTCCAACTCTTTTTACGAAAAGAGTTCTATCGGCTTCGCCTCTAACAAATCCAAAATCTAAGAGAAACAACGTTAGTCTACCATACTAAGCTCGAGGAGCTTGCTTTAAACCGTAAAGAGCTTTTGTAACTTATACACATGATCAGTATGGTAAGGATCTTCGAAACCTTTCGATTGCTCAACATATATTTCTTTATAAATAAAGCCATTTAAGAACGCACCCTTAACATCCATCTGGTGGAGGGTAATGTTGAGCCAACATTCAATAGCAAGTAAGAGTCTTATAGATTCTAACCTTGCTACGGGGGCAAAGGTTTCATCAATGTCTATACCCTCAACTTGGTTATAGCCTTGGACAACTAACCGAGCTTTATTCCTAATAACATTCCCATACTCATCAGATTTGTTTTTGAAAATCCACTTTGTACTAATGACTATACCGTCGCTTGGTCGTGGAACCAAAGTCCAAACCTGATTTTTATCAAATTGAACAAGCTCTTCTTGCATAGCATTGATCCAAAAAATGTCTTTGAGGGCTTCAAGAACGTTTTTTGGTTCAATTTCAGATACAAAGCAATTAAACCTTACCTCATTGTATACGGAAGTCATGCATACATATTTTACCATTGATCTGTAATCTCTTCTTGGTTTATCCCCGGTCTTCCGTCCTTCATCCAGTCTGCCTATTATCTGATCAGAGGGGTGAGACTTCTGAATCCTAGCAGGGGGATCTCTCCGAACATTTAAAGTTTCATCTTCAGTGTTCTGTTCAGGAGCTAATGTTGAGTCGGATGTTGACTCAATATTATTAGCTTCCAGATCCTCTGCTGGACCAACCGTCGGCACAACATCTCCAATGTCAACTTGAGGAGTATTTCTGCTAATGTAAGAGAAATCATCAAAAATGATATTAACAGATTCCTGAATAGTTTTCAATCTAAGATTGTAAACACGATAAGCACGACTATTAGTAGAATATCCCAAGAAAATGCATTTGTCACTTTTCGAATCAAACTTTGTCAAATATTCACGATCATTCAACATATAGCAAGAACATCCAAACACGTGAAAATACTTGACAGTAGGCTTCCTACCCTTCAAAATCTCATAAGAGGTTTTCTTTGTCCCTAGACGAAAGAAAACTCTTTTGGAGATATGACAAGCCGTGTTTAATGCTTCAGCCCAAAATCTTTTAGAAGACTCTTGGATTGTAGCATTACACGAGCCATTTCCTGAAGAGTTCTATTCTTCCTTTCGACAACCCCATTTTGTTGAGGTGTCTTGGGAGAAAAAAACTCATGGATAATACCCTTTTTGTCACAAAAATCTTTGAAAAATTGATTTTCAAACTCTCTACCATGATCGGACAAAAATGGGAGCACAAAAGTTATTTTTGATCATGGCACAAAAGGTTTTGAAAAAGTCAAAAGTTTCAGATTTCTCTCTAAGAAAAAATATTCATGAAAACCTAGAAAAGTCATCAGCTAAGACATACGCATATTTTCTACCCCATATGCTGTCTACTTCCATAGGACCCATAATATCCATGTGAAGTAGCTAAAAGCAGTGGACAGTTCTAAAATGTTGACCAACATTTTGATCAACATTATGACTGGCATGCTTCTGCTTGCCTTTCAGACATTGCTCACAAATAATCTTTCCACAATCCTTAAGGTTTGGAATTCCTCTGATTGCCTCATGCCGAATCAACTGTTGTAGGGTTCTGTAATTGACATGACCCAATTTATTGTGCCATAGAACAATATCATCTTCGGTTTTAGAGACTTTACATACCTTTTTTCTCTCATTCTTATCACCAACTTGATAGCAATTATCACTCGATCATTTACCTGCCATCACACACAAGTTCTTGTCATTAAAAACTTCAAAGCATTTTCGATTAACCTTACCTCAAGATCGTCGTCACATAGTTGACTAATGCTAATAAGATTAGCAACCAGTCTGTCAACATGGAGGACATTCCTTAGGGCAGGAAAACCAGCCACCTTCAGTTTACCTCGTCCGAGATTTCACCTTTCGCCACACCTCCAAAAGTAATTGTACCGTTACTTAAGGGAGTGTAGTCTATCAAGTAATTGGTACCTGTCATGTGTCGTGAACAACCACTATCGAAGTACCAAGATCCTGAAATGTTAGCTTTCAAAAACGTATAAACAACATTACATAGAATTGGTGATTTTCGTACCCAAGCTTTCTTCTGAACTGATGGACTCCAAAAAATTGTATTCATATGATTCACAGAACCAGAACAAATGTTGTCTGAGCTATCTCCAGACTTTTTCTTCAACACTGATTTCTCAATGTTGGAGTGAATGTTGGATGATTTTTCAGTCAACATATGCTTTTTGGACATCGCATCTTTCAGTTTCCAGCAATAAGGTTTAATATGTCCACGTTTAAGACAAAAATGACATTTAAAACTTCTAGACCTGGACTTCGATGCAGAATGCTTAGATTTTTTAGGATGGGATTTGAATCCTAGACCATGATTAGAAGTATTAACGAAAGAAAGTACCTCGTCAAGTGTTGACTTGCGTTTATTCATCTTTGAAAAAGTATCTGAAGCCTTGTTGACTTGCGTTTGTAGCTTGTCAATTTCTTTGTCCTTTCTGGTCAGTAAGGCTTCCATCTTGCTCATCCCATCAAGCAAGCCATTGATAACTTTTTTGTTGTTCACATTTTCCTCAGTCAGCACTTGAACGGAGTCCGTCAATTTCGAGATCTCTTTCCTTTGATTCGTCCACTCTACGTACAGTTGTTTGTACATTTCTTCCAGTGATTCACCATCCTCAGCACGTTCTAAACAATCTCCTGAATCATCTAACAACAAAGATTCATCAAAATTATTTGATTCGTCATAATCAAAGAGAATATAGTGTTCAGATGTTGAACCCAATGTTGGATCAACATCCGTTACCACACTAAACCCAGTATGATGTTCCCCGTCCTCGTTGTCAAAGAAGGTTGGAATTGGAACTTTAGTCCTTTGGGCAACCTGATGCGTATTCCTTGCTGGCACGTCATCTTCGTCATCAGATAGGCTGACCCAATATCCGTTTCCATACCTGCAAAGAGTGTTAGCACATTCATTTGCAAAATGACCCCAACTTTACAAGCATGACATTGGATGGAGTCCCTGTCAAGTTTGTTGGCTTTCGCTTTATCAACAGAGTTTCTTTTGTTGATAGTGCGATTCAGAGCAGATGAAGACTCTTGAGCGTTGAGAACATTCTTGAATGTTGGACCAACATTTAACTCTCTTTTATTTATCAGTAACCTTTTGAACTTCCTAACAATCATAGTCATATCCTCATCATCGCCTGAATCAACATCAGATTCAATACCTGATGGTGCGAGACTAGAGCGAGACTTTTGCCCCTTGATGCATTTTTCCGAACTTCGATATTGGTCTCGTAGTTCTTCATAATGTTCATGAGGGTGTTAATGTCGAGTGTGGCTAGATTGTGGGCTTCATCTACAGCTGCCACCTTCACGTTGAACTTCTCGGATAGTGACCTAATAGCCTAAGAATTTAAAACTTTGTTAGAAATAGGTTCACCCAGACTATGACACTCGCTAGAAATATTCAAAAGCTTTCCAAAATAAGTAGTGATGTCTTCATCGTCCCTCATACAAAGGTTTTCAAATTGGCTATTTAAAATACGCAACTTTGTGTCTCTTACGCTCGTATCACCCTCACAGTACCTTTGCAACATATCTCATGCATGTTTCGCATTATTACAGTTTTGGATGATTTTGAACATAAAAATATCGACGGAGGAAAAAACGGCATGTAAAGCTTTTTCGTTAAAATCGGCTACTGCTCTTTCAAGAACAGTCCATTCGGCAATGGGTTTGTCAAACACTTCTCCGTCAGCATCAGGAGGTGTTTTAGGAGGGGTATAACCAATAAGAACCGAATCCCAAGCATGCGAGTCAATCAACTTTATGCATTGTCGCATTCAGATTTTCCAATAGGCATAGTTTGATCCGTCTAAAACGGGAACTTTTCAAAATAGTTTGAGCTCAAGGCAACCATATCTAGGATAAAAATGCTTAGTGTATCAAGCGGTCGCTCTGATACCAATTTGATGGGGTGTGGGAGGTCCCGTAAAGATATGGAAATAGCTAAGTTAAAATTATACCAGATATGTTGTCCCTAATATTCAACCAACATTAAGGAACAGAAAGTTTTAGCCCAGCGGAAAGTTTCAAAACTTAGCAGTAAAAACGATGGAGACACAGTTTAAAATATGCAGCAAGTTAAATAACTTGCTACACGCCTTCAGGGCAAAATTCCACTTCAAAGAATGGATTACAAAAAGTAGAACTATCGAAAGATAGTAAAAAATAACCTAGTAAAGAATCTAACGACTCTCCTAATCTTCACACAGATAACCTACGATCTATGTGAAGGTAAAACACTAGGTAAAGAACTGTGTAGACGAATATATGTAGAGAGCTCTCTCGTTTTCTTTTTCTTTTCGTTCGTCGCTCGTCGTCGTAGTTCATACACCGTGGTCGATATCGGAGTCTTCTATTTATACTCTTCATAGCTTCGACTCCAGTCCACTCCACGTTATCCATGATCTCCATGACTTCACGTCTGAGATAATGCTATGACTTATTCAGCCACGAGCTCCACTTCTCCTATTTTTAGTAAGCCCATTGTAGCGGTTGAATAAGCATCCTATATTTAGTATCCACTCCACTCTTATTTGAACAAGTCCATCTCGTAAGTAACCTCTGCACACATTTAAATAATTCCGCAATAATAGGGAAAATAGTTTTTGGGTTTGAAAGACAAAATTAAGGTTGCACCAAGTCCGAGTCAATCGATGTTGACTGGAATGTTTAGTTCATATTGTCAATGTCAACGGTGTCAACATTAACATATTGCACTGCACTCGTGTCACATGGTTGCATCTTTTAAAAAGTAAATCCAAAGTCATCACCAGTTTTCAAACTTCCCAATTCATTGTACCAAGAGATTTTTTTATAACCATGCAAATTATCTAGTAACTCCTTGCATATTTTTTTTTTCAGGAAAAATGTATAATGCATTTGTTTCATGCGTTTACTCACCACAACAAAATGTTGTGACTGAAAGAAAAAAAGGTCACCTTCTTGTTGAAAAGGGCTCTCATGTTTTAACAATATTGGAGAGAAACAATTTTTAAAGCCGCACATCTCAAAAATGGGCTACCGTAAAAACAATCTTGGTTCTCAAACTCCAATTATGCTTATTAAAGGTTTTTTCTCAGATTTTAGTGTGTCTCATGGTTTGGTTCCCAAATTGTTTGGTTGTGTGTCATTTGTCCAGGCTCACGCTCAAAATAGAGGAAAAATCTATTAATGTCATTGAAATGTATCTTGGCTATTCTTCCACCCAGAAATGCTACACGTGTTAGAATCTCCCACCAAAGAAATTTTTTGGCTCAGATGATGTCACTTTTGTGGTAAATGGTGGTTATTTCAGAAATACTTGTCTTCAAAGGGAGAATATACATTCGGAGACATGGATATAAACTAGAGTCCTCTTAGCTTTCCTAATTCTAATCTTCATAGTCATTCTGAAATTTTGTGGCCCATAATAATCTTCTTGGTGCAGCAATGGTCATGCGAGTCTTATCTGATCTCCACAATATAAGGCATTTTCTATAGATGAACAACAAGAAGGAATGAAAAATGACAATCATCGCTAAAAGTGTACTAGTAAGGAAAAGTCTCATCGTTCAGCATGTGTAAGATTAACCATCTCAACCTAACCTTACTCCATAAATCATTGAGGTAACTCATCCTCTTCAATCACATGAAAACTAATGTGATTCTAATGACTGTAATGCTCCTACGGCTTTGAGAAAAGAGACAAGAGCTTGCATGTAACATCCTACACGCTTATTTTGGTGTTTTAAGAATCTATCTCCTAAATATAAAGTTGTCCATACGAAATAACATTAATAATCGTAAACATTATTTGAAGCATTAAACCATAAGAATTGGATGGATTGTAGGAAGGTAGAGATGCAAACACTTGAGGCAAATAAAACGTGGGAATTGGTGGAATTACCAATTGGAAATAGTAAGGTCGAACGTCGATGGGTGTGTAGTGAAGTATAACTCAGATGAGCCCTTGGAGAGATAAAAGCAAGGTTTTTGTTGGATTACCCTTGTGGATATGGATTAGATCCGCATGAAGAATACCCAAGGGTGTTTGTATGTCAATCGGTCATGTGACATTTCATTGTACGAAACTGCAACTCCAAACCCTAATTACGAGCATGCAATCTAAACACCCTAATTACGAGCACGTAATTTAAACGAAACTTGCTAGGATTTCAGCCGATATACCTTCAAAGCACATGGCTAGCTTCGTCGCTCTCGGAAAGTTCGATGCTTTCGCAATCCAAAAGATACTCGGATCTTGGTTCACCGATGTTCAGTCTTGACTAAATAGTCACGTCGATCTCAAAGCCAAGTGGTGCCGAAAATAAAACTCACTCGGGTAGCTAGAGAGTTTCCATCAACCCCATGTAGAGAAAACAAATTTATTTCTCAATGTATCTGTGTCAAATGACTTTCGAGAATGAATGTAGCACCGCCTATTATAGAACTCAAGGGGGTGTCTTGTGAGAAAGTCTATCCAATGTAGGATGGATCAAATGCCACTTATATTCCATGTGCATATGGTTTTAGAAGCTCACATCCTAGGCATTCTTGACACCATGGCATAAGGCGAGGTCCCACACATAGTAAATGTACATTGATTATTAAAAAATCTTGACCCTTCATCCAACCCATGGATTTAGAGTTAACCAATTTCAAAATCCTTTAGTCCATGACTATGTACACTTAGTATCTTTTTTAAGCTCGACTCTCTAGGTTTGTCTCAACCGGCAACCGAGGAATCCGATGGTCCCAGTAGCATCTAGCATCTACAGTACCGAACTGATCCCATTGAGAACAAACGTGATGTTACTGACTATAGACCGTGATCTATGAGCATAAACCCTTAACTTGTTTCTCAGTCGAGTGAAAACATTGTCAATGCCAACTCACTAACTCGACTCTATGATATTATCGTGATGGATAACTTACCGAATCGAGCTCTAGTGTCTTACACGAGTCACTCTTAATGATTTGGCCAAAGACTTAGTAACTTTCCATCCACGTCCTCATAGAACTTGTAATCCGAATACTTGTGGGGCCGTTAATTTGTCTCGGTGGTCAAAGCCCGACAATTACCTCCCTCATCAAGGTCCCACGTTGGCGCCAACCACGTTCCTCTCATAACTATCTGGGCCTAACAAAGCTAATGACAAACCAAGACTCTAGTGGCATCTCCGTTAGTGACCCTTTATGTATGTGTTCACACAGATTATGGTAATGATACGTTCGATCAATGACACTTCCAAATTAATAAGCCATGTGATCAAACGACTGCGGGCTACGTTCATATACATTGATCCCTGACCCGTGTGTATTCTTGTCACGAACTCCCACTATCCCAAATGAGTGGTTGGCACCACCTCTTTAGATCTCCGGAAAGATAAGTCTTGATCGTACATCCAACACCTAACTAGAGTTCGAAGACTAACGAACATTTTCTATGAGTGGGATTTATAGGCATAGGTGCTATTAAAGGTGTAGCTCATCACATATGAATTTTATTATTTATCCCATTACCATATGTCAAGTAAACTTATGAATCGATGACAAGAATACTTCATACATCAATGTCAACACATAGTTTGAAAAAAGTATGAAAGGTATACATTATCCATTAATTCTAATCTTCGCATGGTATTCCGATGGCATATCCCAAACAGTTGGTTGTGAAGGGATTCTCACAAACACATGGTGTGAATTATCTTGAGACCTTTCTCCAGTAGCAAAAATGAATACTGTGAGATTCATGTTGATTGTGGCTACTCACTTGTGCTGGACATTACACTAATTTGGATAAACAAAGGGTGAAATTGTCGTGTGCAAATTGAGAAAATATGGTTTGGAAAGTCAAAACAAAAGCTACGACCAAAATTCCTCGGGCAATTCACGAAGGTAACGCCAAGTCTAGACTATATTTGTACATAACTCAACTTTAGGAAGAGTGCTAACGTTGTTAGCAGATGATGATGACACCATTGTGACTGCAAATTATGAGGATGAAGCTGAAAAATTTAAAATAACTTAATTAAAGAATTTTAGATCAAGTAAGTAGGCGTACTTTCTTGGCGTCAAAGTTATATACTCTAAGAAGGTTTTTTTATATCCCAGTAGAAGTATATCTTAGACTCGTTATCTGAGATAGATTAGTTGGACGTAAAGTTGTAGATATACAATAGAGCATAAATACAAAATTGGAGATGCTTCAAAAATGCTACCGTGGTATAAAGTATCATACCAAACACTTGTTGGAAGACTTATCTATTTGTCATATACATGGCCAAACATCGCCTATGTCGTACTTGTTGCGAGTCAGTTCGTGCATACACTTAAAAGACTACATCTTTAAGTTGTCTAGAGGATTTACAATACTTGAAAGGAACACTGGTAAAAGGACCATTAAGTAAAAGAGGAGGAGGGTTGTCTTTTGAATCCTACACGGATGCGGACTATGCAAGCTCAATATTTTATTTTATAGTAGACCGATTCTTGGATATTGCATGATGGAGACAATCTTGTGACATGGAGACGTAAGAAGCAAAATATTGTAGCTCAATCAAGTGTCTAAGCCGAGTTTAGGTCACTGGACTAAGGGATATCTGAGATGTTATGCCTCAAGATAATATTGGATGATTTATTGAGGGTATTAGAACATAAAGAAGCTCAAGAAACCAAAGCTGAAGAAGCCAACAAAAATGGTTGCTGAAGACAGCAACATCAGAGGCCTTTTAGTTCAAAAGAAGGCAAATATGGTTTAATTCGTTTATAAAATGTGGATGTTATAAAAGTTTGAGGGCTTTAATAAGTCAATCTACTATTAATCTACCACCAGAATCTATTGAACCTCAGCAACAGTTTGAAAAGGGGCCAAGTATTTGTTTATATTTTAATCTGCCGAATCTTCATGATGTTGAGATTCAGTTGGTAGATTATGGAGCAACCAGACATGTGTCTGTCAATATTGAATCCTTATTTGATTTACATGACATCGAAGAATCAAATGTGATTGAAGAGATATTAGAATTGTGTTTTGTTATTTTGTCATCCTTGTAATTAGGGGTATAACTCATAGTTTTGATAGTGTAGGACTTAAATAGTAAATATACCATGTAAATAGGTATAAATACAAAGTACACTATCGAAATCAATACACAAGTTATTTTCGGAAAAATCACAAGCATTGAATTCAACTTCTAGAGACAGAAAGGCAATTGAAAAACTCTCTAATCGTTTCTATCTCTCAAGATCTTCAAACTCGATATTCGACCGAAGGTAATTCTCGAGATTTATTAATCGAATATCTAGAATTCATGCTTAGATCGATCGTTAGTTGATATAATAGGACCTAACAATTGGTATCAGAGCAGATCGTGATCGCTTTTGGATTGAATTCGCTATTCTAAGATCAAAATAATTTTTCAGATTTTTCGATCGAAAAACTTATGTGAAATGTATTTTGATCAATGTGCTTAATGTTTGCGAATATTGTTGATGATCTTGCTGTTAAAGTGATAGATTATATGTTAGGAATGATTTACGTAATGATTTCAATCGCTTAGAACTTCAGAGTATTTCAGATTTTTGATTTCGGTAGATATTTGCGTTTGCGATTAAGTTTTGAATACGATTTGATTTTCTTCATAATCGATACATTTTGTTGTAAAACGTGGTTAATCTTGTGTTTGTTCATATTCAGAACTTAGAATCGAGTGATTATCCAGAATTTCAGCACCTAACTTGAACATTTCGGTTGAATCTGGATTTTCACTGTTCCATTGAACTTGAAGGTTGTTCTTCGATTGTTTTTCGATCCAAAAACTTGACTCGAAAAATATTTTTCGAATAAGTTTACAGCCGAAAAGTTTTTCGATAACAAACACTGTTTTCGTGTGTCTCACTCAAATATAAGACTCGAAAAACATTATTTTCGATAATTAGTTTTTGATTGATATATAAATATCTTTTTCGAGCGTAACAAGGCGTATATATTTTTACGAATACTGTTTCGCTAAATAAATATCAAATTTTGACACGAAAAACTTGTTTTACTATTACAAGTTTTTCGATCTCAAGATTTTCAATCATCTAAATTTTTGAGTCAAAATTTAGCGAAAACATATTTTCGATCGAATAATTCACACTCGAAAACTTTCCATAAACAATTTGAGTCAAACTTACCGAATTTTTTCGATCACTATAAATTTTTCGATTACAAATTTATTGATAAAAGTTTTTGCGATTAACAGAATTTTTTCGACAAACTATTTTTCGACATGATATTTACTTTGCTAAACTCTTACATTCGAAAAATAATTTTCGATAAATATCACGAAAAACTTATACGATTAAAGGTTCGAATTTTTTTTTAAAATCGAAAACGTTACTGCTCGAAAAAATTTTCGACCACTGAACTTTCAAACGCACACACATTTTACACTGTTTTGAAAGAAATCAAAATTCGTAATTTTCAAAACTTACGAAAAATATTTCTCCGAAGTATCTTCTTAGATACTCAAAATTTTTCGAAATATTAAAACAATTTTCGAAATATTTTTCCGAAGTATCAATTCTTATATCAAATATTTTTCGAAATCAAAACAATTTCTCTTTAACAACCGAAAAATAGGTTAGAAAAGGAAATTGCTCAAAGTACGAATCAAACATTGCTAACGAAAAGTTTGTTACTTGTGAAGCACTTTTACCATTTCGATTCCAAACTTTCACGAAGATCATACCAATCAACTACAAATGGATGCTTACGCACTCGGAAACGACGTCCGTCCTCCAATTCTACGAAGAGGTGAATACATCGTATGGGGAAGCCGATTCATGAACTTCCTGGAAACAAAAGATCAAGCTACAAACTTGATAGCTTCCTTTCAAGAAGGTCCCGCTCAATTTTGGCTTATCCAAGAAGGTGATGCCACTAATAATCCCCCCATTCCCTCCACTAGAATACTCAAAATTCCTAGTGAATAGACCGAGGGGGAGCGATTAAGAGTCAAAGCAGATTTAGGAGCCAAAACTTTCCTAATGCAAGGAATTCCGAATGACATCTATATGCAAATAAATAGTCTATCGAGTGCAAAAGCTATGTGGGACGAGCTCCACAAAATTATGCAACGGACCGAAGTCGGAGTCAAAGCCAAGAAAGCGAACATTCTCACCGCTTACGACTCATTCAAAGCAAAGACGGAGGAAAATGTTTATGAACTCTATCAATGCTATTTATCTCTTCTTAATGAGATGAGGAAAATAGAAAATTTCAAGATCAACATAGAGGTCGACATCCGATTTCTCTCATCTCTTCAACCGGGGTGGAAGAAAATATCCATGCAAATTCGTCAAAACAAAGTTTTGGACGAGATGGATTTCCACACCGTCTTTGATAATCTCGCTCAACACGAGGAAGACATAAGCGAGATACAAAAAGAACTTAAGGGCAAACAGATCGAAGACTCCATAGCTCTAGTTTCTGAAAGAAAAACTAGTCGATCTCGCAAAGATAAAAGTATCAAGTTGCCAAGTCCTTCAGAAGATGAAGACGAATCAGAATCGGATTCCGAACCTGATATGAAGAGTTCAAGAAACAAATGGCTCTCATTACTAAAATGATGAGCAAAAAGTTCTACAAAAAGAAATCATCCTCTTCGGCTAATAGACTTCGGACCTCAAGCTCTAAGCACAAGGAAAAACCGGCCGAGTCGTCATAATCTAAAAACGCCAAAGAACTACAAAAGTACTACAATTGTGGAAAGATAGGGCACTTCGCCAGAGAGTGCAATCTTCCTAAGAGAAAGACGTCAGCTACTATTCCAAGAAATTCCAACAACTAAACAAAAAGAGGCTGGAGTAGCTCTCTGATGGCCGAACAAGAGCATTGGTTGGAAGACACTATAGATTATGAAACGGACAACTTAGTTCTCATGGCACTTCTTGAAGATACCTTAGATAAAAGTACGTCGAAGCGGTCTGACGATGACTAAGCATCAACCTCGTCTCGTGAGGTAGCTACGCCTATATCTACATTATTAAACTTGCTAGAATCTTTACAAATTAAGTATTCTAAAATGAAAAATGAGCGAAAAAGTACAAAAGAATTAGAGGAGAGACTAGCCCTTAGTGAAAATAATTTCCAAAAACAACTAGATAAGAAAGTTCACATAGAAATTCTCTTATCTAATGCTAAGGAAGCAATAACTAGTCTTGAATCTAGGTTACCTACTTCTGAGACAAAAATAAATGACCTTAGTAAGACTCTTAGCGATTATCAGAGAGATTTAGAAATTTCTAGAAATAATTTTAATGAAATCTCTTACGAACGTAAGAAGCTTTACTCTAGGATTAAAACTTAGACGATCTTCTAACGAAAAGGGGGCAAACGGATCAAACCATCTTTCTAAATCAACCTCATGATATAGAATTTTATAATCCTAAAGAAGGCTTAGGTTTTAACAATCCCTGTAACTTGAAAAAGGTCAATGTTAAACAGTTATATGATATCAAGTATATGGGATTAGGATTAACTTCTCTAATGGCCTTTACTAATTCTTCCGAAATAAATGCCTTAGAAGAATCTAAACGAAAAGCCACATATAAGACTGACATCCCCTTTGACTACACTGATTTGAATAATAGTTACAAGAGACGGGAAATAAACGTGTATAGTGATTATAATTCGTTATATCCTTTAGAAGATTTTCCTAACATTAAGGAAGAAAATATTGATCATTTTAAAAATTCTACTTTCTGTTATATTCCTGTTATTATTAAGAAAATAGCTGATTTGAACTCCTCCCTAAAAACAGAAAGAAAGAATTTCAAAGCAGAAAAGAATGAGCTTTTATTGGAGATTTCTAATCTAAAAAATTCCTCAATTTTAAAATCTTGTCCTGATTTTACTTTGAAAGAAAAATCATTAATTAAGGACAAGATTAAATCTAAGAAAACACCTCCCATTATTTTCCAAAATATTTTAAAAGAATCTTCTTTAAAAAGGGTAAAGGGAGGAAAAGAGTCCTTAAATGCTTCAAAAGGGAAAAAGATTTTTTTACTAACTCTTTTTCTACTCCATCCACATGTTGAGTAGAAAAAGAGGTGAAGCATGCAAAGGAAAGAGTGCCTAGGATAGAATTTCAGAAGAAAAATGATAGAAATGATTTATTTTCAAAACTTTCTTTTGTATCAAAAACTATGGACACTCGTAAGAAGACAGCAGTTTCTAATTTTAATGTTGTTGCTTCCACTTATGCGTTAAAGCCTATTAATTTCGAAAGTACAAATTTTGAAATCCGCTCTACTTCTAAAAACATAAACCATCATTCTAAGACAAATGTAAATCTTAAGTCTCGTAGGAAAAAAGATCCAGCTATTAAGAAAGCTTATCGCTCGATACATTCTTGCTCCCATCTAAGGTACACAGTCCAAGTACACTCAACTAAACACCTTAGGAGACTAGCTAGAGAAACGATTTTCTCATACACTAAGATTAATAAGACATTTTTCGCACTGAAATTAACATCCCATGTAAGGTTCAACCTCAATGGGTTCCCAAGACACCATCTAGGCCAACGCAAGCCAACAAGGCCAAGTTGCCTAAAGAGGTAACACTTAAACTAACTACTTCTAAGTTGTGGGTACCTAAGAGCACCAATGGTTTAGGAACCAAAAATGAACAAACCTTACCTACCAAATCTGCTAATCCGAGAGGACCCATTACTAAGTGGGTACCTAAGTCTCTCTAAAAATCTTTCTATGATGATCCATCATGTTTGGTACTTAGATTCCGGTTGCTCCACACGCATGACGGGAAATCAAGAACTGTTGAGCAACTATCAAGACCGTTACAACGGAAAAGTCAGATTCGGCAACAACGATTCAGCTCCAATACTAGGCTTTGGAGATATTCTACTGCAGAATCTGACAGTCAAAGATGTCTCTTACAACCAAGGTCTTAAACACAACTTGTTCAGCATAGGACAATTCTTCGATAAAGGATTTCAAGTGGTGTTTCGAGCTGATCAGTACAGAATCTTAAATGGTCAGAATCAAGAACTTCTTACATGATCTCGAAGATCTAATCTATACACCATCAATCTGACATCAGTACGACCTTCGACAGCTATTTGCCTCATCTCACAGACTACAATCAAGAGGAACAACTTATGGCATCAACGTCTGTCTCATCTAAACCTCAAATCTCTTCACAAACTCTTTATCAAAAAGTTGGTCAACAGTCTACCAACGATTTCCCTTCTCCAAGAGCATAATTGTTCGGCTTGTCAAATGGGAAATATGAAGCGAGCATCACACAAACTCAAGCAAGTTGCTTCTACATCTCGACCCTTGGAATTACTTCACATGGACCTTTGTGGACCAATGCGTACACAAAGTATCAACGGTCGTAAATATGTGTTAGTAATTGTCGACGATTGTTCTCGTTACACATGGACAAGATATCTCCGAACTAAAGATGAGACTGGAGACTTGATAATAAGCTTTGTGAATACAACTCAGAATCTCCTGCAAAAGAAAATCCAAGTAATTCGGACTGACTAAGGGACTGAATTCAAGAATCAGCATCTCAGCAATTACTATCAGCCACTTGGAATTATTCAACAATTTTCAGCCGCTAAAATGTCTCAACAAAATAGCGTCGTAGAATGGAAGAACCGGACTCTAGTTGAAGCTGCAAGAAAAATGCTAATACATTCCGGTCTTCCTCATTTTCTATGGGCTGAAGCAGTGAGTACAGCGTGCTTTACGCAAAATTGAAGGATTATTCACAAACGCTTTGAAAAGACGTCGTATGAGATAATAAATCAAAGGATTCCGATATCTCTTTCTTCAAAGTCATGGGGTGCAAATGCTTTGTGGCCAACGATCGGGAGCATCGAAGCAAGTTCGACCCTAAAGCATTTGAAGTCATCTTTGTTGGATATTCATCCACTTCTAAAGCATACCGCGTCTATATCAAGTCTTCTCGTACTCTTTTCGAAAGCTACAACGTCACTTTTCAAGAAGTGACCGATTTGGCTTCTGAACAAAACAGTTCAGAACCCGGGCTTATAGGCATGTTGGCACAAAGTCAACAACTTCCGACAACTTCTACCTCAAAGTCAGAAGAAACAATTCCCGCCGATTTGGAAGATTTGGTTCTATTTGAACATTTTTACTGGAATGAGTCTCAAATGCCTGCTTCGTCTCATTTAATACCAAACAGTACTCCTTCTCCCTCTACGGCAGAAATTCCAATTGAGACTCCCAACCCTCAATCTCCAACAAATGTTCTAGATTCTCCAACTTCTGAATCTTCCACTAGTGCTGCAGCTCCTACTAATGTTGATAAGGAAATTCCTACAAATTCAAGTTCAGAATTGAATTTCCCAATTACAAATGAACAACCTATCAATTCAGGATCTCTCGATCTACAAATCAACGATGGAACAACTTCGATTCTTCCTCATGAACGTAAGTGGACTCGAGCTCATCATATCGACCAAATTATCGGTGATCCTTCAAGTGGAGTATGCACTAGGACGTCTACACAAAGCGGATTATTCACGTGCTTCTTAAGCCAAAACAAACCAATTAAGGTAGCCGAAGCCCTTAAAAACACGAATTGGGTGATCGCAATGCAAGATCAACTCAACTAATTCAACAGTCTACGAGTTTGGACACTAGTTCCTCGACCGCATGGAAAAACAATTATAGGAACTAAATGGGTCTTCAAAAATAAGAAGAACGAGAACGGTAAATTATCAGGAATAAAGCACGACTCGTCGCTAAGGGGTACAACCAACAAGAAGGAATTGACTACGACGAGACGTATGCTCCGGTTGCACGTATTGAAGCTATTCGATTATTTCTAGCATACGCGGCTCATAAAGTCTTCAATGTCTATCAAATGGATGTTAAAACCACCTTTCTCAACGGCGTGTTAAAGGAAGAAGTCTACGTCGCTCAACCCGAAGGGTTCGTGCACGAAAATCATCCTGATTATGTCTATCGATTGGATAAAGCTCTCTACAGACTAAAACAAGCCCCTCGTGCTTGGTATTATGTTCTGAGCGAATTTCTAGTAAAGTCCAACTTTATTAGAGGAACAATCGATACGACACTTTTCCTCAAAAAGCAAGGCATGGACTTGATGATTGTTCAAGTCTACGTCGATGACATCATCTTCGGCTCGACTAATGAACGCCTCTGTCAGAAATTTGGTGATCTCATGAAGACCAAATTCGATATGAGCTTAATGGGAGAACTCCAATTCTTTCTTGGATTACAAGTCAAGCAACTCGAAGATGGAATTTTCATCAGTCAAACCAAATATATCCGAGATATTCTGAAGAGATTTAATCAAGACAAGAACACACCGATGAATACTCCCATGTCAACAAACTGTAAATTGGATGTTTATCCGTCTAGAAAGGCCGTCAACATCACAACCTATTGGAGTATTATCGGATCTCTTTATACTTGACGTCAAGCCAACCCGACATCATAATCGCCACTTGCCTCTTTGCTCGTTTTCAAGCTGACCCGAAGGAGTCCCACATGCATGCAGTCAAGAGAATTCTACGTTATCTCAAAGGAACTCCCAACTTAGGGCTATGGTATCCTAAAGGCACTGACTTTAGATTAATTGGCTATACTGACGCTGATTACGAAGGTTGTCGAATGGACAGAAAAAGCACGTCTGGCGGAGCACAACTAAGTCTCGGGGTTACTCAATCAAGAAACAGAGGGGGAGAAAAGGCAATGCATATAATGAAATTTTCAATCATTATAGAAGATAAATACGGATCTCGCTGTGAACTTCTCCTAGATAATCTCGTATACTCCTAGAAGACAAGCACCTCGAAGTGAACTTCTCCAACGATAATCTAGATCTTATATAGAGAAAACGAGAAGAGGAGCACGACCTTGGGTTCGAATTCCATAACTGTGAAACCTCCGAAAGGAACACGGTTTCAGCCCAAAAACAAAAGAAGACTCCATCTCTCAAAGCGTAGTAAAAGCATAAGATACTCATCTTGAACAAGTCCAGAAGACAAGAAAAGCTAAAGGATCATAAATGAATCTCAAAAAAGGCCCCTGGAATTGAAGAATTTTTAAGCTCATTAATCCCAAATCTATCATACCCTTTTAGCCATAGCCTAAAAATAATCCCTTCAAAGTCTCTTTGATTCAAATTGATGAACTTTCACATGGTAAGTTGATTAAATATGTTACGATAACAAATTATTTGATATAATTTTGCCGTGTTGATATAAGTGGTATATCTAAATATATCTATGATTAAAATAAATTGAGTGGTATGAGCGAACTTTGCGAGAGTTGTCGAAACGATTCCTACTATGATCTTAGAATATTAGTTTAGTTACGAGATTTGACGGCAAATTGTTATTATATGTGTCATGTGAAATTTTTGCGTGATATTGTTCAAAATATACAATCTGACCCCAAAACAAAATATTTTTGAAAATATTATTATGATAAAAAAAAACAAATTTTTTTCATTTGTATTTTTGAAAATATTTTCGCACATTTTAAATGCGTTATTACATGCATTGGTTCAGACTTTAAAATGCGAAATTTTTGAAAATCGCAAAATTTTAATGAATCTATGCTTGAGTAAATCCGTTACTTGTGCTTATATAGTAAATTTTCATATGCAAAATTGTATTAACTATGTGCTAAATTGCGAAAAGTTAAAACATGCATTTGTTGAGGGGGAGTTTTACATGAGAATTTGTTCTTATCTCCTAAATGATTTACTTGCAAACACGACTTCTAATATTTTTTTAAAAGTATCACAGAATATTTCGAGCTCATCCAAGGAGTCAAGTGTTTAATTTCATCAACATTGGGAGATAATTCCATTTATTTCAGAAATACAGGGAGCATTATGTAATTTATTTTTGGGTTCATAAGTAAAAGGTTAAATTTTTTTGTTTAATCAGACCTAAATTTTACCAAAAGCCCAAAAACAATTTACGGCTCCAATTTTAACCTTACCCGATCGTAAAGTATTAATATCACTTTTTCGATCGAAAAACTCACTCTCACGCAACATCTATGAATCGAAAAACTTTTCGACTTCCATAACTCTCTTCGGCGATTTCTTAAAAACTACTCATTCTTCAGTAAATTTCTGTCAAAACTCGCCGAATTCGAAGGTAGAAACCCGTTTCGGATCAATTTCCGTTCAAAAAACATACGATTCGCGACAGTTTCTTCAAATCATTTGACGAAAATTTTACTTTGAAATTTTTTCGACTCAAAAGTTTTAAACTCTCAAAACTAACGTGTTTAAACTCGACCATTCAGATTAAAATCATGATATTTGGATTCGCAACTGATTTCTGATCGTTCCGAGTCCAGATTAACTCATGATTTACCCAGAAATCGACATTTACGTTTTAAGCATTTACTGTTTGATTTCAAACTTTTTCAATCGAAAAAGTTCTTATCGCAAACTGTGTCATCGAAGAACTTTAGTTTTCGTTAAAGTTTTATTCGATCGCAAAACTCATCGGCGAAAACTTTAGTTTTCGATTAAATTTTATTCGATCGTAAAAATAAGCTGCAAAAACTTTAAGTTTTTCGATATACTTTTATTCGATCGCAAAACTACGCGGCGAAAAACTTAAGTTTTTCGACAACTTGTTATTCGATCGAAAAATTACTCAACGAAAAACTCTTATTTTCGAAGACATTTTATTCGATCGCAAAATTACTCAGCGAAAAACTTTTGTTTTCGACAAATTTTTATCCGATCGTAAAAGTCATCAGCGAAAATCTTGAGTTAATCGATATATTTTTATTCGATCGCAAAATTTAACGATCGAATAAATTCATGCTCGAATAAAAACACGCTTAAAAGACTTAACAAAATTTTCAAATTTTTCTAAGTCTTTTTTTGCCATACACATTTACTTAGTAAAAATTTGCAGATGATAATTTTCATCTAATGAATTTTATTTCATCCTTTGCAGAAATGGCACATCAAGAATATTCTCATATATGCCCCTCTGATAGTTGGTTGTCGGTCCACGACAACAACTATCAATTGGACCTCGCCACATTCCGATGACCGGATGAAGTAATAGTCTCCATCCTAAAGGGACATCCACTATGGCCAGCTCTGACGATGACGGCCTCCGTACAAATGGTCTACCTACAGCAATTCTGGAAATGTATGACGAGTCACATCGTTAGGGATGAAGAGCAATATACAACGAAGATCAACACAAGACACGTCATCCTAGACAAGAACTTAATGGCCATGGTGTTCGATCTACCGCATCACGAAGAATACGATCAACTACATACTGATGCAGTAATCGTGGAAGACATGCTCCGGATGGGATACAAGCCCCCGCTGACCAAACTGGCAAATTTCCAAAACAGCGGGATCCCACACCCGTGGCGGACTCTGTTCGGCATCATCAATAAATGTCTCTCCCCAAAGCACTCCGGATTTGACCAGGCGAACGGAAATATCCTTCGCATATTCCATGGAGTAATCTTCTCGAAGATATATGACGTGGCCCAACTAATATGGAATGACTTAGCGGACCATATGCGTCAGAGGGAGACCAAATCGAAGGCGAAGTTCCTTCCATACGTTCGGTGGTTCCCGGTGCTGATCTCCCATTTCATGGACGTACATCCGTAGATCCACCGTCTACCACCAGTGGGAGCATATATCTTGCCTTTGCTTCTTTCATAACCCGAAGGCAGCCGATCTAGCACTCCAACCAATGCTGATCCCATTGGAGTTGCTTAGCCTAGCTAATTCAACCGACGAGGCCTACCAGAATTACTGTCAAAATAACCTAATCACGGAGGAAATGGTACGGGTCGTGGATCAAGCTCCGATGCCTTCTAAACGGAATCCTTGGTGGAAACAACCGAGCCCGAATCCGCGGCTCATGAGACAGAAACACCGGTTGTGGAGCCCGAAGGTGTCCCTCAAGACGAATCTCCTGAGGCCACCAAGTTTGATGAAGAATACAGACTTCAACGAAGGGGCTCACGCCGATAGCAGATCTCTTCCCCGTCTGTATCTCCTTGAACACAAATGGCTTCGGTGACAATCCTCTACCATCAACGGCATGCTCCAAGCAATTGAGACTTCCCGACGGGATAGCGGAAAAGCACCAATCTCTGAGGCCGTTCCGTCCGAAGTCCACACCACACCCGTCTCCTCACCACCGCTAACCACCACCATACACACCCTCATACCACCCACCCTCAACACCCACTCAATCACCTTCCCTCATCAACCCATACACCCTCCCAATCACCCAGCTTCCACACGCAGCGGCCGTGGTCAGAGCCGAGAAAAACAGACGACGACTCAAGAAGCTGGAGGATAATCCACAAACCTACCAACCACACAACCTACTACCCGCCAACAAACAACCACATCTCCCACAACATCCAACACACAAACACTACTTCCCCCTCCCACAAATAAAAATCTAATCCCGACCTCTAACCTCCTCCAAAACCAACCAGAAGCAGCTGTCTACGATCCACATGCGATCGTAGATGATTATATCCTAAACAAGAAGTGGATGACGCAATGGGAACCAGAGGAAGCTGTTCAAGCCAGACTCTCCAACGTCAGATACTTCTTACAACAAGCTTCTGTTGACTTGGTGCTGCTTGAAGACGAAGAACTTCAAGAAGGCGAGAACTACAACTCCACTCTCCCCGAACTACCAGAGATGATCAGGCATCGACTCGACTCTCCTCCCCGCTTATCGAAGGAGACCGTCAGAGTCGAGACGCCTTGGGAGAAAATACGGATTGAAGTTCCGTTCATTGAAGATATAAGGAAGCATATCTGGAGGGCTCATAATCGCATAAAGAATCTCAATGAACTGAATCTACGGGGTATCTCCCATTGGGAAGATAGGAAGAAGATGGAGCACATCTTCATGCTCAACTATCTTGGTCCATATCGAAGTGGCATCCCAACGGATCAACTCAAAAAAAAATTCAGGGACAAGTCATCGATCCTCCAATTCGTGGGCGTTTCGCACTCGATTGGAAGTTATCCAACCTCAATCTATCACGTTGTGCGAGCGGACAGCAACAATACTCGAGAGGAGATAGATGAAAGCTATTTGTTGTTCCTTCCACCAGACGAAGTTTATCGTCTATTTCAAATGTACAAGATAAAATACCAGACGCCCTCTGCTTACATCAAGATGGAAGGACTCGAAGGTTTAAAGAGATTCATGGTGCGGCAGATCAAGTATCACACCGCACACGACCTTGAAATTGCTGTAGAGAAAAATATGAAGAAGGTCAACATGGAGTCTCCACTCATGAAGGGCTTCCCACTCAATGACTTCCCCGAAAATTACTTATTCAAGAAACCAGGCCTCGACATAATTTATCGGAATTCGATTATTGGAAAGACGAGAGCTATGATGAAGTCAGAAATCCACAAATTCTATGACGGGACGTTGAAGCTTGTGAGGAAGAACATCTAGAAGAGGTTGGCAGAGATCACTGAAGAGACGATCTTCGAGGATTTTGGAGAAGAAGAGGCTCCGCTCCTAAATGAGCTTCTGGATGCAATTAATGCAAAATTGGAGCTGAGGAATGTTGTCCGACACTACGAGACATCATTGGGATTGAGGAAATCATTCTACGCTCGACAAGGATAAACGAAGTTGAAATGAAGACAAGCACAAAGGGGGATTGATTGAAGAGATATTAGAATTGTGCTTTGTTATTTTGTTATCTTTGTAATTAGGGGCGTAACTCATAGTTTTGATAGAGTAGGACTTAAATAGTAAATATACCATGTAAATATGTATAAATACAATGTACACTATCGAAATCAATACACAAGTTATTTTCGAAAAAATCACAAGCATTGAATTCACATTCTAGAGAGAGAAAGGCAATTGAAAAACTCTCTAATCGTTTCTCTCTCTCAAGATCTTCAAACTCGATATTCGACCGAAGGTAATTCTCGAGATTTATTAATCGAATATCTAGAATTCATGTTTAGATCGATCGTTAGTTGATATAATAGGATCTAACAGTGATATTACCTGAAAACTCAATTTTAAAGTAAGTAAGGCATGATCTTTTAGGCTTAACAATTCATTATTCTCACAGCTATATTATATGTTCCACTGTTTCATTTTAATCTCCTATCTGTGAGTTATTTAGCCAGCAAGAATAATTTCAAGTTTACTTTAAAAGGCAATGGTTTTGTGATACATGATCATTCTCAACTAGTGATTCACAAGGCAAACAAATTGTGGTGCTATAGTCCATAAGAGTTGATTCATATTAAATGTTTTCTTTCAATCATAATTATGTGTATCTTAATAAGTTTCCAGCTGACTTGTGGCATTGAAGGTTAGGTCATCTTTCAGATAGAGTGTTTAATACTTTGAAATCTACTTTAAGGCATGATGACAAGGATGTGGATTCATTATGCAAAATTTGTCATGTTGAAAAAACAAAAGAGAAATAGCTTTCCTAATGACAACGAAATCGTATGCCCCATATTTGATCTTGTGCATTGTGTTGTCTAGGGACCTTTCCATGTGTCATCTTACTTAGGAAATCAATATTTTGTTACTATAGTTGATGATCATTCACGGTTTACGTGGGTCTTCATGATTAAAAACAAATCAAAAGTACATTCGATTAGCATTTTTCATAGCATTGATTGAAACGCAATTTAAAAGTGAAGTTAAAACAATTAGGTCAGACAATGCGAAAGAGTTTAATCTGTTGGCTTTATTTAAAAGAAAATGCATTATTCATCATTTGTCTTGTATGTAAACGCCCCAACAAAATTCAGTGGTTGAAAGAAAACATCATGGCTTGTTCTTTGCCTTTATAGTCTGGTATACCAATTGAATTTTGGTCAGGATGTGTGCTCAAAACCACATTTCTCATTAATAGAACACCCTCGCAAAAATTGAACAACAAGAGTCCTTTTGAAATTTTGTATCAAAGGCATGTAAATTGTGTCATGTCTTGCGTGTTTTTGGGTGTCTTTGTTTTTCTTCTACACTTGCAGCAGGTAGAAGAAAGTTTTGATCCAAGGGCTAGGGAGTGTATATTTCTTGGATATCCAAATGGCATGAAGGGGTAAAAGTAATGGATATAGTGCCTAGAAAAGTATTTGTGTCGAGGGATGTTAAATTTAGGGAAGATCACTTGCCTTTCAAGACAAAGATCCTTATTCTTATATCAACAGATCCTTTCTTTTTAATTGTGATACCTAGATCACATGTTATTGATTCAGGAAATGATCCAGCAGCAAGGCAAGTAGAAGAATTTGAACCTCTACTGTCATAGGAGCAAGTAGCATTACCTTATGCTGTTACGTAGGATCAGCAACAAGTTCCATTTACACAGGGCTGCTAGAGTCAACAAGGAGAACAAGATGCAAAAAACTCTTCTGAAGTGGTACCAGCAGAGCAACAAAGAAGATCATGCAGGGAATCAAAAAGCCTAAATATTTGAGAGACTACCATTGTCACAATATCTCAAAGAAGCCTAAATATTTGAGAGATTACCATTGTCACAATATCTCAGAGCAGAAGGTCTTGTACCCCATTTCTCATGTCATGTCATCCCAGAATTTCTCAGAACAGTTTCAGACCTTTGTTTTTAACAATGGCACAAGAGCCAAGGAGCTTTGCTCAAGCGACCAGTTCAAGAATGTGGCAAAATGCTATTGACGAGGAATCTAAGGATCTTGTAGATAACCAAACGTAGTCAATAGTCCCACTACCAGAAGAGAAGAAGTCCATAGGAAGCCGATTGGTTTACAAGCTTAAGTTCAATTCAAATGGTGAGATTCAAAAGCATAAGGCTCGTTTAGTGGCTTAATGGTATGATCAACGAGAGGGAGTAGATTATATAGACACCTTTGCTCCCGTGGCAAAACCAAGCACCATTAAAATCATCCTCTCATTGGCAGCAATGATGAGGTGGGGTCTAGTACAAATGGATGTAAATAATGCGTTTCTAGACGGAAATTTGACAAAGGAGGTTTATATGGATCTGCCTCAAGTCTTCTACAAGCAGCATCATAACAAAGGAGGACTAAATACGATGGTTTGTAAGCTACATAAGTCAATTTATGGCTTGAAGTGAGTGTCAAGACAATGGAAGAAGTTCACTGATGTTGTGAACCAGTTTGGATTCAAGCAGAATCAATGCGATCATACTTCATTTGTGAAAGGGAAATGAAGTGATCAACTTGTCCTACTCGTATATGTAGATGATATAATCTTAGCAGGTCTATCAACTGAGGCCATAGAATCAGCAAAAGCATACATGAATACTTGTTTTAAGATTAAAGATTTGGGAGACCTTAGATACTTTCTTGGTATAGACGTGGCAAGAAGTGAAAAAGGAATATACATTACACACAGACGATACACTTCAGTTGCTTAAAGACACGGGATATATAAATGCGAGGCATTTATCTACTCCAACGAATCTGGGAGATAAGCTGACATCAAATGAAGGGGATCTTTTAGCAGATCCATTCAGATATAGGGGGCCAATTGGTCGCTTGTTATACTTAACTTTTACCAGGCCGAGCATCATGTTTGTTGTCCATAAGCTTAGTCAGTACATTGGAGCACCTAGATCAGCACATCTAATAGCTGCACATCCAATAGCTGCACATCATTTACTTAGGTATCTTAAGGGGTCTCCAAGCCAAGGAATTTATTAGAGTGAAAACGATGGATTTGACGAAGAACGATAGTAAACTCGAATTTTATAGCAAACTAATAGCAAACCAAGAGTAAACTCTTGTCCTCAATACTAATATTCCACACAAGCCCCTCTACTAGTACGTACTGCCCTCCTTATATAGGAGTTAAGCTAGAGAAATAAAAGGAATTTAAACTAACAAGATCTAATAAAATCCCACAATAATCGAACTAATCAAATGGCTTTGAAATATTCAAACGTGATCCCTCTCCCCTAATGACTTGGTCTTTGAGCCTATCCTCATGACCGATTCTCCCTGTATTTTTCCGAGCTCGACTGAGGGAGGATAACATCTTATCTTGACCCATTTTGCCTCTCCGTTGATATACTTTAATCGGGACTTTCTTCGGAGAAATTTTAGCCGTAACATTACCTTCCTCTTCCAAATGAGCCTTGTCCTCAAGCTAAAGTAAGGAAACTGGCGTTGCATATCTGCTATTGGCATCCATGTCGCATCGTCCTTTTCGCAACCCTCCCATTTAATCAAAAATTGATCCTCCCAGCCCTGCGTTGTCGTGATGGTCCGTTTTTGTAGCACCTGCTCGGGTTGTATCGGCACATCTGCCTCTTCCTCTAAGGTCGGCGGAAGTTCTGCCTCGAGAGGATGATCCTCGGTAACCTTCTTTAATTGCGAGACGTGGAACACAGGATGAATGCGACTCTAAGTAGGGAGCTGTAAACGGTAGGCCACTGCTCCGATTCTTTCGAGCACCTTGAATGGTCCATAAAACCGAGCTGCCAATTTCTGATTTAGCCGTGATGTTACTGTATTCTGGCGATAAGGGCGCAACTTTAAGAAAACTGCGTCACCTTCGCTGAACTGGACGTCCCGACGATGTTTGTTCGACGACTTTATCATTTGTTGTTGGGCCCGAATCAGATTATGCTTGAGTTGGCGAAGAACCTCATCCCGATCACCCAGTGCTTCGGAAACTGCTGCCACTCTACATTCCCCAGGTAAGAATTGTACCAAGTTCGGGGGGTTCCGGCCGTAGACTACCCGAAAAGGTGTCGTCCCGGCTGATATATGGAAGGCAGTGTTATACCAGTATTCTGCCCAATCCAACCATCGTGCCCACATCCGTGGTTGTTCCCCCGCAAAACATCGTAAATCCAATGTGCGATTCAAGACTTCAGATTGCCCGTCCGTTTGTGGGTGATAGGCACTACTCATTTTCAATTTTGTCCCCTGTTTGCGGAATAATTCTTGCCAAAAATTGCTTAAGAAAATAGAATCTCGGTCACTCACAATACTGCGGGGAATTCCATGTAGGCGAACCACTTGATGCACAAACTGATCCACAACTCGTCGCGCGGTGTACGGATGTTTCAATGGGATAAAATGACCATATTTTGAGAGGCGATCGACGACAACCATGATGCTGTCGTACCCCTGAGATTTGGGAAGCCCATTTATAAAATCCATTGCAATATCTTCCCAAACTTGTTGCGGGATTGGTAAGGGCTGAAGCAGGCCTGCTGGGGACATGGCCTCATATTTCGTCTTTTGGCATACTAAACACTCAGCAACATACGCTTGAACCCGTTTCATCATACCTCGCCAAAATAGCGTGGAGGCCAACCGACGATACGTACGGAAAGCACCCGAATGACCCCCCATCGGGGTTGCATGATACTCTTCTAGTAGACGGGGAATCCAAGCTGAATTTGCTGGTATTGCTAATCGACCTCGGTAAAATAACCAACCCCCAATTATAGCGTATGGTGGTCGTGAAGTAGGGTCCCTTTGTAATGCTTCAGCGATAGGGCCGAGGGCTGCATCCTGGCGTACCTCCGTGACTAGGGTGTCTCGATTTAGCCATTGTGGTAAACTTACCGCGTTAATCTGCATCTCATCATGTCGTCTGGATAAGGCGTCGGCAGCGTTGTTTGTGGTGCCAGGTTTGTATTCCACGTCAAAGGAATATCCCAAGAGCTTAGCCGCCCACATCTGTTGGGCCGGAGTCGCCACCTTTTGGTATAGTAAGGAGCACAAGCTTCGATGATCTGTTCGAACGTGAAAGTGTTGCCCGAGTAAATACGGCCTCCAGTGTTGAATGGCCAAGACTAGCGCCATTAGTTCCTTCTCGTAGGTGGACTTCGTCCTTGAGCGATCCGAAAGAGCTTTGCTGAAGTAGGCAATGGGCTGTTTTCCTTGCATCAGAACCGCCCCAAGGCCCGTTCCCGACGCGTCACACTCGATGATAAAGGGTTTAGAAAAATCTGGTATGGCTAGGACTGGGGCTGTCACTAGTGCTTGCTGTAATTTCACGAATGCCTCTTCCGCTGCGTCATCCCATACGAATTTCCCAACCGTGTCTTTCTTTAATAATGCCGTCAATGGTTGTGCGATTTTTCCATAATCTTTAATGAATCTACGGTAATAACCGGACAGGCCCAAGAATCCTCGGACTCCTTTCACAGATTTCGGGCGTGGCCATCGTAAAACTGCTGTGATTTTATCCGGGTCCATTGCAACTCCGCCGGAGAATATTATATGTCCCAGATACTCGATCTTCTTCTTCTCGAACTGACATTTCTTTCGATTTACGTGGAATTGATGGGTCGTCAGAATCTCCATAACTTGAGATAACTGCTGCAAATGGAGCTCCCATGTGGCGCTATAAATCAGGATATCGTCAAAGAACACGAGCACGCCCTTGCGTAGATAGGGGCGAAAGACGTCGTTCATGGTGGCTTGAAAGGTGGCCGGCGCGTATGTAAGCCCGAATGGCATAACTAAAAATTCGTAGTGCCCATCATGTGTTCGAAAAGCTGTCTTCGGGATGTCGGTCGGCGTGACCCGGATTTGGTGGTAACTGGAACGCAGATCCAACTTTGTGAAATATTCGGCTCCGCCGAGTTCGTCCAGAAGTTCTTGAATGAGGGGAATGGGATACTTATCAAGGATGGTGACACGGTTAAGCTCGCGGTAGTCAACGCAAAACCTCCAACTTCCATCTTTCTTCCGAACTAATAGGACGGGACTGGAGAACGGACTGGCACTTGGTCGGATTAGGCCTGCTGCTAACATTTCTTTAACCAAACGTTCGATCTCGTCCTTTTGGATATGGCCGTATCGGTATGGGCGTACTGCCACGGTTTTGCTGCCAGGGATTAAATCGATTCGGTGGGCAGTGGTTCGTGCTGGGGTAAGGTCGTCGTGTCCTTCAATATATCTGGAAATCTTCCCAAAATGGCCCCCAATTCTTGTTGTTGGGCTGCCGATAATTCGTCTGGACGAACACTTGGTTTTTTCTGAATTTGGTTCAGCCATAAAACAACCTTGATTTCTTCCGCGGGTAGTCTATTCAACGCCTTTAAACTTATTGGTGCTCGGGTTAGCGCCGTATCCCCTTGGAGAAGGTGCTGCCGCCCGTCCCAATCAAATCTCATCTCGGATGTGGCCCAATTGATCTTTACTTTCCCTAATTGTCTCAACCAGTCGACACCTAGTATGATGTCTACGCCTCCTAACTCGAACGAAAAGAAATTGGTCGTGATCGAGCATGTTCCTAGTTGTAGAGTGACCGACTGACATTCCCCTTCTGTGGCAGATTGGCTTCCGTCTCCCAGCCGCACTGTAAACCTATGATCAGGGGTACGCGGAAGTGACAAACGGTCGGCTATCAGTACGGAAATGAAATTGTGGCTGGCACCGCTGTCAATCATCACCACCACCTCCTCTCCTAGGACATGACCGCGTAGCTTAAGGGTTCGGGGTCCCGATATACCCCCGAGGGCAAATAAAGGTAAATCAAGCATGGTGAGATTGCCGTCCGGGTTCTCTAACCGTTGGGTATCGGTTTCGTGAGTAGGTTCAATCTCCCCTAAACTATCGATCTCATCGTCTATCGATTGATCGTCTTCCCCCCTATGAGCATCCGTAGCTCTTTATGTGGGCAAATATGTCCCCGAGCGTAGGGTTGATGGCAGCGAAAACATAATCCTTTTGCTCGCAAGTCATGAAACTCCTTATCCGAGATCCTTCGATAGGGTTTGGCTGCCCCTGGTTGGAAGGCGGGGTATCGTCCCTCAGGGGTCTTGCCACGTCCGTGGGGCGGAATGTAGCGGTTAACCTGGCGTGTATCCCGATGTCCCCCTTCGTTACGAACTTCTGCTCCTATCCCTGGGCGTTGATAAGTTTTGTATGGTGTAGTTGCTTGTACGGTAGTGGCGCTGTATTCCCCGTTTTTGGCCGCTAACAACTTGCGCTCGATTCCTTTAGCCAGCTCGTATGCTTCCTCGAGATTGGTTGGTTTCAAAACCTCCACTTCGGTCCGTAGTACCGGATGCATCCCGAGTAGAAAGAATCCCAAGTGTTGAGACGTGGGGATATCCTGCAAACTCATGACGACTGCTACGAACTCGTAAAATACTCCTGAATTAGATTTGTTTGCTTGATGTTGGTAATTCGTTCCAGCTGGTTGCCCCGATGCTTATCGTCAAACGTAGTCAATAGTTTTTTCTTTAGGTCGTTCCAAGCAATCATGGGGTAGGTCGCCGTAATCCACTGAATCCAAGACTGTGCGACGCCCTCCATGCAAACCATGGCACATGATACTTTTTGGTTTTCTCGAGTCCGTTGAAGAGCAAAGAATTGATCTGCCCTCGCGATCCATGCTAGCGGGTCGGTCCCTTCAAAGATGGGAAGCTCTATGCGACGCTGCAACGTCGTCGTTTGTCCCCTCTTCATGCTCCTTTTGCTGGTTTCTTTTTGGGGAAGGTGGGGTTGGTGCCTCATTGTCATGATCAGAGTGGTCGTGGTTCTTGTTGGTATTGATGAAGTCGTAGACGAGTTTGTGTAGTGTTTCCACGGTCGTGCTGAGCGAGCCCATCATCTTCTCTAAGTCTTCGACGCGTTGTTCCATCTGAGACCTTGTGATGGTCATAAACGGGTTCTGTTTTTTTTTTTTTTTTTTTTTTTTTTTGCGATTAACAGTAACTCGGGTTGGCGGGGGTTCGGCGGCAGGTCGGACCAATTTATTGGAGTGAAAACGATGGATTTGACGAAGAACGATAGTAAACTCGAATCTTATAGCAAACTAATAGCAAACCAAGAGTAAACTCTTGTCCTCAATACTAATATTCCACACAAGCCCCTCTACTAGTACGTACTGCCCTCCTTATATAGGAGTTAAGCTAGAGAAATAAAAGGAATTTAAACTAACAAGATCTAATAAAATTCCACAATAATCGAACTAATCAAATGGCTTTGAAATATTCAAACGTGATCCCTCTCCCCTAATGACTTGGTCTTTGAGCCTATCCTCATGATCGATTCTCCCTGTATTTTCCCGAGCTCGACTGAGGGAGGATAACATCTTATCTTGACCCATTTTGCCTCTCCGTTGATATACTTTAATCGGGACTTTCTTCGGAGAAATTTTAGCCGTAACAGAATTCTAATGAGTGCAGATTCAAATTTGAGTTTGAAAAAATTTCATATGCTGATTGTGCGGGTTGCAGAGACACCAGGAAATCTGTGACTGGTTATTGCACATTTTTGGGAGACACCTTAGTTACATGGAAAGTTGAGAAGCAAGTTACTGTATCTAGATCATCACGGAAGCCGAATATAAAGCACTTGGATCAGTAGTAACAGTGTTGTTATGGATCAAATATCTTATGCAGGAGCTAAATCTAAATCTTGATCAGATACCAGTGGTCTATTATGATAATTTGTCAGCACTGAAACTAGCATCTAACCCGAAGTTTCATGAGAGATCATAGCACATAGAGATAGATTTCACTTCATTAGGCATCATATTACAATTATGCATCATTATATTGAACAAAGATGTCATCGCTTAATTTTGTAAATCTATGGAGCCGTATACATTGGAAATAATAATACTTAAAAAACGATACACTTCATTTCAACATAAGCTTTTTGATGAAGTGATCATTCAACATGATATCAGAGCAAGACCAAGAGGTCATAGGTACGAGACCACCCATTTAAGAAAATTTTACGTCTAAGGCTAGATAAAAAGGAAATCAACTTACACTCAAGGGGACATGATGAAAATATAAATTTAAAAAATGATACAGTCTCTTCAATTTTAAACTTTTAGGTACAGTGATCATTCAAGGGTAGAAAATTGTGCATCTACCCAAATAATAATAAGGTCACTTTTCTATACAACCTTTCTCGAAGGTTAAAGAATGTTCTCATGTAGTTATGATTGGTACATGCATGCGGAACGATGAGGTTAGATGCAACAGACTCTTCGGTTGATTAAAATGGAAAATCAATGCACGGCGAGAATGTCATGAGGGTAGGCGGCGCCAGTTGATTTTTTGTTTTATAGAGCCAAATAGAATAGCCATGGATGTAAACTGTTTGGGTTTTGTGTTATATTATGGAAAGAAAGGAATATGCTGATGACGCTCTTGGATCTCTATCTGGCTATTCTTATTATATTCGATAAGTCCAATCCAGGCAAAGTTTAAAGCTAATATTACATTTCAGTTGTTTCTCAAGCTCGCTTTTTTTGCCCAGCTCCCCAAGACATCATCTTCGAGCTGCTTGTGAAATGAAAAGCCATCTCTCACTAAGCAAATTAGTTTCATGCGACGAATCAAGTTGGCCAGTGCATTCTCTCTAAGGTCAATTAATTAGCCGAACTGCAAAGCTATAGACAATGGAAGCTGAGTTCAAACTACCCGCTGTGTAATACGCAACCCTAGCTAGTTAGATAAGCTCTGTTTTAAGTGGAAATAAACAAGCACGTCGATGCCCCAGCAGTCATCAACCTTAAATTTGGAAGGAGAATCAAAATTGCACACTAGCAATATTTGTTAAACGAAGACGCAGCAAATTATCATTAGCACCAACAGAAAAAAAAAGGCTATAGCATCATTGGATGGATGTCAATTTTCTCTAACACCGCAGTCTTAAGTTTACAAAGAAAGATCTTCATAGGGATCCCGGCTAGCTAGCAGCTTTCTTCATCATTCCATCATGGCATCAGTTGATGCTTCTCCATGCTGTTCCTTAGATATTATCTTGTTTTTACCTTTGCAAAAAGTATGATAATTTAGGAATCAGGATCACAGTAGTGGAAATAATTCATGGTTAGTTTACAGAAACTCACCTTTCCTCTTCAGCTGCTTGATGCGAACTTTCGAACTCTTCTTCATCGGAAATTTAACCGGATTCTTGTTAATATCCCGTGAGCTCCCTGAGTTAAAGTTTAAACAATTTGCATAAGCCAAAAAACGAAACCTTCTTCTCCCATGAAGTGAATACTTATCGAAGTATAATATATAGACACACAAAGGATATAAATAACCAAAACTGACGCATATGTGGCAAACTAATAGCAAACAAATGAGCATAGAGATTAAAAACCACACCATCAGCAACGGCCATCTCTACGTCTTGCATCGTAATGAGACCTTTCTCAACAGCCTCCTTCTGTTCCTGTTTCGACAAGAGCATAGGTTGACGAGAAACATAGAAACGACAACGATGATGGTGTTGAAATCAATTACCCGTCTCCATTTCTTGAGTTGCTTGCGCTTACGCTTGCCGGAGGTAGAGAGGGGTTGAGGTCTCTGCCGAAGCTTCCCGGTATGAGGATCTCCATGGACCAGCCTCTTCCGCTCCGCGATGGCATGTCGCCGCCGCTTTTGTACAACGTTAAATTTAGCCATTTCTCAATCTCTCTCTCTCTCTCTCTCAATTCTGTAACGTTTTGCTAGTTAAACCCTAATTTGACGAGTTCTCCTTTATGTCAGGGAGACGGATTGGGATTTGGGGGTTGCGATACGGGGCCCGGAGTGTGAGTCTATTTAATTTCACAAAGCCCAATAGCCAAGACGAGGTTTGGTTTTCCTCCTCTTTTTTTTTTTTCCTGTTTCTCTTTCCTTTTGTATTTTTTGCTACTCTGCTCTAGCCTCTAGGGCAGTATTTATAATTACAATAATATATAGTTCATCTTTCTAATTTTCCATTATCATATCTTTTTTCTTTTGCAAGTAGGGACCGCCGTTAGCTTCTATCCTAATCCTCTATTTTATCATTCTTTTTTTGCCCTTTTAGTGGACCCCAAAACAAGCTCCTTTTCCACGTAAGCCCAACATCTCCTGCGCCGCTTCACTGTCAAGAACGAGGATGACGAGATCCGTATACATTGGAAAAATACCAGAAACAAATCGCGATATCAAAACGAGACGCACAAATCATTAATTAACATTAGGTTACCAACCACCTCATCGAATCGCATGCAACATCCCAAACAAGAGCAAAAAACTTGAAGAAACATTCCACCAATGAGATGAGATCCTGCTTCTTCTGAATGGCTTCAAATTTAGGATCTTTAGGGCAGAGCTTTGCCGAAAGAGGTAAAGAAAGACTGCTTTCAAGGACGCTGCTGCTGTATCCAGATTTGAATGACGAATACCTTGTTACCCAGGAGGGATGCTTGCACAGGCTTTACCGAATTACGCGCGAGCGGTGGAATGATGTCAAGGGGGTTGCCGCGAAAGCGTATGAGATGGGAAGATCCGACCCGAGAAAAGTGGTTTTTGCTGCCAAAATGGGCGCCGCTTTGTCCCTCGTTTCGGTGCTCATCTTCTTCAAAGAGCCTCTGTCTTACATCGCGGAGTATTCCATCTGGGCTATTCTCACTGTTGTTGTCGTGTTTGAGTTCAGCATTGGTGAGCTGATTCTTGTTTTCCCTCATCCGTGTCTTCTTTAAGGAATCTTCTTGGTCTGCTCTTTTTTTTTTTTTAACTCGTTGGATCGCATTACAAACTTGTACCATCCAGCAGCTGATCAGAGATGTTTCTATACAGGGGCCACCTTTAACAAAGGGTTTAATCGCGCGTTGGGGACTTTTTCTGCTGGGGCACTATCTCTGGGAATCGCAGAGTTGTCCATGATGGCCGGAGAACTCCAAGAAGTTGTGGTTGTGATCAGCATTTTCATTGCAGGCAGGTTACATAAATTCGGTTTTCGAAGCCAAACGTGTCAGGAGCGTGCTGCTACTGACTTCATCATTATATGTTCATTATTATCTTCAGGATTTTTGGCTAGCTATTTGAAGTTATATCCAGCGATGAAGCAATACGAATACGGGTTTAGGGTGTTCTTGCTGACATTCTGCATCGTACTGGTATCCGGGACTTCCCACTTCGTTCACACGGCTTTCTCTAGATTGCTGCTGATTGCCGTTGGGGCCGGCGTTTGCCTGCTGATAAACGTTTGTGTATATCCCATTTGGGCCGGGGAGGACTTGCACAAGCTAGTTGTCAAAAATTTCAAGGGAGTTGCTTCTTCTCTGGAAGGTATAAGGAACAAGTACATTTTTTCTTTCTTTAGTAGGAGAAGAGACAGAGAGAACGAAAACGCACCACCACCCGTACTTGGCTTCTTCCTTTTTCATACAGGTTGCGTCGACATGTATCTGCAGTGCGTCGAGTACACCAGGATCCCGTCCAAGATTTTGCTATACCAAGCTTCTGATGATCCTCTCTACAAAGGGTATAGAGCAGCAATTGAGTCAACTAGCCAAGAGGAGACACTGGTATGTTATTATACATCTATGTATGTATGTATGCATACGTGTGTGCATTATTTACTTATTAAAGTAGAAATAATTGCGCTTCAATAAGGCAACGACACGTTACAGTTGGGTTTCGCGGTTTGGGAACCGCCACATGGGCGCTACAAGACGTTCAATTATCCTTGGAGTGAATACGTCAAAGTCAGCGGCGCACTGAGGCATTGCGCGTTCATGCTGATGGCTATGCACGGATGCATTCTTTCCGAAATACAGGTACGCGTGTATGGATTTTGCCTTACCTAACCACTTGTGTATAACCCAAACTCCACTCAAACTGTGACACGTGGCCCCTTATGTGTTATATTTACTTGCTTTTCTCTTCCCTACCCAACTTGTTAATAACACAACCCCATCATTGATTATGCCATGTGTAATATTTTTGAGTGGAGTTAGGTTATGTCCAAGTGGTGGGTTAGACAAAACTGTATAAATGTATGTACGTATTTACGTACGCTCAAGAACAGCAGCAGCAGAATCATCAACAATCACTAATGTTTCTTCAGTCATCGTCCGAACTGAGGGCCATCTTCAAGGAAAAGATTGAGAGAGTCGGAACCGAAGGAGCAAAAGTTTTGCGAGTGCTTGGCGACAAAATAGAAAGGATGGAGAAACTAGACAATCGCGGAGACGATCTCCTCAAGGAAGTCCACGACGCCGCGGAGGACCTGCAGATGATGATCGACCAGAAATCTTATCTTTTGGTGAACGCCAAGAGCTGGGAGCCATCGTCGGAACTTCATCAGGAGAATTCGGAGAACGCGGCGTCGTCGGTGGCGATAAACTCGCTCGACGAATCCTCGAAACCGACTACTCATCAAACGCCGAAATGCATCAATGTGTCCGCTTCCCAGTGGGAATTTCCAGGAGAGGAGGACGTGCTCAGGCAGCAGAGCATTTGGCCTTCGAGGCTCTCGTTGATCGGCGAAACGGTTCTCAACGAACGCGAGGTGCGCACCTACGAGAGCGCCAGCGCCTTGTCCCTCGCCACCTTTACGTCCCTGCTCATTGAGTTCGTCGCCAGGCTTCAGAATCTTCTCAACTCGTTCAACGAGCTTAGCGAGAGAGCTAAATTCACCGCATAGATAGATTGAATCCAGCGACGGAAAACTCTATGCTACAGATGAGGAGGTATGGTTTTCTGTGTTGGGTGACTGCAAATTAGATCTCTCATCCCGAGCGCAAGCTCAACTACCCCATAATATTATATATACATGTATTGTCATTGAATGTTCATTTTATCTCAATTATTTCATTACTCGCCGTGAAATTCATAAAGCTAAGTATTTTTTTTTAGAGAAATTCCGTTTTAGTACTCATGTATTTAAGCATTTTTAAGTTGGTGCCCTAAGTTATTTTCAATTCCGTTTGGTGGGGTTATCCTGCACTTGGAAGAAGAAGTAGACAATCTCATTGTCGTCTATTGTCTCTTCCATTGCTGAATATCCCTTTTGAAGAGTAAAATAAAATAGGAAAATTCATGGCGCGTCTCATAAATCCAAGGACATCATCAAGCCATAATCGAAAATCTCAGCTCCTTAAGACCCTAATCCCGCTGATATTCAGCACGGACGAGTTCAGTTGGTACTTCGATTGAAATCCCGCCATGGCTAAGCTGACGGGATTTCAGAGAGAAGACGAGATCAACATAATGCTCCTAGGAGAAGTCTTCGGGACACAACTTTGTGCTGCCGAATGAAGAATCGAGAAGCTTAGATCATTTCATACCAAACTTAAATCTATTCTCAAACTCAAAATGCAGTAAATTTTTTACAAATATTAAACTCAAAAAATATTCTTATAAAATTTTCTTTCATATCATTTTTCAAACTTTTCAATATTACACGTATATTTTACAAATTATACGACAATATTAGTTTTCATTCGATTGAGCATCGTGCCCATTACAAGCGATGCCACTGATAGACATTTTAATAGGACTGCCAAAACTAATTGATGGAATGGACTTCAAGATAAACATTTTAATAGGTTGCAATGGACGGATGAGAAAAGAAAAGTTTGCAATTAGCAAGAACATAAGTTGACTAAAGAACACAGAGGTTAGAGATTAGTGAAATTCAAGATTACGAGGATAATGCACCTCGATATACATCAGGATTTGACGACGGTACCTTTCAAGAACCAGAAAAAAAAAGAGCAATCAGGAACTTAATTGTGACCTAAAGCTTTCAGCAGAACAGTCAGTGTTGTGCTGCAAATTAAGTCTCTGATTAGACCATGGCCCTCCGTTCATGGAAGACATACTAGGGAAATAAAAAGCCTCGAGAGATTAATATGTCTCCGTGTCCCTTGCATCACCGCTGAAATTGGAGATAATGTTTTGAATTTCTTCTCCAAAATCGTACCCCTCAACAACAAAGCATCCGGTGAAATCCCATTGACATCGTAATTCAATCATTCAGTGAAGCTTCCATCTTGTGTTTGCGGTGGACGGATGTCTAATTGAGGCCAGCACTGCGGGTCTTCAAGCAACTCCAAATTCTCGCGCAGCAAAATTTCTGAAAGCCCAAAACAACTAAGTGACTTTATTGTAATTTCAAAACAACAAACGTAAATTTTAAGTACAGACGCAAATTTGAGATCTTTTGAGGAGAGAGAAAGCATAATACGCATTTTGAGTTTGGTTTTTGGTATTGGTCGGAGTAAATTTACCTTATTTATTGAGTTTTGCAGTATCGTTGGGGATGATCTTACGTCAATCTCGGGATCATGCTGATTAACACCGCGAAAGTGCCTTTCGGGGTTTTTTCCAATGGCGGTAAGTACGTAGAATGCCTGCTCTGCATGTGCAAGAAGCTGAATTCCGAGGGTTCGGTGACCGGAGTGCTTCTTAGTTCTTACAGCTCGCAAGCCAAGAGTTTCAGCAGGCTCTGCACTTTCAAAGGTCGTCCAATCCAACAACACGGAAGAGGCGGAGAGAGATTTTGAGTTCTCTTTCAGGTATTATATTCACGAGGAAGATGATGGAAGGGGCTGGACGACGAACAGAGGAAGCTTCTTACCACGAGCGCGCGTTGCAGAAGCAGAGCAGCTCAACAAGGTCCTCGAACAGCTATGAATACACGAACAAAAGATGAAATTGAGGGTTTTTTGGTCTTTCAGTATTTTGTTAGCAATTAACTGTACATGCAGTTAAAAATCATATTTTGGTCTTTTAGGGTTATACATAACTATTTTGTGTCGTACTCCAAGGATACAAACCGGAATCGAAAATAAATTAAGGCACCAATCGGAAAACACTTAAATACATGGGTATCAACCGGAATTTCCCTATTTTTATTTCAAACGAAAATCTCACAACTAACAAATTTACATGGACTAAAAATCTTAGATGAACCTTCTATAACATTCAACCATTCGTGGTGAGAAAACTCTCATATATAGAGATTCGAACGCAAATCAAAAGGTAAAAAAAGATAACAAGTCCGAAAAAAACAAGTTTCAAAGACCGTACAAAAGAATATTAACCTGCACTTCAAAACAATGGCTATTAAGTCAGATTTATGTACTCATCAATTTCTTCCGTCTTCTTCTAAACTTTGGTTGCTTCGGCAATAACAATCACACAAGGATAGAAATAACCCATACAACGAGGAGACATAAACTCCAACACTGAAAGACTAAAAAAATTACAGCAGTAACAAGGAATGATACGAGAACTAAGGAGAAAAGCATTAGCTCCCTGACCTCCACGGGGGAAGTGGAGAAGGATATAGCTTTTTTCGTCTTCGAGGTGGAGAGTATGTTAAAATTAACGTTTTATTTTGGGATAATGCCTAATTTGATCCCCAGTTTTTATTTCGGACCAATTCAGTCTTCGATGTTTTGCGGGGACCAATTTAGTCCCCGATGTCAAATTTGAACCAAATTGTTTCTCCCGCTACATTGTCCATCAATTTGAACCAAATTGTTCCTCCCGCTACATTGTCCCCAAGTAAGTCTCCGCATTTATTACTCAATGTCAAAGCCTTTGAGTTTCTTTTTTTCTTAAATCAATTGATGAAAATCTTATATCTGCGTGTGTTTGTTGATGAAACTAATTAACGTTTTTTTTGTATGATTTTGAATCAATATAAAGTATTATCAGCAAGAGTCTAAGAAACTACGCCAGCAAATTCAAATGATCCAGAACTCTAACAGGTAACACTTATGATCATGAAAGAGATATGTGCATCATTCTTGATTGGAAAAAAAAAACTTTGAAAGAATTAAATATCTTTCTAATATGTTACTGCAAATCAAAACACAGGCACCTTGTTGGAGAGGGCTTGAGCTCCCACAACGTGAAGGAGATGAAGCAAATCGAAACCAGGCTCGAGAGAGGCATAGCAAGAATCAGGGCTAAGAAGGTAATTTTACCACGTCGACAATAACTCGGCTAATCTTTAAACGTGGCTCACTCTTTTCTTCTCCGCACAGCACGAGATGATACTCGAAGAAACCGAAAACTTGCGGAAGAGAGTATGTCATTATTAATATCAGCTAATTAATTCCTTCTATTATATGCCATTATTAAAATTTTCTTCCAATATATATATAGGAAATTTTGAAAAGATATCAAAAAGGCAATTAAGAAGAACACCATGGCACTAATGTGAAGTGAGATTATTACAAAATTCAAGAAATTAAAATTACCCGAGGTGAAGAGCGGTCTTATTGGGGTGAACAACCGCGTAGTCGGTAACACTCTGCTCCATCATATTCAGCTGAAGCATATTACCAGCAAGATAGGATTCCATTGTGCATATTCGTGTCCACCTGGAACCCCGCTCATCTGCTCGAGCTTTTCGCACTCCGCTATCTAAATTTATGCGAGAAAATAAATAAAAAAAAAGGTTGCTTCATCTCTTGCACGAAAAATGGAAGACTATGAATTAATTTCTTGTTTTGATCACCTCAGACAAACACATCAATGGCATCTCTTTTGGGGTGTGGTAAGTATTCTTTTTGGGTTTGGGCTGCATTTGTTTTATATCCCAAGATGGCCCAAGGTATTATGAGATTAGTGATATGTACTAAAATGATTTTGTGGACTTTCAGCAGGTGTGACGAAAAATTTCAGCAGCCTAAAAAATGTTTGCTGCCTCCTATCCACCACACCACCAAATAAAAACCATAAAATAACACATATTTTGGCCATGGGCAAGGCCAACATGGGAGGAGAGAAACTATGACTCGACGGGCGAAATTAAGCTCAGAACCGATTCAAAGCGTGCACTCATCCTTCCTAATTACTTCGAATCTTGAAAGAGGCGCAAGAATAGCCCGTACACAATCCGGTGGTGCTGCTGTAAGGAAACAACGAGACGGGCCGACTCCGAGGCAGCTCGGGCACGCGCCTCTCCATATTCAAGAACTCCGCCACTCGATCCATATCGGGCCTGCCTTTGTTGTCGTTCAAAGTGCACAACAACCCCACTTCAAGAACTCGCACAGCCTGCTCCGGGTTAACCACGTGGCCCATCCTCCTATCCACCAGTTTCTCTATCTCACTGCCCTCGTGCATCGCCCATGCAAGATCCAACAGGTCGAGCTCTCCCGGGCCGGATTTCCTGACCCGGCCCGACACCACTTCCAACACCAAAATCCCGAACTCGAAGACGTCCACTTTTTTGCCCACCAGCGACTCGAATTGGCTGGACTCGGCCGACGAGAGCACGAACCCGAAATCTCCTACGAGGGCCCTAAAGCTGACGTCGAGGAATACGCTGCTGGCCTTGACGTTCTTGTGAGCCAAGTCTCTGGAGTGGAGGTGGCTCAATGCCTCGGCCACGTCCTTGATGATCTTAAACCTCCGGAGCCACGGAAGCACTCCGAATCCGAACATCCACTTATCGAGGCTTCCATTGGGCACGAAATCGTACACGACGATCGTCTCCTGGCGATCGAAGCACCAGCCTCTGACGGGAACTAAGTTTGGGTGCCGAATCTTTCCGATGGCTTCGATTTCTCTGGACATTCTCCGCCTATCCGAGGCCAATAAAGTTTGGCTCGAAAATCTCTTCACGGCCACGTCGCATCCGTTCGAGAAAGTACCCTTGTACGTCACGCTCTTGCCATCGCTTCCCAACATCTGCAGGTCGCCGAATCCCCGAGTGGCCGAAGAGACTTCAGCTAAACTGAATTTCCTCGCCTTGTTCGGCGGGCCCTGAAAGTGCGCTTCCTTTGCCGCGACAAAGGCTTCGTCGCCATCGTTGCTGCTGCTACGGTCCCTCCGCTTACCGTTGAAGTAGAGGTTAACCATGGCGATAATCACGAGCACGACTACCGCCAAGAAGATGAAGAAACTGCTAGGAGCTCTGCTGGGAACGCGACCGCCATCGTCCACTATGATCTTCTCCTTGCAGCTTTTTTCGGAGGGAAGACGGAGAAAAGCGCGGCTCAAAGACGTGAAATTCCAAGAGCATATGCTGTGAATCTGAGCGTTCAAGCTCCCGGTTGAGCCCGAAAATCCAACAAACATATACTCGTTTAAATAGGACGAGAGATCGAGGCTCCCGGAATAAACAGACTGTCTCTTAGTAGGAGGCTGAGTAGTAGCTGATGTTCCCTCCTCCTCAGGCCCGAGGTAAATCTCCAGCCACTTTCTGTCTCCGTCGTACGTAATCCACGCCCTGCGGATGGAGCCGTCGTTGAGCCTTATTCCGAAATCCGAGACATTCACGACTACAGAAGACACGATGCTGCCCAAGTTGACCCCGACGTGATTGTCGTTAGGGTCTCCGAACTCGGCGTTCATGCGGCTGTCAAACTCCACAGCCACCGCCTTGTACTCGTCCTCGCAGGCATCGTTCATCATGGCCAGCCACGGCCCTGACCTGCCAACTGTGAGCTCGTCAGGAACGATGATGAAGCTCAGCCCACCAGAAGAAGAAGAAGACGAATTGGAGATGCCGCTGCTGCTAATAGATAAGTTATGGAATTGGAAGGAGAAAGTGGTGTGGAAAGAGGCGGGCGATCGAGTGTCGGGGTCGTACAAGCGGACTGGAGATGAGTAGATTGCTCTTCCAGCAGCCGCAGCGGCCGATGAGTATTTGATGAGGCTGCTGCTGCTTTTTCCTTTCTCGGCCGGTATGTGGATGCATGCTCGGTCATCGTCGGAGATGGCTGCGCTGCCCAGGAGAGTGATGTCCGTCGTTGGACCATCGGTGGGTGTAAAATCTCGGAAGGAGATGTGCTTGGTGATGTTAACTTCGGGCCCTTTCTTCTTTGCCGATGATGATACTGTTAGGAAGAAGATGACGATGACGAGCAACGCGACGAGGTTTGGAGCCAGCTTGAAGAAAAGAAGCAGGCACATGACTAATATTTAATTATTACTTTTATCATCAAAACCGAACCAAAGACGGAGCTTATAATCAATCATGTTTATTGCGTTGCCCTCAGATGATGATAATTGATAGATAATGGAATAGAGGCAGGCAGGCAGCACCTCAGCACACCACTGGTTACATAGAAAAGGATAGGCACAAGATACGTACATACAAGACAGGTCGATGATGTGAGATATATGTATGTATGAGAGGCTATTTTTTTACTTGTTTACTCATTTATTAATAATTGGGCTCTATCTAAACTGCACATGCGGGCCTAGAATAGGATTCTGATATGGCCCATAATTATGTACCTAGTACCTACTCTGTTTCATTCCAAAGAAGTGTTTTTTTTTTTTAATTATTTAGGTAAATACTATTAACATTATTTTTAACTTATATTAAAAATATTACGATAATATTATGATTGTTACCCCAGATTTTCCACGGTGATAATCCGACGGAACTCAGAATTCTCATCACCGGTGCCAGCAATCGAGTTCCTCGGACCTCCGACCTAAAACTAGAGCAGCCTAGACGAACTGAACAAGGTCGACTGCCCAAGCTGGCGAAGCAGACCAAAGGCCGAGGCCAAGGTGGCGGAGGTAGGGTCGTCGATGGAGCTACGCCATGTTAAAGTCCGAACGACCTAAAAGAGTCGCGCAACAAATCAAAGTATGTCAAGTCCCGAAGCACGGAACCAAGCAGGGTGTGCCTCGGCCGACCTGACCATCTGGTTGAGGTAGTCGACCGAGGGAATCATTTAGTCATGAGGACCGAACAACCTTGTAGGTCACACTACCAATCCAAGCATGTAAATACCCGAAGCATGGAACAAAGTGAAAGATCCAACAAGTCGAGTTTCCTGAGGTTGTGCCGTTGGGCTTTGATGTTGCGATTATTTATTGTTATTGTTGTGACTGATTCAGGGCTTCACGAGCCATTGCCATATACGAAGGAGTTTCCAAAGAGTCGGTTGTGGGCTCGGCCTCACCGATGGTGACAATCGGTGATAACAGGGCCGGCTTTTGGTAAAGTATATTAGTTTCTTGAATAAAAGATAAAATTCTATATTTCTCAATACCCAACATTTACATATTGTTCCTTATTTATACTTTACATCTATTATCAAGTGTTCTATTATGCTCCATGTATTTTATCTAAATTACAGTAACTACCTGAAATACATTCAAAATTACAAATCAATCCTCACTACATAATCACTCAACTCTCATATATTCACATTCCCCTCAAGTTTGGTATTGAATAAATCTAACATACCAAACTTGGATAATAAGTATTCAAATTGGCTCTTTCCCAAGGCTTTTGTCATTAGATGTGCAGGCTGTTCATGAGATGGAACATAATCAACTTTAATCACCTTTTCTTGAATCTTATCTCGTATGAAGTGGCAATCCACTTCGATGTGTTTTGTTCTCTCGTGGAAGATCGGGTTTTCAGCTATTTGAATGATAGATTTGGTGTCCGTGTACAACTTCACTGATTCCAGCCATGTAATCCCAATATCTTGCATAATTCCTATTATCCATAATATTTCTGTTGTAACCATAGACATTGCACGATATTTAGCTTCTGCAGAGCTTCTTGAAACTGTGTTTTGCTTCTTTGTTCTCCATGAAATCAGTGAGTTACCAAGATAAACTAGATACCATGTTAATGACTTTCTTGGGACAAGAGGCCCAGTCTGAATCACAAAAAGCTGTTAAAGATAACTTCTACTATCAAGAAATAATACCATTCCTTGTCTACCTTTTAAATATCTCAGTACCCTTTTTAAAGCATCATAATTCATTTAATGTGGTTCATGCATATTTTGTGATAATACTTGCACATCATATGATATATCCGGCCTAGTCAAGCATAAATATATCAACTTTCCTACCATTTTGCGATAAGAAAAGGCATTTAATTTACCTGATACTGAAAGAATGGTAGATTTCCAGCCTCTGATCCACTTATATTCTGCTCTCCAGGTATGCTGAGGGGTTTAGACCCCAACATTCCTACTTCTCCAAGCATCTCTATCACATACTTCCTTTGGCTTAGAACTATGCCTTTATCTCACCTTGCTACTTCAATGCAAAGAAAGTACTTCAATTCATCTAAGTCTCTCATGTGAAAAGTATTATGTAAGTAGCATTGTGTCTCATTAATAAATCAATTGTTATTCCCCGTAAGCATAATATCATCAATATATACTAAAAGAATAACAATATCTTTCCCCCTTGATTTTACAAACAAAGAATAATCATTCTTTGATTGAACAAATCCAAAAGAGTTCATAGCCATAGTAAATTTGTGGTTCCATTGGCGTGAAGCTTGTTTTAATCCATATAAAGATTTCTCAAGTTTACACACCTTAGTACATTCATTAGAATCTATCATACTAAATCCTTGAGGCATGTTCATGTATACATCCTCACGTAAATCTCCTTGTAGGAAAGCATTAGTAACATTTAGCTGAAGTAATGGCCGCCAATCATGCCTTGATGCAAGTGAAATAATGATCCTAACCGTGACATGTTTAGCTACGGGTGCAAAAATCTCTGTATAATCTATTCCCTCTATTTGATTGTATCCTTTTGCAAGCAAACGTACTTTATACCGCTCTATTTTTCCATCAGCCTTATGCTTTATGGAATATTCCCACTTACATCCTATTGGTATTTTACCTTTTGGTAGATCAACTACCTTCCATGTGTGGTGGAATTGCAGGGCTTTTATTTCAGCTTCCATGGCCCTCCTCCAATTCTCAAACTTCATTGCTTCTTCAAAATTCTGGGGAATGTCTTCACTAGCAAGAGCAGCCAGGTATGCCTTATGCCTTGGCTTTATTTATCATACTGCAAATACAAGGATAAAGGATAATTAACTGAGTTTATTTGTTTATCATCACTGTTAAAAGGAGATATAAATTCATTTAGCCAGTGGGGTAGCCTGCTGCTCCTGGTGGATCTTCTTAGTGAAGGTTCAACTTCTGCATGTTCTGTAGGATTTACTGAAACAGGTTCTTTCTAATTATTCTGATCATCAGTTTCCTCAATTCCTTGATGCTCACTTCCTTGATTCTCACAAACATTATCATTCATATCCTTTATTCTAGAATCCAGATCATGGTCATCATCATCTGGTTTTCCCAACATTTTATTTAAAAATAGAAAATCATCAGAGGGAACTTGAAATCCTTTATTCCCTGTTACTGATTTAGTCTTCCCCTGCTTCATATTTGGACTAAAAGGAAACTGATCCTCATAGAAAATCACATCCCTAGAAGCTATAAAGGACTTTGTATCCAAATCAAGTACTCTATAGGCCTTTTGATTAGTAGCATAACCCATGAACACGCGCGGTTTTGACCTATGATGAAATTTATCTTGTTGTGGTAGAACTTTAGCAAAGCATAAACAACCAAAAACTTTTAAATGTTGGAATTGAGGCTCCTTTCCATATAGAATATAAAATGGTATTTTTCCTTTTAGTAGGGGAGTGGGAGTCCTATTAATCAAATATATAGCTGTTTTTATACACTCCCCAATACTCTATTGGCACACTTGATTGAAATTTCAAAGCACGAGCAACATCTAAAATGTGCCTATGTTTCCTTTCCACCACACCATTTTGTTGTGGTGTATAGGAGCATGTAGTTTGACGTACTATTCCAAGTGCATCAAACAAGACTTTGCATTCTCTACTTCAAAATTCTTGTCCATTATCGGTTCTCACAGTTTTAACTGTTATTGAGAACTGATTTTGTACATATGACATGAAGACTTTCAAAAAATTATATGCTTCAGATTTGCTAAGGAATCCCCATGTAGCCATAGAAAAATCATCCACAATTGTTAGAAAATATTTCTAACCATTGTAAGTTAGTTCCTTATAAGGTCCCCAAACATCAACATGTGTCAATTCCATAATATATTTTGTTGTGCTCATACTCCTTGGAAATATAGCTATACTATGTTTAGCCAAGGGACATATAGGACAATATATATGGTTACATCATGAATAATTCTTCCTTCACTATTACAAGAATATGATCCTAAGTTATCACCTAGTCTAGCAGATTTATCAGCATTTCCTAAGTAGGTAATATAATCCATTGTAAGCTTTACCAATCCCCTTGATCTTGTCAGTCCAATTCTCCTGGATCAAGCAGAAATGAGAATAGAATGTTGCATAGACATTAGCTTCAGCTGAGAGTCTAGAAATAGATAGCAAATTCTGTTTAAATTCTGGTACTTGTTAGAGTAGAATGCCCAGCGTTCCAACTTGGTTGGATATTTTCTACTTGTAAAGACAATTTATTGGAAATATATCTAATAAGAAGCATTATCTTTATCTTTTGTGCATGCATTAATTTAGTTATTTGCACTTATGATAAAGTCCTTAGATCATTGTAAGCTGAGAGACATGGTTGCGCATATGATGGCGATTATGGAATATGTCTTAGGCTGTGATCTTAAATAAAGTTCCAAGTCGATGGGTATTTCAAGACAGGACATTGAATAACCCGGAAAGACTTGTGTATATGATGCATGCTTGTGAGACAAGAATGTTATGTTCCGTTAACGTTAGCGTGTTGACGCAAATGCATATATGCAGCGTTAGGGAACAAGTTCATTGAACTTGACCCGCTGAAAATTCTTAACTGGAAACTTTTATGTCGAATAAGAATTTTCATGTTGCGATAGTACATGACTAATCCTATGACTTGAGGCACGATAGTAGTCTTGTGCGCATTATGCTTTACTTTGATATATCTTTTGATTACTGGATTAGTGTGTATGGAGATTTATCCGTGGCCAACATAGAATTCGGCACTTATATTAGAATAAGTGAATTTCCTATGCTTTTCATAGTTTATGATTCAAAGTCCTTGGCCAAGGTAGGATGAATAGAAATTCATAAAGGAATCATTTAAACTTGAAATGAAATCATAGTTATTATACCAATTGGGTTTCGACTTATAATTCCATACTCAAGGTCTGATCGGGAAATTAGACGTCGAAAGGATTTTACATGTATGCACTTGCAATTGAAAAGGTTTACTCGCTATTTCACTTAACATTAGGTGATCACGCTACTTGTTAGGTGTTCCAATAGTGTTTTGTGGATACTTGATATTAAATAGTTAATTCAGTTTATTACAAAGAGTTGTAAATCCACTACTAGTGTTAATCGTGAACCTAAAAGGATCACACAAAGTTTTGGAGAATGACAATACGAAATTGATATTTCCAATAGTTGGATTAAACTTTAATTCAATTGTTGAATTTAAATATATATGATTAAATAATTTGATTATTTATTTGAAGGAATATTATAATCAATTAGATTGATTATTTAGGCTTTTGATATTATTTAATATAATAATAATAAGCCCACACGTTGATGACCAAAAGGTGTTTTGGTTGACCAAGTAAACAAGAATTAATTTTCTTAAAGTCTTGGTATTATTATTATTTATTTTGAATTAAATGGTAATAAAGAGGTGTCTTGAAATGGTATGTCATCATTTATTTTCAAGATAGATTGCCACAAATCACTCAAAATTGTAACTTTCCACTTAAATGCTAATTAAGAGGAATTATGAGGATTACCATATTATTGCTAAACGTTTGAAGAACAAATAATATATATATATATACATACATATATATATATATATAATCTTGTAAGTTGCAGAGAAAAATGAATGATATAAGAAAAGATGTCTAAATACACTTAACTCTCAAGCACCTCTTCGAAAGTGTGATTACAGAAGAAAAGTTCTTCACTATTCCTTAATATTCTAAAGTATCGATTTAAGATCCGGGTTAGTCTCTACTAGCGAAGAGATAATTCGGTGTCACGATTCAAACGGTGAACTCAATTAGAGGGGAGACATTTGAATCCCTGCAGCGAGTGTACGAGACCGGTGATACCTACGACGAACGTACGAGGACGGTGGCAGCTACATACTGGGAATTGATTCCCCCTCACTCATCGCTAAAGAAGCTAAGGAATAGGTATATTCCAAAAACCCTAACTATGCGAAATTCGTACAACGTACGTGATTTTAAAATGGTGCCGATCCGTGTACTCGCTAGATGAACCGGCGGGGTTGCATTTATACGATAAAAATGTTTTATCGAATTAAATTTTCCGCTGCGCATTGCCCCGAGCGGCCTAGCGAACCCAACAGTACTAACAATACATTTTCTAGTTTCATATCTTCAGTAAGAGTCACAGTTCCACATCTAGCTGTCCGGTTTATGTTATCATTGGGCAGTCTAACATATGTATCTATATTCAATCTATTAGATCCTTTATCATATAATGATTCATCAGAAATCATGTGATTGTTTGCCCCATTATCTATTATCCAGTTACTCAAGTAAAAGTGTCTGGGAAAGACAATACCTGCTCCATTACCTGCTTGGCTGGAAGTTATCATTGCAGCCACATGTTCTTGCAGTGTTGCTCCTCCTAGAATGGAAAGTATCTGCTGGTATTGTATTGGAGTCAACTGAGACATGGCTGATCCTCCTGTATTGTTTAGTTGTGGCACAACAGGACCTCCATCATTTACTGCTCCTTTGATTTGTTCAGTTCCTTGGTTGTTCACAATTGTAGTATTAGCATTGATCAAGCTCTCACTCCATTGAAAACCAGGGCCCCTACTTTGAGTGTTAGAATATGATCTTCCTCTTTGATGTCCTCGGCCTCTAGTTCCTCTTCTTCCCCATCTATTGTATCCTTGAGGGTATCCATGGATTCTATAACAATTCTCTTTTGTCTGCCCTCCAAAATTGCAGTGGTCACACCACATGGCAGCCCTATCTCCAGGTCCATTCCAGACCTTATTTTGATTTGTCCATGCTTGCAATGCCATTGATGAAAATTCTGCACCATTCCCTTGCAAATTTATATTCCTCTGCGTTTCTTCATTACAGATCATGGAATAGACGTGTCTATGAGAAGGAAGTGGTGACATCATCAGAATCTGTGATCTCACATGAATGTATCCTTCATTTAACCCCATCTGCATCATTTTCAATTGATCTCCATATTCTTGGTATTCTTTAGACACTTTACTAGAAGGGGATGGAACAAGACTGTCATACTCATCCCATTCTTGTCTTAATTTTGAGTAATAATCAGTGACATAGGTTGTGCCCTGCGTAATAGTGTTGATCTGATGATATAATGTGAATAACCTAGCCCCATTGATTTTATCAAATCTTTCCAAATCAAGAACGCAGAATCGCAATAAATCACACCTTGAATTAGGTCTCTTGACAGGGAGCGATGAATCCAAGACTTCTCAAGTGCGTTACACCTCTTCCACTGGGCGCTAGTTTCATTATCTTCCGCTGGCTCTGCAACGGTTCCATCAATGAATCCTAATTTGTTCTTCGCCTGTAGTGACACTATCATCTCACGGCTCCAAATCTTATAATTATCATCTCCTCGCAATACCTCTGTAACTAGTTCCAGATTTTGGGTATCGGACGGATGAAGAAACAACGGGTCATTAAAATCGATACTGCTCTGCTTCACCTGTTCTTTATCCTTGCTTGCCCCTGGATCTTCCATGATGACTAGAGCGGTCAAAACGGGCCGGCGGGCCGGGCCCGTCCATAACCCGCCAAAGCCTGCTACCTGGCAGGGCGGGCGCGGGCCGGGTCGCCATATGGCGGGCCTATGAAATGCAGGCCCGCCCCGCCCCGGTGGCGGGCTGCGGGCCTGGCAGTCCTGGCCCGCCAAATTTTATAAAATAAAAATATGATAAATTAAAAAAAACGATAAAAGGAGCATACTTGGGGTTTGAACCATGCACCTTACGTATAGAATATTGCACCTTTGCCACTAGACTAATGACATATTTACGTAATTTGATATATATATATATATTAAATTTATTAATAAAATATATAATATTTATTTTTTTAAAAATAGGCGTCTAGCCCGCGGGCTAGCCCGCCCCGCCAAGCCCGCGGCCCGCGCGGGCTTTGCCCGCTTAGGCTCGCTCCGCGATGGGCCTAAAAAATCCAGGCCCAGCCCGCCCTTTTGGTGGGCTTGGGCGGGTCGGCCCGCGGGCTTCGTGCCTTTTTGACATCTCTAATGATGACGAGAAATTCTCCTTTCAATCTCCTCTGGTGTTTTCGATTTCAATTTCTTGAGCGCGCTTCGGGCTTTGATATCATATTAGTTTCTTGAATAAAAGGTAAAATTCTATATTTTTTCAATACCCAACATTTACATATTGTTCCTTATTTATACTTTACATCTATTGTCAAGTATTCTATTCTGCTCCCTGTATTTTATCTAAATTACAGTAATTACCTGAAATACATTCAAAATTACAAATCAATCCTCACTACATAATCACTCAACTCTCATATATTCACAAAGTATGTGAAGCAAGGGGGCTTCAGGCCCCAATTATTTTAGGGCTCCAGTTTAGTAATACTATATATATATATATATTGTTCAATTAGTTAAAATGGTCAATATCTTGAGACCCTCAATTTAATAACGCAATTATATAAATAAAATTTAATTAGTTAAAAAAGCTCAATATCTCGAGAACATTAATTTAGTTATGCTATTATATAAATAAAATTTAATAAGTTCAAAAATCTCAATATCTTGAGGTCCTCGATTTAGTAATGCTACTAAATATATATAATGTAATTAGTAAAAAAGTCCCAAAAAAATTAAAAATTCTTAAATTTTACCTAAATTGATAGCTACACTACATTGATATAGTATTATGCTGACAATACATGATAGTTTCTTCCGAAGAAAGAAGTTTTTCCAAATTAAAAAATATAAAAACGACTTAACATCCATCATGTCGCAAGAAAGATTAAATGGATTTGATATTTTATTAACAGAAAATGAATTAGATTGTTGGATACTAATGTTTTGGTGATTGCGCAAAGGCCAGAGCATGGTGAGGAGTGAAGCTGTTCGGCTTGGTCAAGAAGGCATTCGACTTGGTGAACAAGGCATTCTAATTGGTCCGGCAGTACTTAGAAGACATGAAGCGAGAGTACTGAAGAACGAAGTCCTAGGACCGAATGGACCACAGGGGACACGAGCATTAAATGCAAGGGTGGAGTGGCAAGAGATGTTGACAAGAGCTAATTATCCGAAATGGTAAAAGCGGTACTATGATGAACAAAGAGTACCGATGTCAACAATCCCAAAAGAGGAAAGAATTCAATGTGGCTGCAGACGAGTTCAAACGTCCAAATGCAACACCTACTTCTCAAGTGAAGACTATAAAAGGCCGAACTCTCAAGGAGTTCAAGACATAGAGAGCACAAACGATTTTGAGAAGCGTGAGACGAACAACGAAGAGCCAACTCTATTGATTTGAGTGATCATTTCATCTGTAAATAACTGACTTTAAAAAACCGTTGCGAGTGTGCTCGTGAGAGAAACACTGTAAACAACGGACATCAAAAAGTTGTTGTAGTAGTTAGATAGACATAGCTAGGGTAGTGCTTGTGTAAAGTAGCTGAAACTTCTAGTGGTACATTCCTTGCGGGAAAGAAGAGGAGATGTATGAGATTTCTAAGTTCGAACTTCCATAACAAGTCTTGTGTGAAAAGAAACTCACTTACATACACACAAATATGTATTGAGCAGTGGTAATTTTCGTACCACTGTAACGCGAGTGAGAGCAAAGCACAAAGTGAGGACCGAAAACAACTGAGTACTGACATAAGTACTCAAGTACTGAACAAAAACCAGTACCTAACCTCACAAAAGGAAGAAAAATCATAAGTGTTTAGTCACCCCCCTCTAAACATCGATCCAGATAAGTTGTATCATAGCGGCTTCTGTCAATCGCATATCAAGATGAGTACTTATAGCAAGATGTCGATGTTCAGCCGAGAAAATTTTCTTGAGTACAATATACGGATGGAAAGTCACCTATTGCTCAGAATGAAGCTATATGGGACATAGTTACAGACGGACCACCAAAGCTATTGAAAATCAACCTTGCTCACGCGGCCGAGCACACACAACCACAAGAAATTCCAAAGATTAAGAGCGAATGGACGGATGCGGAGAAGAAACTAATGAACTTGGACAAGATTGCCAAGGGCACGCTCTTTAAGACCCTGGACACTGGAACGCTCAACCAGGTGACGCGGCAGTGTTGCTGACGTGGCGGGCTTGATGACGTGTCGGTGACGCGTGGGCGTAAAAACCAGACGTGGCGCTAACGTGGCGCTTACTGGAGGATGCCGACGTGGCAGTGACCCGTTAGGGTTCATGGGGCGTGACCACTGGAGCGAACCGGTTCGACTTAGTAACCGCTCCGACGGTTCTAACAGAACTGGTGGGTCAAAAAGGGTGCAATAGCAATTGAGCCCAAAAGTTGCGACTATTCGCAAAGTGACCCCCGGTTAAAGCAGTCAAAACGTTCACACCATTCAAGATTGTCCCGATTGAGTTGCAAGATTATCCTGATAACCGATGTTATTGAAGTCGTAGTGCTGCAAGATCGTCCCGGTTGAGCACGTATTATCGGGGCAATATCGTCTTACGGATAGCGTAGAAAATATGCGCCTCGACTTAAACGTATAAACAGTATTCTGACTGTTAGTCTGTCACCGAACAGACACCGACATCTCCGACGTACCGGAAACAACAATGAGGTTGCTCATTATCTTGCTAAAGTACTTGGCGGCGATGGCGAGGATATCTCCCACCTGCGCTAGCTTTAGCGGGACTTGATTTCTTCTGACCTATCATAAATAAAATGGCATTGCTTTAAAAAAAATGTAAATAATGATTAAATAATTAGAAAAAGAAGTCTAAAAGAAAACGGACACGTCAAAACATCGCAATTGTATTGGAGGTTTGCTCATACTACATAATTGAGTCTTAGCCAGCCGTACGCAATTAATTATATCTTAAAAATGTCTTTCTTGTCATTCTTCTTCTTTATCTTGAAATACTACTATTTAATTAAATCGGAAGGCATTTACACGGAACCTTGTTTCCCCCTTAGATGGCATTAATCCTTTTTTTCCTCAATTATTAATTAATGCCTCGCTCTAGGTAAAGGTTGCAACAGAAAATCACATTGTGAGCAAGACATTCTCACATATGTCAATTGTATTTGTATATTCACCGTCCATTTAATATTATTATATTATATATGGTATGTACTATAAAGAATTAAGAAACCCCACCCGACAGCACCCATCATTACAATAAATGATTGAAGGATAGACTACTAATTGACAATGAGGCCTTGATCTAGTGGTCAACTTCAAAGTTTCGTGGTTAAAAGAGGTATTGAGATCGAATTTCCCCCTCCCACGGCCTTATGGGCCTATGACTATCGTGGTCAGGTGGGTTTGGGACGTATCCATCTGGCCTCAAGGATTAGTCCAACCTCTGGAATGTGTGGCGCAATTAAGTCTTCGCAAGATCTGTGTGGCGCAAAAAAAGCCCACGCCGGTATCGCCAGATCTGTGTGGCGCAAAAAATGCTCACGCCGGTATTTAGGGGCTACCCCATAACTAGGTCGTGTAGGATACCTTGGGACAGTAAAAAAAAAAGGCCTATTAACTTACCTATGCGAAAATTCATCCGACATCACAGAAACATAAAAAAAAGTAATTAATTACCGCTAACGCGTGATGTCGGATATCACAACTCGACGCTGGACCTATTGCTTAAAATTTTCAGCGACATCTTAAAAAATTGACGCTTCACTCAACTGTTTTAGGACGCTACAATTTTCGTTATAATCTTGTACAATGGCAAAATGGGATTGAATAAATCAAACACATGAGGCGGTTTCTCAATAAATGTCGTCTCCAAATAATTTCTAACATTTACTATATCTTAATCTAAGTCCGATCGATCCAGGTATGCGTAATCCCACCATGGTTACCATACTATAACTGTACATTAAAATTAACTTTTGAATGTCAGCATTACATTAAAATTAGACTTAATATGAATACGTGATAGAAATGATACTTGATCAAATATTTGATTGGTCGATTAAGGTGTCGTAAATCCAATCCACGATTCTTACTTTACATAACAGTGAAAAGATATAATTACTTTAATTCTATAATAGCCTTTTTCGTTGATCTTTATCTTTACTTCCTTTTATTATGAACGTGGATAAGGTTATTGGTAATAATCATATATCATCATGCTATTATTGAGGCGCAGGCAACGTCTAATCTTTCGGCACACAGTTTTTTTTTTTTTTTTTTCTGTCCCGAGGTATCCTATTCGACTTGGCTATGAGCTAGCCCCTAAATAGCGGCGTGAATTTCGCCACACACTCCAGAAGTGAGACTAATCCTTAGAGCCATATGAATACGTCTCAAACCCACTTGACAATGATAGTCATGGGTCCATAAGGTCCATGGGCACAGAAAGTTGATGTACTGCTAAATTGACCTATTCGAATTCGTTTTAAACTCAGATGAAATCAAATTAATCGAATATTACCTGCATAGTTGTATCCCTAGACCCTAACTTACGTTCAGTTAGATTTAATTCCTCTTCATCAGTTAATAATAGCATGAAAACTATGTTGTAATGTTAGAGTATGTTCAAGTTTTCTATTTACCATACAAAATCTAGCTTTCCAAATAATAATATTATTATTTTCCGAAAAAAATAAATAATAATATTATTATTACTTGATGAATATATAAAAGGAAGTCGGAATCTGACATATGGCTCTGATTTACTCCGATTTCTCACCCTTTTCCCCTAATTAGATTTTAATCGTTATATTATCTTGAGAAATTAAAGAACAATTCTACAAATCCCACAGCAAACACACGGATATTTGTGTATGTAGCGGGTGTTATCCTCGATTCTCTTGGGCTGAGATTTCAGACTACACATGCTTTGATTTTTCTTCCATGAAAGAGCGGCGGATCTTTGGTCGATTCGTGAAATTCTCCCGGCAAGTAATCTCATTTTTCCGTTCGCCCGTCAAATTTCCAATCGTGGGGGCGCACCCCAGTGGGCAAATGGGGAAGAAAGCGAAGGTAGGGAGTGTTTCGAGAGTTGGCCGTTATGCGATTGCAGACCCTGCGTCAGTTTCTTGCACCACTTTCAATATTTTGGCGCCTATTTATAAGAGACTCGATCACAATGTCAGTACTCACCACTGGGATGGTTTTTTTATTATGTTCTCAGTCATTTCTCTTGTCCTCGATGATATTGTGTTTCTGGTGTTTGTTTTTCTTTGTTGAATGTTTCTTTGTTGTAACTGGTGGCAGAATCCAAATCTCAGGGAAAGCCATGTGAAAGATTATTGGTTGGGGCGGAACCAGAGGATTTTAGATTGGTTATTGTCCGAGAGATCTTCCATCATCTGCCTTCAGGTTTTACTTTGAATTTTCTAACATGTCGCTTATAATGAAATGAATGATATCTTATATTGGATCTGTGGAAATGTCCCAGGAATTCTGGGTTGGGAATGAAGAGTTGGTGAGTATTTATGACACGAGGCTTGGTGATGCTGGTTACATCAGTTTCAAGCTTGCTCGGACCAACAATCGCGGTGATGGTAATGTGAATATATATCCTTTGTTGGACTCCATACATTGTGATGCTTGATACCATACTTCTCTACTTATTTCTAACAGTGTTAGATTCTTCGAATCTAGTAACATGACAAAACGTTATATTGAGAATTCTTCTCCAGTTATGTTGAAAGCGTGAGGTGAGTTGCTATTGACTGCAAAACCTCATTTGCAGGTCTTTTGACTGCTGTACACAAGGATCGTTTTAGGATAATCGATCACCGTGAGTTGCTTTTCAATGACTTTGGAGACCGCGTTGCTCAGCTATTACACGTTGAACTAGTCGGGTCCTTTTCGCAGTGCAGAAACAATAATGTTCATCAAGACCTTCTTATTGTGAACACTCACTTATTGTTTCCACACGATTCAACTTTATGCCTTGAGCGACTGCGTCAGGTATGCAACATTATGTTGTTGTATCTTATTTCAAAATCATTTATCAGTTAGTTCTCTCTGCAAGAACCTTTTATCCTTCTTCATGCTTTGTTTGTAGGTCTACAAAATTCTGCAATGCGTGGAGTCATACCAAAAGGAAAACAGACTCAATCCCTTGCCTATCTTACTCTGTGGGTATGCCGTTTTTCTCTTTTTATCATTATTTAGTATTAGTTGATTGGTATAATTGTTAGACAATATCAAAGCCAACCGTCATCATTCATTTTCTATATTAATAATCCAGAGACTGGAACGGTAGCAAGAGGGGTCATGTCTACAAATTTCTGAGATCTCAGGGTTTTGTCTCCTCATATGATATTGCTCATCAGTATACCGACGCAGATGCCCACAAGGTCATTAACCTATAGCTTCTCACTGACATTTAGAGCTTCGTAATTTATATTACAATAATTTATCTTTTACTTAACAATTCCCGTTTCTGATGATGATATGTTGAATGCATGTAGTGGGTGAGTCACCGCAACCATCGCGGTAACATATGTGGGGTTGATTTTATATGGCTTCTTAATCCAAATAAATATCGGAAATTGCTCAAAATCAGCTGGAGTGACGCGGTATTAGGAATGTTCAAGGTGAGAATATTGAGATTTTATTCATTTCTGTGTTCCTTGCTCACAAAGAGAAGTATTCCCTGCTTTTCTTATGAAGAAACTGAACTCATCCTAAGCTCAATCGGTTATTTGTCTCAACAGTATCAACTTACGAGATCTTCACTGACCATGGACGATGCATTCACTTTTCTAAAGGCACAAAGTAATGGTGACCATATTACCTACTCTGGCTTCCGTGAAGCATTGCAGCAGGTAATTACTTTTTTTCACCCAAATATTGATGATTCGCAGTAAAAGAAATATTGGGTTCGTTCTTTTTTATTATTTTCTTTTTGGTACAGCTGAATTTGATTGGCCACTGTAATGGGTTGAGCGATGAAGAGGTGAAGGAACTATGGGTGCAGGCGGACAGTGATGGCAATGGCGTTCTTGACTACTTGGAGTTTCAGGTATTATTTTTCTAAATTAATTTTGGACATATTGTAAGAAAGATAAAGTTTTTCAACTGCTATTTGGCTGGGTCTTGTGGAGACTCTATATGCATATGTAGATTGATTAAGGGGACTGTGGTCATGTTATTATTTTTTTTTATGATATAATATAACTGGTGCAGCAACGTATATGGAATGCATCGTCGAAACTGGAAGAATCTGCTGGTGAGGGTGAGGAGGAAGAAGAAACATTCGGTTTCAGTGTGAAGAAGGCATTTCTGTACCCACAGGAAGTGGAGAAAGGAATGTGGCCTGAAGATTACTCTCTCTCGGACCATGCACGGTTGACAGTTGTCTTTTCACCCACGAGAATGCCCCTTTGTTCTTCTCCTCCTGCTGCAACTCATCATGCATAGCCATGCCGTATGGAAGAGAAGATTTTGTTTTTTTTTTTTTTTTTTTTTTTCCGATATGGCATAAATCACATGCAAAGCCTAAAAAGCTCATTTATGGGTTAACAGGCTGGCAGACCATTACACGGAAGAAGGGTAGTTGTTCATCCTGCATTGTTTTTCGCTGTAGATATATGAATTTTGCATTTCATTGTTAGTCGTTTGAGAAATTATAACTCGGCAAAACCATCATCTATCTTTGAGAACAAGCAGTGTCTACTTTTTAGAGGAAATGGGAAAAGACCAGATAGAAGGAAGTACAAAATTTGTTTTTGAGTATGAGAATTTGTAAGAAGCTGTTGTCTGTCCATTCACAAGGATAATAGCTCCATCCAAATTGATGCTGCGGTGATCTTGGTATCTTTCGTTCTGTTGGAATAGAGGAGGAGGAGGATTCTATTGAAACCTGAGTTAACGCTTATCCTGGTAAAAGAATTATCGGGCCTTTTGAACTAAGGCTCGTGAAATTAGATCCAGACAAGTGGAGTTTTATTCTGCATACAGACAGGGAGCGGTCGAGCTGATGAAGTGATGATGATGATTTGGAGTGGAGAAGGACCATTGACGTTACTATCATATTTGAAAACGCAACACTTTAACATGTCATTCATTGTATATATGGATGACTAACTATGTCATCCAAACACACAAAATTTTAAGTGCTTCACAAAATAACTTAGGGTAAAAATTTAACCAATCACACCGCTACATGCTAAAGTATAAAAAGAAACTTATTTAGGCGGTTAGCTCCGTGATTAATTGCTTTTCTTGAGAGCCTTGGACCTAGATGATAACCCTTCTTGCGCGTGTCATCACCATATCAACTTCTCGAGCTTCGAAGCCGGTCTCATCAACTTCCTCCTCCTCTTCTTCCCCGGTCTCAGCTGCGGTAGTCAAATCTGTATCAGACTTGGCCATCACGCAGCTCATGCCAATCATCCAAAGAGCAGCCTGTGTCTGAAGCTGAGAGCTCAAATCCTCAATCTTGGCCTCTCCAAATATTACATAAGTTTGTATTGCGTTTTGTAACATCAAGGTAGAGTAAAAACTTGGTATATCCTCTCACTAATTCTTTACGTACACGCCCGAGCCTTCATATAGGCAAAGAGAGAGATAATATATTGAGAAATAGCCGTTTGGCCTTGATTTAAGCTAAATGGATATTTTCTTTTATTAATTTGATTTCCTTTGATTGCTCCTATCTTCTTGCCATATTTAGGGTGGGTCTTGATGATATTTCCTCTTTTGTCTCTTCAACACTCTCAGTTGGGTCCAAATAAATCAATGAGGCCCAACTTGCTTGAGATATCCTCGAAGCCTCGTGGGCTTAGAGCTTTATTGAATATGTCCGCCAGTTGTTCTTCACTCTTGACATAAAGTGTCTCTATGATTCCTTCTTGAACCTTCTGTCTGATGAAATGACAATCAACTTCGATGAGCTTTGTTCTTTCACGGAAGATTGGAGATTCATGACATTGTATCGTGCAACTTGATTGTCGCAGAATAGCTGCATTGGTCTCTTATGGTCGATATGCATGTCGGTCAATATTTGCTTAATCCATACTAACTCGCTTGATGATGAGCTCGATATTCTGCTTCTGCGCTTGATCTGGCCACGATTCTCTGCTTTTTACTCTTCCAAGTAACAAGGTTTCCACCTAGGAACATGCCATAGCTAGTCGTAGATTTACGATCAAAGCTTGCTGCCTAGTCTGCGTCAGCATATCCAAATATCTCCACTCTATGTTTTTTACTCTTCCAAGTAGCAAGGTTTCCACCTACGAACATGCAATAGACAGTCGCAGATTTACGATCAAAGCTTCATGCCCAATTTGCGTCAGCATATTCAGATATCTCCAGTGAAAAATTCTTCTTCATCCATATCCCTCGGCCTGGTGTTCCCTTCAAATATCTTAGAATGCTGTCTATTGCTTCGAAGTACATTGTCTAGGAGCCTGTATAAAAATCTGACTCAGAACACTAACAACAAATGATATGTCAGGTCGGGTAACAATGATGTATATAAGTTTTCCAACCAATCGTTGGAACTGTTTGATGTTCCTTTCTGATTGTCCATCTTCGTGATTTAGGTTTTTGTTAATCTCCATAGGTGTGTTTGCTGGTTTTTATGCAAGTTTGTTGTTTCTTTAAGAAGATCTAGTGTATACTTTCTTTGACAAATAAATAGTCTCTTTCTGGAGTGAGTTATTTCAATTCCAAGGAAATATTTGACTTGTCCTAAATCTTTTATATCAAATCGCTGTTTTAGGTAGTTTTTTACTTTTATAATTTCTACGTTGTTTCCGGTGATTATGATATCATCTACATCTATCATAATCACGGTTATGTTTTGTTTTTCTTTTGAAATGAACAGAGATGAATCTGCTGAACTTTTGTAAAAATTGTACTTTAATAGTGCATGACTTATTTTAGCGTACCAGGCTCTTGGCGACTGTTTGAGTCCATAAATTGATTTGTTTAATTTGCAAGCTAGTTTTGGATCTGTTTCGAGGTGATGGCATCGAGGTAATTTCATGCATATCTCTTCCTCTAAATCTCCTTGAAGGAATGCATTTTTACGTGCATGTGAGTCAAGTTCGAATTGGAGTTTGTAGCTATTGATAGGAGGATTCGAACTGTGTTCATTTTTGCTACCGGTGCGAAGGTTTCTTGGTATCAAACCGTATGTCTGTGTGAAACCAGCCACCAGTCTGGCTTTATATCGTTCTACAGATCCATCACTGTTATATTTGATTTTGTATACCCATTTGCATCCAACATGTTTTTTGTCCTTTTAGTTGAACAATGTTCCATGTGTAATTTTTTTCAAAAAGCTTTTAATTCTTCTGCCATTGCTCTCTACCAGGTAGGCTGACTTTTTTCTTCTTCAAAGTTAAAAGGTTATTGTACTTTCGAAGTCTTACTTAGATATGTTAAATGTCGGGATGAAACCTTGTTATAGGATATATAATCTTGTATTGGATATTACACTTGATTAGTTTCAAAATCTTTTAAACTTGAAAGTGGTCGAGTTTGTCTTGTAAATCTTCGAATAGTTTGTGATTCATTCATATCTCCCCCCGAAGCGGATTCTGTAGCCTACTAGTTTGTGATTCATTCATATCTCCCCCCAAGCGGATTCTGTAGCCTCAGAAACATTGCTTTCATTCGATGATGGAGTTAATCCTTCGGTTGTAGGTGATTTTTCTCTTTGATTTAAGGACGTTAACTCTGGAAGTGGTATGTTATCTAATACTTCCAATTCAACGCATGGATTATGGGAAAAGTAGGGTTTATTTTATAGGAATATAACATTTCGAGATATGTATAGTTTCTTATTAATAGGATCGTAGCATTTATAACCATTTTTTCTGGAGGAATATCCCAAGAATATCGTTTTGATTGAATTTTGATCATTTTTTTCTTTTCTTGGTATATGTATAAAACATTCACATCCAAATGTACGATGGTGATCTGAACTAATTTCTGTTTTGAAGAATAGATAGAGAACTCTTATTATTTAATGTTTGGGTTGGTAATCTATTAATCAAATAGGCTGCAGTAAGTATTGCGTCAGACCAGAAGATTATGGGACCATTGTTTTGGAATAGAAGTGCTCTTGTTACTTCAAGCAAATGTCGATTTTTCCTTCAGATACACCATTTTGTTCTGGTGTGTTGATACATATGGTTTGGTGTAAAATTCCCTTTTTGGAAAATGCTTCCGAAAAACGTTTGTTAATATATTTTGTACCGTTATCAGATCGAATTAGTTTTGGCATTGCATTGATATTCGACCAGATTACGAATTTTTTGGAAACAGTAAAAAACTTCGGATTTTTGTCCAAGTAAAAACAACCATGTTGTTTTACTAATGTCGCCAATAAAGGTAACAAAGTATTTGAAATATTTATAGTATTCTATGGGTGCAGGACCCCAAACATAAGAATGTACTAATTCAAATTTTTTTCAGTTTTAATCTGGTTTGCTTAGCAAACTTATAGGTTTCACATTATTTAGAATAAAAGAACTTTGACGAAAATATTTTGTTTTGGACTTTATCGAAAAGGTGCCCGAATCTTTTATGAAGGAGCTGACGATCATCAGTGGAGGTTTGGAGTGCCTTTTTAGATGTTTTGATTGTATGCAGTCTATGTTCCAAGCGTCCTTCACCAATCATTTTCAGCGTTATGTGGTCTTGAAATAGTAATTTATTATGTGAGAAAATAATATTGCAAGTTAAATCTTTGATTAATTTATTAACGGATAGACATTTGTAGTTATGTTTGGTATGTATAAGATATTGGTTAGTTTATTTGGAAAAAATTTCAACGATAACATCTTTTTGGGGATAGCAAGGTTTTAAATTAAGAATGTTATTGATGTTATTAGTCATATGATCAGTAGCTCCCGAGTCAATTATCCAAACATCATCATAAACTATTAAAAACAACAATTTTCTGGAGGGGTTATCATACCTGAGCTGTGTTTACCTGATTGTTTCAGATATTCTGAAAATTGGCCCATGAGTTTCTTAATTATCAGGTACAAGGTTGTTGTTTGGCCGTGATATTCTCTCAGGCCTGCTAAATTGTTCAGCTTCAGCTTGTGAGGCCCATCTCCTTCTTTTATTTCATGCCCATCTAGTGTGGCCCAACTTGTTTGATCATTTCCTAGCCCAAGATTATTAACAAATCTCAGACCTAAATTTCTCTCTCTAGTTCACGTTTACATCGACCCTCGTAACCCAAGTGTTTCGTTGTTTTGGAAAAGATCACTTATATACGTAAACTGTACAGAGATTGTACAGAGAAAAGGGCCGGTGACCACAGGCGGTGGCCGATGCCAGTGATGCCTAGTAATAACTCTACTCATCGCATAAATCCGACGATCTATAAATATAAAACTACGGCCAAGCAATGCGCCAAATCCGACGAAACCCACTCAGCTGCATATGCCAACGATCCTCCAAGGTTCCCATCCGTGCTATCACCATGTACATAACGTCTCTTGCTACCATCTTCACAGTCCGACTCGCGCCCGCATGCCAATTGTGGTACTTTTCCCTCCAATTGTGATAAACCAGCGATGCCAGAAGCTGGCGATAAGCATAATGAAGATGCTTTCGTCGCCACTTCGTCGCAACCCATAAGATCCTTTGCCAGTCTAGAAAAGTCCAAAAAAATCTCGTGGCAGACCGAACACACCTCAAGCAGTCTACCGAGAAAGGACACTCGAAGAAGAGATGAGGGATCGTCTTGGTGGCCCCTGCTTCACACAGCAAGCACTGGAAGAAGCGACAACCATGGCGATTCAAGGTTTGTCCCTCGTAGAGAGACAGTCTCGAATCGCCAGCTAAAGGATGAACTTCGACTTAGGTATACTGACTAGTCCCTCAAATAGCGTTGCCTATGGTACCCGTGGCCATCATGTGCGAATTGCCTCCCACACCGCATGCGACGAGAACCGCTCATCAGGCGAACCGTACCACAGTATCGCGTCCATCTCAGTCGGGTAAACATGAGGGAGGTGAGGATGAATCTGTTGGTACTCCATCGTCGAGGTCGCTGGCCAATGCTAGCCCTCCATAGTGATCACTGCGCTAGCTTGGTGTCTCATGGTAGCCCCATAACGCGATGGCTGCGGGATCATGACCTCTAATTGTGTGTCAAGTAACGAGTCCCACAAAAGAGATAGCGATTGACCATTACCAATGCAAAATCGCACCACCGCCAAGAGCCTTGGTTTGAACTACAAGATCTGCTTCCAGCTCCACGAAGAGATCACCCCACGGACGACGCACCGCCCCAACTGATGTCGAAGGCGAGTCGAATAGAGCCACGCCACGCAAATAGAGGATGGGTCCCTCGTGACGACTCGCCATAACAGAATAAGAATTAGGCTGCAATTGACCTCCATCATTGATCTGATGTCTAGCCCCCCTTCAGCCACAGGTTGATAAACATCACTCCTAGCCACCTTCGTCGGGGACTCCGCCAAAAGGAATCTCATGATCAGGGTTTCAATAGCCCATACAACGCCTTTGGCCATCAGAAATACCCCCGACCAATAGACGTGAAGCGTGCTCAACACCAACTTAACCAGCTGTACCTTACCCGCATAGGATATCATAATATGCAACTAGGAGCCGAGGTGCGCCTCCACGCATCGCTGAAGTGGTGCACAATCGTTGATGGATAGCTTCGACGTAATAAGCGGTACACCAAGATACCGCACCGACAAAGCTCCCATGCCGAATTCCAGTATACCCTGAAAGACCGCCGTAAGCCCCTCAGCATGCTTAGCTTGCAGACCTGACAACTCCGTAAACTCGTCCAAGGCCGCTTTAAGAACATCGACTGACCCCACATCAGCGTTATAAAGCAGTAGCAGATCATCCGCAAACGCCAGCATGACCAGCCGTAGCGCATCCAATGATACTGGAAGCGAGACCCTCGACTAACTCCATCGTAGAATGCCATGCAACACCTTAATGACAAGCGTGAAAATATAGGAAGCTATGCGGTTCCCCTGCTGCAGCCCTTACCATCCCGCAAAGAATCCTTCTGGCCGCCCATTAATATTAATGGAAAATCACGGCGTATTAAGACAACAGCGCACCCACCACGTGAATATGGTATCAAACCCCAATGCCTCCAAGGTGAGAAAGATAAAATTCCACTTTACATTGTCGTAAGCTTTGGTGAGATCAACGTTTAGCGCCAATCGGCCCGACAGATAAGCCTTACGATGTGCATATATTTGGGCAAGGAGGATGTTATCTGTAATACGCCGCCCAGGAACAAACGCCGTCTGGGTCGGATGGACCAGCTGCGCTAGGACCCCCCCATCTTATTAGCCAGCACCTTGGAGATAACCTTGTACAACACATTGCAGCAAGATATCGGCCGAAAATCCAACTCACGTCTTAGCGACGCGATCTTCGGAGTAATATGCGTGGTGTTCAACCGTTTATACAAATGCCCCATGCGAAAGAACTCACGTACCGACGATTGTAACATCCGATCCCACTATCGACCACGTCCACCTTGAAAAATACCGAGATATACCCATCCGGTCCTGGCACCTTATCATCATATATTGCAAAGAGGGCCGCCTGATCTCCTCATCACTGACCGTACAAGCCATTGCCTGACATTCAAATGACTCAATGTGGCCGTGACGAACGGGCGCACCACATCAGCATAAAGAGGCAGTGTCTGGGTTGACGTCCCCAATAGCACCGTATAGACCCCCACCAGCTCCTGCTTGACCCGTTCCTCGCCTTGAAACACCTCGCTACTCTCCCCTTCCAGATAGAAAATGTGATTTGTCGCACGACGGGCCGCCACCTTCTTGAAGAAGAATGAGGTAGCCATCCTTCAGCCGCTGCTTAGCCCGCTGTGACATATCGTGGTGCTCCATGTCTAGCGCGCTCGCATATAGCCCACGATAGAAGTGCTCCAGGTGTAGGGGTCGCTCATCCTGATGGAAGCGAAACAGAAACTGCTAAGCCACCTCAAGAAACCGCTTCGTTGCAGTGACATTCTGCGATAAATCGCCCTTGGCCTGACGCATGCGCCGAAACACCTGTTTCAACACAGTTAGCCGCTGGCACAAGGAATACATGGGAAACCCCAACAAGAAGCTGCCACGGCTCCACCACCACTTGCAAAAACGCTGGATCCGGTGTAAGAAAGTTATCAAAAACCGAAACATGCTTCCTCTCCCGCCCGCCCCCTCAGCCTCGAGCACCAAAGGACAATAATCCGACGTACTCGACAGCTCACTCCGGTACCACACTTAATGCGCAACCCACGTCGGATTTGCCTCCACCCTATCGAGCCGACACCGTAGACCGCCTGGAAGGGTTGCTGATTATACCAAGTAAAGAAGCACCCTCGCATGGGCACCGTGATAAGGTCCGCTTGTACCAAACTATCGCCAAATGCATCACAATCGCGGGCATTCGATGTACCCCCAAGCGACTCCCCCGCATCGAGCACCACATTGAAGTTGCCAAGCACTAAATATGCATGGGACGAGAATGGTTCGGCATGGGCAATAAGATCCTCCCATAACGCAGTATTCTCCGCACTATGATTCTTCCCGTTCACGAACGAGATCCGAAATTCCCTCCCTTCTGCATGCGCCACAGCCTTGCAATGAACATATTGGGAGGAGAATCCTATCACCTCCATAACAACATACCTATCATCCCAACCCACTCAGATCTGATTCTCCGGGCCTTTCATACTTAAAGAACCACTTCCAATGCGACTGAATTACAATCGAAATGGCATACACATTTGGAAGCGCAACCCTCGTCTCCAGAAGCCCAAACAACTGAATGTCAAATCCCCCGGTAAGATCCCCCCACCGCCCGCATATGGTCTCGCTTATTGAGACCCCGCACATTGCAACTCGGGAGCGGAATAATAAAAACACATTGTCACGGGCTGCATGCTCATGGCCCGTATTGTCAAGTAAAATAAGCGAATCGTCCTCCCCCAGTTGTGCCAAGACATCAATGCATTCCTCACCACATACATGCAACTGCCTTAGTGACACCCGTCTTATCTGCCTTTGTCCGAGACGACCCAGCCGACGTCTCCCCCATCCCCGTTGCCCACGGCCTAGGGTTACCCTTTACCACCGGCCGCCACTCCTGTTGTCCCACCTCCCAGGTCCTTTGCGGAACCCTCACAGGCTGCAACGTGCAACCCTGCGCATCTCACACCTAGTCGGCCGCCACTCATATTCCTCTCGAATCGTAACCGTTCCCGCACTCCCCCATCCTCCGTAGGAAGCCGCATCTGAATTTCCTCCAGATAAGGTGCAGCCAAGTCCTTCATGACACATACCCGCGCAAAATCAATCCGCTCCAGCCACTCGTCATGCCATTCGCGAACATCGGCTGCCCCATTGCGCTCGCCACCACCCGAGCCTATCCGGGGTCCAAACGCCAACGGGAATGCCCGAGCTTCACCCAAGTCGAGATCGCCGTGTGCTCCTTCTTCTCCAGGCTCATCCACAGCCGACATTCTTCAAGGAAGATAGGGTGACCCTGATAGAGCCACGACACACCCTCCAACATTGCTGAAACCAGCTCGTAAGATTCAAACCAAAACTTGAAAAACCAACTCTACGGAGCCCGAACCTCCACCAGCCGATGCCACGAAGCCCGAATAAACCGCTTCACTAGTGGAAAATATGGCTTCCTCCTCATGAATTAACCCACCAAGGTATGAACCCAATGTGCAAAATCCTTCGAAGCCAACTCCCACGACGATTGCACTTCACACGCCCCATCCACCATGCATGGCGGCATATAAACCAACTTCGTCCGCTTAGCGGCCGCGTTGCCCAAGTACCACGACGACAAACGAAGGTTGAACCGCCGACCTTGTACTCCCTCCCGCTGAAACTCACCGAATGTGGCCGAAACTACCGCGAGCCCTAGGCTTGCCGACCCTTCGCCGTAGCCGAGCCGCCGACCCCTGCCACCGGCTCCATGGACCCCCCACCGGGCAAAAACACCTTTTCCATTGGGCCGGTAGCCATCGCTCCTGCCACACCCTCATCGGCCTCAACTGCCACGGCCCGATCAAAGGCATCTACTTCAGGCACCAAGGCCTTCCTCGTCTGCCAGACCTCAGCCTCCACCAATGGCACTCCCTTATACCGCAATCCCAACCCGGCCCCATCCACCACCTCCGTCACCCTACTGGTCGGACCTTCAACGTCGAACCCGCCCAATCCTCCACATCCGGCACCTGCGTGGTCGACGATCCCATCACACACACACCACTCTCTTTACGGCCCAGCCCTAAAGGAGTCGTCATCACCATCTTGTAGTATTAGGGTTAGGGCTATTATTGGGCCTAATCGGCCCATGAGGGCTGCCGCGTCCCCCTCGCGGCATTTGAGGTGGCGTCCCTGGGCGCCGCCGTATCATCCCCCGGACGTGATCTATGATCCCTTAATGGCATGGAGATAACTTTGCCTCCCACCCCTGTCACCGCCGAATCTTCCGCCATAGCCGTTCCCTCTGAAGCACTCGACACTTTCTCCACCAAGGCCGGGAACGCTGTCACATCAAATTGACGGTGGAAATCTGGCACCATCCGCCGCAAATCCTCCAAGTCCAGCGGGTGTTCTTTGATCGCCATCACCGAAGACGACGACGACATCAGCGAGCTACATGAAGACAAAGATGTTGCCATACCCAAACCACCACACTCAAATCCACCCCACAACGTAATTACTTCCCCCGACCGACGATAACCGATGGTTGCAAGCCGCGAGGACCGCGCAAGCAGTCGCTCTTTGCCTTGTTTTGTTTTTTTAAATTTCTAACCCTAAAAAATCGCCTAATCCTTAGAAAGATTACGATGAGACTTTAAAAGTTAGTTAAAAAGTTTAATAATCATCCAAATATTGTCTTGGGCAAGTGTTTTGTTTTTGCCCTTCTCTTTCGTCGTTGTCCCTTCCTCTACCGTTGCCCGACCGATTCGGTCGCAGGTGATGGTAGAGGAACGAGCACTCCCCTCGTTCGTGCCTTTCTTTCTTGCAATTTTTGTTTTTTCACCTTTGATCAGAACAACTTGGATCCTACCAGTGTTCCGGAAGGCGTGGCACGCAACCAGTGTTCTGCAGCCATGGAGTGGTACTTTGTCGTCGGACGATTGTCAGTGATGCGTGTTTGTTGTTGCGTGATTGAGGGTGAGTTTTTGTGGTTGTGCGTGAATGCGTTTTATTAGGGTATTGCTGCATTAGGTTGTCCTTCAACAACAACAGACACAAATGTGCGTTTTGGTGTGTGTTCTGATGTGCGGGTTTGGTTTGATGCAGTGAGTGATGTCGAGGGCTGTGCATGGATGAGTGCTGATGTAACTAAGTGTCGAGTATTGGCGTGGTTTTTGTTTTTTTCAGCCATTATAGGCTTAGTTTGAGCGTGCTTTAGTCTATGGCTCTGATACCATATTGCGTTTTGTAACATCAAGGTAGAGTAAAAAAATGGTATATTTCTCACTAATTCTTTACGTAAAAGCCCGAGCCTTCATATAGGCAAAGAGAGAGATACAATTTAGAAAATAGTCGTTTGGCCTTGATTTAAGCTAAGTGGATATTTTCTTTTATTAATTTGGATGATTTTCTTTGATTGCTCCTCTGATCTTCGTGCCATATTTAGGGTGGGGCTTGATTTGATTTCCTCTTTTGTTTCTTCAACAGTTTGGGAGTTCGGGGGCTCGTGAAAACGTACCTTTTTGACATGTAAAACATTATCTGCAAGAGTCATTGCAATGCATCCTATAATTAAAAAAGAGGAGGCATAAACGTGTCAACTTGATTCTTTTTACAATTTCTAGTGTCTTGATTGGGGCACAACCGACACCTAAAATGAGCTTCATTCCATGCTTCACCACTACTTTCCGGATCTTCTTCTCGCTCTCACTTTGGTTGGAACTTTCATTCGATCTAGTAAACCTTTCACAAAATGCCAGAACAAATGAACTTCCATCAACTAATTTTGCCTAACTTTTATTTTAGGACCACGAACCATGTGGTATCAGAGCCCAAGGAGGACCACGAAACGAAATTCCTTTCAACCTTTGAACATGGGCATAATTATTACAACTAGATGTGTTTGCATTGATAAGTGCTAAGCCACCCATAGTATCATTGCAACTCCGGTAAGAATTTAATCCCAAACAATAATGTTTAGGAATCCCAAAATTCAATATACCTATTTGATTTAATCATAGCCAAGCAAACAAGAACATACCCGGATTCATGTGCTTTTATCAAGAAATCTTGGAAGGGTTTGGAAGATCTTCTTCTCACTGATTTCATTAATTTTATTTTATTATATGTGATAGATTGAGATCTAGTCACATGATTACTTTTATAGATGTCAAAGAGATCCCATGAATAGTAATGAACTTCAGAAGGTGGATTTACATTAAGAGTGCATTTGGTTGGAGGGATGAATTTAGGTGTTATTAATTTATGTTGGGTATATATTATGGGGTTATGAGTTTTTTTAGATGTTTGGTTGATGAGATTAAGTACTGATGTCCGATATGTTTGGTAGATGAGTTTAGATGGTATTAAGTTTAAATTAATACAATTACATTTTTGTCCTTTTTTTAATTAAAAAATATGGTATAGAGAGAAGAGACGGAGAGAGAAGAGGAGATGGGGAGAGAGAGAAGAGGGGATGGAGAGAGAGAGAGGAGACGAGAAAGAGATGAGAGAGACTAGGTTTCTAAAAGAGAGGAGAGAGAGAAGAGGAGAGAAAAAAAAGAGAAAAGATGATGAAAAATAATAAATAAAATTTAAATAAAAGGATAAATTTGTCTAAAAAGGGTGAGATTAGATAAAGAGAGAGATGTAGACTCCTTTAATTAATACGCTAGAGAGGGTATTAGGGGGCGTGGGTGTATTTATAAACTTTACCTTTAAATAAACCTCCCAATCAAAACTCATTTTGTTAAATTATAACCCTCCTAATCCCTCTTAATACCCCCAACCAAACACACCCTAAGAGGTTTCAACTTAAGGAAGAGAGAGAAATGTATATTAACATTTACCTTAATCTTTAATATATAATACACATCATATTATATATATTTAAGGGGGAACTACACATAACTCTCTATCGAAAAAAAAAACATCACTTAACTTCCCATGTTAGAAAATTTCTTTGGAGGACCAATTGGACGAAAATACCTCTCAAAACTTATAATATTAAGCAAGTAATCAATTTAAAACAAAAAACAAAAATAAAACACGCGACAAATCAAAATCCCACTCTCAATTGAACCTCAAATCGAACACCACAACGAATTTTTCCCATGAAGAACACCTGAAGAGTTACGGTCGCTGCCGAGTATCGAAATTTTCCATTTCCAGTATGTTTAAAAAAATTTATTTTCCGTCAATTTGTTTTATTATATTGTAATCTTGTGTTATCTATCTATTAATTACTCGATTAGAGTTTTTAGGGTATCGATTTTGATTAATATGTTTCGACTAAGACTTTCATATATTAAATCGAGCCTAGGTTTAATTTGGGATTTTCTTATGAGTTACTTGATTAGGACTCTTGGAAGTTTAAATTGAGTATTTTTCGAGTTTGTTTTTTGTATCAATTTGGTTTGTAAATTTCATATTTTTTGGTACACTATATTTGTTTTTAAGTATGTCATATTTTTAGTACCGTATGTGCATTATAATGGTACAACGTGATAGTAATAAGTTGATATTGTATAGGTACGATTATGATACGATGAGTCTATATTTTTTATCACATGCCTAGTTGTAATTACACTACGTTTCATGTCATTTTTATTATCTCGTACCGTACATGAATGATTAAAGAGTATGCTTGGTGTAGAGACGTATATGGATGCCGAGTCATTTAATAAATGCCGATAAAACCGTTGACGGGGGATATCATTTAAGACCCAGACGTGCGTGTTATTCTCATCGTCGAAAGATGCAACTGTTCCTTCTCAAGTTGACGAAAGATCGAACAAGTGCAAAATATGTGGAAAATACAGGCACAATCGTCATAGTTGTAGAGAAGTTATATCTGCGTAGCCTATTTTTCCATATTAAACGTACCAGTATGGTTGTTTGCTCGTTTCATTATTTTGTCCATATGTTGCATATATCCACAATATTTTCTTGATCATATGTTGCATTGTAATCATATGTTGCATATAAGTTGATTCATTTGTGGTTACGAGCACGTATTTGGCGGTGTTGTAATGTTGGATTTATTTGACAATAGATAGTGTTGTGGCTAAAATGTTATTTTTTATGCGTGAAATTTTGGGTACGTCGAATGTTTTAGACAAGGTAGTGTAAACACCAATTACATGGTACGCTAAAAGGTATTAAAATGGTACGTTGTAATAATAGCTCTAAAAATGATGAAAATTACAAAAACTCAACATTACATATCTGACATTTTAACGGTATTGAGACAAATTCTGAAACACGCATAGCTATAAAAGGTATAAAAATGGTACGCTATATTGATAGATGTAAAAAAGTGATGAAAAATAAAAAAACTCAACATTACATATATCAGACAAATGTGTTGGCCTAGATGGTGTCTTGGGAACCCATTGAGGTTGAACCTTACATGAGAGGTTAATTTCAGCGCGGTCAAATGTCTTATTAATCTTAGTGCATGAGAAAAAACTTTCTCTAGCTAGACTCTTAAGGTGTGTGGCTGAGTGTACTTTGACCGGATACCTTAAATGAGGACAAGAATGTATCGAGCTATAAGCTTTCTTTATAGCTGGATCTTGTTTCCTACGAGACTTAAGATTTGCATTTGTCTTAGAATGATGGCATATATTTTTAGAAGTAGAGCCGATTTCAAAATTTGTACTTTCAAAATTAATAGGCTTTAACGTATAAGTGAAAGCAACAATATTAAAATTAGAAACGACTGTCTTCTTACGAGTGTCCATAGTTTTTGATACAGAAGAAAATTGTTAAAATAAGACATTTCTATCATTTTTCTTCTGAAATTCTATCCTAGGCACTCTTTCCTTAGCATGTTTCACCTCTTTTTCTACTCTACCTTTGGATGGAGTAGAAAAAGAGTTAGAAAACATCTTTTCCTTTTTGAAGCATTTAATGACTCTTCTCCTCCCTTTATCTTCTTTTAAAATATTTTGTAAAATAATGAGAGGTGTTTTCTTAGATTTGATCTTGTCCTTATTTAATGATTTTTCTTTCAAAGTAAAATCAGAACAATATTTTAAAATTGAGAAGTTAATCCTAATCCCATATACTTGATATCATATAACTGTTTGACATTGACCTTTTTTAAGTTACATGGATTGTTAAAACCTAAGCCTTCTTTAGGATTATAAAATTTTATATCAAGAGGTTGATTTAGAAATATAGTTTGATTCGTTTGCCCCCTTTTCGTTAGAAGATCGTCTAAAGTTTTAATCCTAGAGTAAAGCTTCTTACGTTCGTCAGAGATTTCCTTAAAATTATTTCTAGAAATTTCTAAATCTCTCTGACAATCGCTAAGTGTCTTCCTAAGGTCATTTATTTTTATTTCAGATGTAGCTATCCTAGATTCAAGACTAGTTATGGTTTCTTTAGCATTAGATAATAGAATATCTAAGTGAATTGTTCTATCTAATTGCTTTTGAAAATTATTTTCACTAAGTGCTAATCTTTCTTCTAATTCCTTTTCACTTTTCCGCTCATTCTTCATGTTAGAATACTTAGTTTGTAAAGATTCTAACATGTTTAATAATGTGGAATTAAGCATTGTTACCTCTTGTGACGATGTGGATGCTTTTTCTTCATCATCTGACCTCCTTGATGAGTTATCTATTGAGGCGTCGTCAAGGTATGTCATTAGAGCAAGATTTTCATCTTCACAATCTGTGGTATCTTCCATCCAATGCTCTTGTTCCGCCATCAGAGCTACTCCAGCCTCTATTTGTTTAGTTAGTTGGAATACTTGGAGTAGTAGTTGGCGTCCCTTTTCTTGGAAAGTTTGCATTCTCCGGGGAAGTGCCGTATCTTTCCACAATTGTAGCACTTTTGTGGTTCTTTGGCGTTTTTAGATTCCGATGACTCGGCCGGTCTTTCCTTGTGCTTGGAGCTTGATGTCCGAAGTTTGTTTGCCGAAGAGGAGGATTTATTTTTATAGAACTTTTTGCTCATCATCTTCGTAATGAGAACCAATTGTTTCTTGAACTATTTCATGTCTGGCTCAGAGTCCGATTCGGAATCGTCTTCATCTTCTGAAGAACTTGGCAACTTGACGCTTTTATCCTTGCGAGATCTACTCGTTTTTCTTTCAGAGACTAGAGCTATTGAGTCTTCGATCTGCTTGCCCTTAAGTTCTTTTTCTATCTCGCTAATATCTTCTTCGTGTTGAGCGAGATTATCAAAGACGGCGTGGATATCCATTTCGTCCAAATCCTTATTTTGACGGATTTGCATGGATATTTTCTTCCACTCCGGTTGAAGAAAAGAGAGAAATCGGATGTTGACCTCCATGTTGGTCTTGAAAATTTTCTATCTTCCTCATCTCATTGAGAAGAGTTAGATAACGTTGATAGAGTTCATAAACGTTTTCCTCCGACTTTGCTTTGAATGAGTCGTAGGCCGTGAGATGGCTTTCTTGGCTTTGACTCCGACTTCGGTTCTTTGCATCATTTTGTGGAGTTCATCCCACATAGCTTTTGCACTAAATAGACTATCTATTTGCATATAGATGTCGTTAGGAATTCCTTGCATTAGGAATGTTTTGGCTCCTAAATCCGCTTTTGCTCTTGATCGCTCCCCCTCTGTGTATTCACTAGGAATTTTGGGTCTTCTAGTGGCGGGAATGAGAGGATTATTAGTGGCATAGCCTTCTTGGATGAGCCAAATTGAGCGGGACCTTCTTGAAGAGAAGCTATTAAATTTGTAGCTTGATCTTTAGTTTCCAAGAAGTTCAGGAATCGACTTCTCTAAACGGTGTATTCGCCTCTTCGTAGAATTGGAGGGCGGACGTTGTTTCAGAGTGAGTAAGGATCTATTTGTAGTTGATTGGTAGGATCTTCGTGAAAGTTTGGAATCGAAATGGTAAAAATGTTTCACATGTGACAAACTTCGTTAGTAATGTTTGATTCGTACTTTAAGCAATTTCCCTTTCGAACCTATGTTTCGGTTGTTGAAGAGAAGTTGTTTTGATTTCGAAATATATTTGTTATGAGAATTGATACTTCAAATTTTTCCAAAGAATTTTGAATTTAAGAACGAAAATTTTGAGTATAGTGAAGATAATTCAGAGACATATTTTTCGTAAGTTTTGAAAAATACGAATTTTGATTTCTTTCAAAATAGTGTAAAATGTGTATGTGTTTGAATAGTGATCGAAAAAATTTTCGAGCAATAAAGTTTTCGATTAAAAAAAATTTCGAACCTATAATCGAAAAAGATTTTCGATTGTATAAGTTTTTAGTTGTATTTATCGAAAATTATTTTTCGAACGAAGAGTTTTGCAGAGTAAATATCCTGTCGAAAAAAAGTTTGTCGAATAATTGTTGATCGCAAGAACCTATATCAAAAAATTTGTTATCGAAAACTTAAGAGTGATCGAAAAATTTTTCGTGAAATTTGACTCAAAATTGTTGACTAAAAGTTTTTCGAGTGTGAATTATTCGATCGAAATATGTTTTCGCTAAATTTTGATTCGAAAATTTAAATGATCGAAAAACTTGTTTTACTATTACAAGTTTTTTCGAGTCAAAATTAGATATTTATTTAGCGAAAACAGTATCCGTCGAAAAAAAAAATACTCTTTATTACGCTCGAAGAAGATATTTATATATGAATCGAAAAAATAATTATCGAAATAATATTTTTCGAGTCTTAAATTTGAGTAAAACACACGAGAACAGTGTTTGTCATCGAAAAATTTCTCGGCTGCAAACTTATTCGAAAAAAATATTTTTTCGAGCCAAGTTTTTCGATCGAATCGAAGAACAGCCAAGTTCAATGTAACAGTGAAAACTCCAGATTCAACCGAGATGTTCAAGTTAGGTGCTGAAATTCTAGATAATCACACGCTTCTTGGTTCTTAATATGAACAAACACAAGATTAACCACGTTTTACAGCAAAATATATTGAATATTAAGAAAATTAATTCGGAATCAAAACTTGATCGCAAACGCAAATATCGATTGAAATCGAAAATCTGAATTAATATGACGTTTGAAGCGATTCAAATTAGTACGCAAGTCTTTCAACATATAATCTATCACTTAATCAGCAAGATCATCAACACAATTCGCAAACATTAAGCGCATTGATCAAAATATATCTCACGTGAGTTTTTCGATCGAAAAATCTGAAAAATTATTTTGATCTTAGATTCGTGAATTCAATCCAAAAACGATCACGATTTTCTTTGATACCAATTGTTAGGTCCTCATATACCAATTATTGATCGATCTAAGCACGAATTCTAGATATTCGAATGATAAACTTACAAAATACCTTCTGTCGAATATCTTCTTTGAAGATATTGAGAGAGAGTGTTTCTCGATTGCTATTCTCTCTCTTATAATGTGAATTCAATGCTTGTGTTTTTACGAAAACTGAACTTGTGTATTGATTTTGACAGTGTACATTGTATTTATACCTATTTACATGGTATATTTACTATTTAGTCCTACACTATCAAAATTTCTAATTAACGCCCAAGGATAACAAAATATTAAAGCACAATTCTAAAGCCTCTTCAATTATTTTATTATTATTATTATGTTTTTATTTTTCTATAATGGTGGAATAGAAGAAAAATAGTGGAGTAGATTTTTTGTGGAAGTCTCATTAGAATTAATGTGGTGAACAAAAGTTAAAACATACGATTGAAAAATTGTAACGAACGTGAAAAAAACGGGAAGAAAGAAAAAAATTAAATATTAGAATTCTGAATATCAATAAGGATAATTTTGTAATTTCATGTAAGAGAACGGTGTGGGGATCCCCACGGGACGGGAGATATGATCTCCTTGCCCACCCCATCCCCGCCAATGGGGAGAAACTTTTCTCCGTTTCTCCCCCAGGGAATAAAACATGGGAAATCCCCACCCTATTCGGGGCGGATCCCCATTGGGACGGGGAATTTCCTTCCCATACCAAGACTTGACCTCAGTAATTATCTACTGACCATAAAATAGAAATATAATAGAAATATAATGTTGGTGAATTTCATAATTAAACCTGCAATATTATGCAAAGTTATTACAGAAAAAATGTTTCATGTAATAATAATACATCGTATTTATAATTTTAAGCACATGGGACCCACACATAGGCTCACGAGACATGTGCATAAATGCAGGGGATCATCGCATAAAATCAGGGAACCAGACACTTATGCTCGGGTACCATGGTTTTCAGTTTTGGACCCCTCGCGTTGGTTCCATGCACTTGAGCTGGTACCCTATAGTAATGTGCAAGTCCCCAGTTATATAACGAGCACGAGACCTAAAGTGATGCACATTTTTACTTTTGAATCCATCACATTTAAATTTCGCCGAACTGAGGGCCACGCAGTAGCTACGTGAAAATTCATTCATTTTCACTGGACATTCAATAATTTTTGACGCTATATTAGGATTTAAAAAATTTACTTATTGTGAAGTTGTTGAGCTGAAATTTTTCATGATTTTTTGGTTTCAGAAGCATTCTTTCGACAAATTACGGAGGATAACATATCGATTAAGTAGTTTGACTGAATGTAGGTGGTTTTGTAGTGTTTAATCTTCATGATGTGGAAGAGGATAATGTACGTATGATTTATATTAGCAAGTTAATGTTATGTTTGTTCTCTGTCGTAGGGACGTTCGAATAATTTCATTTTATATTTTAGTTTTTTAGGTGATTAGAAGAAAATGATTAACCGTTAATTTAAGTAAAGGTTACGGATGAAAAAACGTCAACGAGGCTATTTAAAAAGAACAATTAGGTCAAAGGCCATTTTTTTAAAAGACCTTTATTTCAAGGGTTGCTTCTTATAGGGTTGAGTGACGATGGTTAACGAGCCCATTGAGCTTTGTCCACTTACCTTTTTTTTTGGGGAATTTAATTTGCATATAAAGGCAATTTGGATGTGCAAGTATATCAAGGTCTTTGACCAAGCTATTTGCGTGCCTGAGGAAATAGGATTCGAATCCATGATCCGTCTTCCATTCTATCTTATTCATAGGTATCCCATATGTCTAAGTGCAATTATTTGTATGCTATCACATAAAGGTGCTCGTGTGTGTAATATGCCAATAACTATGTTAAGGGACTCATCCGTTACGAAGTTAGCTTTCTTTCTATTTCCCTTGCTCGATCGTCGATTTCGTTCAGTCCAAAGAATCCATACTATTGACATGTGCTCCACGCCATTTCCTGGCTACCACTTGTATTGACATGGTATATCCGGCCAAAACAGCCATACATTGTTCTTCAATCTTGCCAGACATACAAAGAATAAGTTACGTAGACTCTTTACCAGTCCTTCATTACACAATAAGCATGTTATCTCGCATGTTCGCTGTGCCACCCATGAATTCAAATTTGGGGGTTCTGAAAGGACCCTTAAGTAGTTGTGTGCTCCTTCATATCTCATTGCCTTATGTGATGATTTCGTTGAAACCTTCTCAACCATACTTACTTTCAAGGTTACCGAATCCTCTTCATTTGTTTAAACAACATGTTGTTGTGTCAATCACTAGATACTCCTCTATTTTGCTTATTGGCCAGCACCAGCCTTCCGAATTGATTACTGTACTCACCCTCACATCCATCTCGATCCATCTTGCGAGCTCCATCAGGATATTCTCTCTGATACTTTGCTACGAATCCAAAGATTCCACCCTAGCAATATCCTCTCTATGAGACTCTCTCCATATATCCAAAGATTCCACCATAGACATATACTTCCTCCATTCCCCACTCTATATTGAACCATCGGTCAAACTATGTCTCGCAATTTGAGGATTTGGCGCCACTCCACGGTGTATTTGTTGTCCTATCCGCTCTCTTGATCGACTTACCCCGAAATTGTTCCTTACATATATCCACTCAACTCGTATGACTGAGAATACTCCATAGTTTATTCATTATAAGTACCCGAGTGATTGAATTTAGACTTAGTCCTCCTTTCGTAGTCGGGAAACACGACACATTCCACGCAATTTTGGTCGATTCATCCCACTTGAGCCTCCTCATCCGAGTCTCAATCTGCGTGGTGATACTCTTCGGTAATACAAAATCCTCTACCAAAATAGATGAATTGAGCGAGCTTAGGACAATTTTAATTAAATGGAATTTGCCTACATATGATAGCTTACGATTCAGCCACACGCCCTCCCTCGTAACTATTGCATTAATATTCGGCTTACAGTCTTCAAGTGAGAGTTTAATTTTTAGTAACAGGACTCCTAGATATCACATAGGCAAGACACCCCACTGAAACTGCACCACTTCTTGCTCTGTGGATTCTAGATCTGCTCACTGTCGATATAGAAAAAAGAGGCTCCTTGTCGTAACCCTCTTAGTCAGTCCATCAAAGAATTCCTCGCTCGGCCATTGATATTCAACAAGAACATTTCGTGCATCACTGACGTATCTTGTTGACAAGGGTCGGATGCATGTTCATCCTTATTAATACCGCTAATAAGAAGTCACATTCCACTATATCATATGCTTTAGCAAGGTCCAATGAATTATGACTCGTCTTATGATGCTTCATTTTTTTGGGGGAAATTTATCAAATGGATTAATGTAAAAAGTCCGAAACATGTACAAGTGAAAATGTCGGTTCTACCGTGCTATACACCATGTAAACCATTTTTAAGCTATTATCCATCGCTATCAAAATTCTGTCAAAAACCGCATGGATCGCCTCTCTAGCAACCAGTTTTGCTCGGCTACTTGTACCATCCACCCATCGACTATTTAGTTTGTGCCAAATGTGGTAGACAATAGCCGCTAACATATGTCAATAATCAATTTTTACTAGATATTTACCTCTCCATCGCATAGCAACGGTCTCTACTTCCCGTTGCCATGATCATGGATGCCATACAAAACCAACTTAGTCTCTCAAATATTGAAGGCAGTTCCGCAAAAATGTGCAATAAAAAAGAATATGAAATTGGTTCTGTTTCCTCATCTGAGCACAAGCATGTAGAAAATTTGGGAATCGAGATGGAGTATTCATCATTTCCTTTCAATCGGGAAAAAATTGTTTACATCGCAGTTCTGTGTATTCATTTACATGGGCTAACCCAATTCTTAAGCATATATATTCCATATATCTCAATACTCCCCCTCAAGTATAGTGTGGATATAGATCAATCACACCGTACTTGCTCAGGAGATACTCAAATTGGTCCTTAGCTTAACGGTTTTTGTTAACAAATCAACAGGTTGATCTGCGGTTCAAACACATCTAATCTTGATGGTTGTATCTTCAATCTTGTCTCGAATAAAATGGTAATCAACCTCGATATGTTTGCTCCGTTAATAAAAACAGGATTCACAGCAAGTTGAATGGATGATTTGCTATCTGACCAAACCTGCACATGATATATATTATCAATCCCAAGATCCTTTAGTAAACCGAGCAAACATATAACTTTTTATGTTGACGAGGACATTGATTAATATTCTTCTTCAGCAGAACTTCTTGCAACCACCAACTGTTTCTTCGATCTCCAAGATAAAATGGAGTCTACAAGCTTCCTGTCAAAGATTTTATGGTATTGGGACACGTTGTCCAATCCGCATCGCAAAAAGCATTAAGATTTAACTTACTGTTAGATGAAAAAAATAAGGGTAAATTATGTAATACCCATATGTGGTTATAACGAAATGCACATAATTACCCTATGCTTTTTGTATTGCGCTATTTCCGAACCATAAGGATTTTGATGATTATTTTTAAAACTACCGGTGGGTTATATACTATTTACCCTAAAACCAATCATAATCCTAGTTTTCCTTTTAGATATCTTAGTATTCTATATGCTGCATCGAGATGAACTTGCTTTGGCTTATGCATGTATTGACTAAGAACCTGTAGAACATAAGCTATATCAGGTCTGGTAATACACAAGTATAACAAGTTCCCAATCAATCTTAGGAAATAAGGAACATCCTTGAGAATATGATCTTCAATTTTGAAATTCTCTCTAATAACCTTATTATTCTGTTATATGGGTGTATTGACAGGCTTGCATCATGTCATACCATTTTACTCAGTAGATCAATAACATATTTTCTTTGATTTAAACAAATTCCTTTATTAGATCTTGCAACTTCGATTCCAAGAAAGTACTTCATTTCTCCCTAATCATTCATAAGAAAAGTATTGTAAGATAATCTTTACATCCATCTATCATCATTATATCATTACCAATGATTAATATATCAACATATACTAGTAAAACTATGAATTTATTTGCATTAGTAAATAAAGAATAATCATGTTTAGATTGAACGAAGCCAAACTTACTGATAACTTGGATAAACTTATGGTTTCATTGCCCCGAAGTTTGCTTCAATCTCTATAATGTCTTCTCAAGCTTGCAAACTCGAGAGTTCTTTTCTAAAATATGAAAACCTGAAAGAATTTTTATATAAACTTTCTTTTTCAAGTCTCCTTGAAGAAAGGCATTAGTAACATCCATTTGATATATATGCCAATTAAAAATTGCAGCAATTAATAAAACTTATCTAATTGTGACATGTTTGACTACGGGTGAGAAGGTCTCATTATAGTATATTTCCTCTCTTTGTGTGTACCTTTTAACAACTAATCTAGTCTTATATCACTCTATATCACCATTAGATCTTTACTTAATTGGATATACCCATTTGCAACCTACAACCGTTTTTCCTTGAGGTAAGTCAACTAGTTTCCAAGTTTTATTTGATTCCAATGCTCTAATCTCACATTTCATAGCTTCTACCCATCTCATTGCCTCTTCATATGATTTGGGAACATAACCTTTCGAGATAGCAGCTAGAGATACTTTATTGTCAGGACTGATTCTGTTATATTTATGAACTAGCTAGAGATACTTTATTTGGGAACTAGCTATATTTATGAAATATAGTGACACAAAATCTGTATGCCAATAAGGAGGTTTAGAAATTCTACCCGACCTTCTAACATTCCTGCAGGTTGCTGATCTGATGATGTTCCTGAATCAGTCTGCTCAGAATAAGTAGTTTCAACCTATGTATTCTCATGTAAATACTCTTCAAGTACATTTGGTTGAGTTTGTTCTATAGGATCATTGTCAGATGGTTGTTGCTACGGTGCAACAAAGTCATCATAATAACTTTGCTTATCATGTGTTGTAAACTCCTGCCTTTCAATATCAGTTGCATTCATAGTATATGGGAATATATTCTTAAAAAACAGCACATCTCTGGAAATAATGAATTTTTCAGAGTCTAAATCTAGTAACCTATAACCCTTTGTGTAAGAGAATATCCCATAAACACACATGTTGTAGACTTATGTTGAAATTTATCCTCTTGTTTGAGAATTTTGGCAAAACAAAGACAAATAAATACCTAAAAATGAGAGTATGAAAGTTGCTTACCAAATAGTACTTCAAATGGTGTCTTCCCACCTAAGACTGAAGTAAGAGTCCTATGTATAATATATACGACGGTCTTTACACACTCCCCAAAAATTTAATAGGGACATTCGAGTGAAACTTTGATCTTGCAACATCAAGGATGTGACTATGCTTCCTTTCCACAACACCATTTTTTTGTGGTGTATACGCACATGAGCTTTGGTGTATAATCCATTTTGAGGCTAGTAGATCATGACATCGTCACTTCTAATGAATTTTATCCTAGACCTAAACTGACTTTTCTACCTATTCAAAGAAATTCGTCAAAGCATCAATAACCTCTGATTTGTTCTTCATTAAAAATATCCAATTAGCTCTGTAACAATCATCAACCACAGTTAAAAAATATTTTTCATTGTTATATGTCATTTCTCTATAAGGACCCCATATATCAATATGAATAAGATCAAAAACAAAATTTTCTGCATCTCTAATAGGAAATTTGACTCTAGCATGATTTGCTACTGGACACAAAATACAATACTCATTGGAATCTTTCAAATTAAGATGCAAATCATTCATGTATTTAAATCTCCCAAAAGACATATGACCCATTCTATAGTGCCACATTGACACATCATCGCTCTTATTTGGTTTAAAGACAACTTCTTTACCAGCATGATTACAAGAACTAGTAATATTCATTCTATTCTTTTATGGCACAATTTCAGGGGTTGGCTTGAATATAAATAGATCATTCTCTTGTCTACCATTCCCCGTCTACAAATTCCCTCTATCATGCCAGTCAAGAATTCCTGTATAACACAGTAATCATGAAAGAAGCTTAAATGCCCATTTACATCCTTTGTAACTTAGAAACAGATAACAAATTATGTCTATACTCAGTCACATACAACATATTTTTAAGTTTCAGATTCTTATCCATAATAATTATTCCAGATAGAGACACTTTGCAAAAAAGTATCATTAGGTAGTTTCACACCGTCAATATCACGAACATTATTATCAACAAGATCTAACATATTACCATTACACCATCTTATCGTTTAGACAGATAAGATGCAATAGTAATATGTTAGCCGATAAGAAACTGCATCATCTTCGCCCAATAGCAAAATTCCTTTTATTCTTGCGACACTTGAGCTGCAGGAGAGGGGATCATCGAGTCATAGTCATGAGGCTTCAGCCAATTGTATTACTCGGAGATAGTAGATGCGCCTTGTGTGCTCGAGTATATTTCTAGAAACAATCCATACATTCTTGCACCATTAATCTTATCGAACCTCTGCTTTAAATCGTTCCAGATCTCAAAAGCACTTTGATGATAAACTATTCCTGATATTAATTCTTCAGATATCGAGCGATGGATCCAGGTCTTCACCAGAGCGTCGCATCGCTTCCACTGCGATAACGGGGAGATTTCTTATCTGGACACTTGTTGGTACCATCGACGAATCCAATCTTGTTCTTTGCTTCACGAGCTATAATCATTCTCATGCTCCAAATCCTGTAGTTATTAGATCCTTTCAAGATTCCAGTCGTCAAATCGAGATTCGGTGTGTCCAGCGGATGGTGCACATCGGATCGTTGAAATCCAAAGGATATATGGTCTTCGGTGGTTCGGAGTCTGATGTGCCTTCTTCGCCCGCCATTAACACGTCTCGAGCAAGCTGACTAAAGCTCTGATACCATGTCGAAAAATCTAGGAATCGAGATGGTTTCTTCTTTGTTTTTATTCAATCAGGAAAAAATTGTTTACATTGCAGTTTTGTGTATTTCATTTACATGGGTAAACCCTATTTATACCTATTCTAAAATGGGCCAAAAAAGTACATTAAAAATAAGCCCAACTATTAATACAGCCCAATAGCCAATACGAAGACATTATACTGACAAAAATAATACAGAGAAGCAGCTAGAGCTGTCAAAAAACCCAAAGCCCGCGGGCCGGCCCGCCCAGGCCCGCCAAAAGCAGGGGAGGGGGGGTGCTGAATTTTTTAGGCCCTCCGGGGAGAGGGCTTGGCGGGGCGGGCTAGCCCGCGAACTGCCCGCCTATTTTTGAAAATATATATCTTATATATATATATGCAAATGTAGTTGTTATATAAAGCTGGCACGTGTCCTCTTAATTTTAAAATATTAAATAAAAAATTTAAAAACATGAGATAACTACCCTACGTGCATCTCTACTAAAAATAGTAAAAAAAATGAAAAATACCTAACGATATAATATTATTGAATTTAAAAATTATAACTATTTTATCCACTTACTCACGTTCATAGACATGATTTTAAGCAAAAAATAACAACCCACTACTTTCAAACCTCCACACTCCATATATGAAGCTCCAACGCATAACCAAATATATACAGAATCAAAAACCTAAAATATTCAGCAGGCAATTTCAGCGAAGAAAAAGAGGTCATAAAAGTAGGATTTGGAAAGTCGAATATATATGTTGCTTTAACAGTTCGTCTCTGCTCTGAGTTTCCTTCTGCGGTGGAATCATTTTTTTCTAATTATGCAAAATCGTATGTTTCTTTTTCAATGTTGGTGGGATTAGTAATTACGTCTGCTTAGGATTCAGAGGGGTATTCGACTCTCACTTGTTGTTTGGGTGCATGGGTATTTGTGTTCGAGAAAATGAGATTTGATAATATATTTATCGATTTTGGTAGAATTTCCGTGATAATCAACATATGGTTGCTTCGTTTCCAAATTTTTGTATTTCAACTTTATATTCGAGCGGGACTGATGAATTATGGTTGTTTAATTTGATTTTTGTGTTAAAAAAGTTAGGCTTTCCTTTTGCTTTGGTTATGTTTGTACTGTTCAATGTTCAAATATATTTGTCGATTTTGGTAGAATTTCCGTGATAATCAACATATGGTTGCTTCGTTTCCAAATTTCTGTATTTCAACTTTATATTCGAGCGGGACTGATGAATTATGGTTGTTTAATTTGATTTTTGTGTGAAAAAAGTTAGGCTTTCCTTTTGCTTTGGTTATGTTTGTACTGTTCAATGTTCATATATGTGTATTGACGTCCTAAATTCTAATTGGAGTTAATAAGGCGTGGTCATGATTTATAATTTGTTATTTTTTTCATATTAATGTTTGTAAATTAACATTATCGGGGTTTCGCTAATGTATTGTGTTACATTCCTGCATTGACTAAACTTCTTTCTTTCACGTGTGCCATTTCAAAAATATTTTCCTAATTTGCTTTTTAAGCTCAATTATATGTGATATATTCATGTTCACTATTTGTACTATTTGATGCAGGGAAATATATATTAAAATCAGGAAAGCTTGCTTTTTTGGGGAAGGTGTCGTTTCCTACGTTTGTTACCGAGGTAACTGTTAATTTTTTATTTTTTTGTTAATTTTTATATTGTTTGTTTCATATACCTGTTTGTAATTTAAGATCATCGGGTTTTTCTTTCCGGCATTGACTGAACTTCTGATTTTCACGTTATTCATTTCACAATTGCTGCTTAGCTTTTTAAGTTCGAATATTTGTAATATTTCAATACAGTATTTAAGACTGCTGGTCTATACGCATAGCCACGGCGATGCATTTCATTTAACATGTATTATATTAGATTCATCGAAACAACCTCGGTGGAATTTAATTTTTTATATTATTTTCTTACGTTTCAGTTATTTCCGTCTAGACTTTGGGCTTGCTTTTCATCCGTTTCCTTCTCCCCTAATCAATCTTTTGGCTTTTCGACTATACTGGTAATTACATATCCCCCAACCGTTCTCTAGGTATGCGGTTTCTTTCCATTTCCCGCATAGCAATATTTATTCTCACTCGATCTTACTAATCTATTATTTATTTTCGATCATTTAGTAGTTGATGCGTTTTTTAAATTAGCTGAATTTTGTTGAATTTTCCAATGATAGATATGTTTGATGGATTTCCCAATTTTTTTGTTCGATGATTTTAAATAATATTAAATATTCTTTATTTGCTATGGATTTTTTATTAATGTGATTGTAGCTATTCGGATGATGTTAGTCATTGCAGGAATTGTACATCTAAGATATTCTAATTATTTGGGTCTCAACTTAAGTGTTTGCCTTTCTTTAAAATTAATATAAGAATTTCTCCTAATTATAATTTTCAATTTCAAAATAGTTATTCTGAACCATGTAATTTGGTGAAACCTTCATTTATACTTCTAATATGATGTATATGATGCCAATGTCACTGTTTGATTTGATGTCTCATGACCTACAAAGTTTGTTTATCAATAATGTATTATCATAATATTAGTTCTAGATTTTTATTAATTAGTATAAGGCAATGATATTTGTTGTTTGCATTAAGTAATCTCCGGATTTTTATTTATTTTATTTGACATATTGTTATGTAACTTTCAGGTTTAGATTGAAGATAACTATAAGTGATAAATCATGTTCCAAACATGACATGTTGGAATGATCACTCAAAAATCATATTAGGCATATCAGCATCGGAGTTAAACTAGCGCTTCTCCACTGTTAAGAGGTACTAGCAAAATTTATTATAATAAATATGAACATCAATATAATCTTTTATTTTCTTTTCGACATAAATTGTGCCATATAATATTATTTTTCATAAATCATGTTATAAATGGATTTAATGTATATCAATTATCATTTGAGATTTTCATCATCATTCGTGTCTAATTTATTATTAAACTTTATAAGATAATCATTGCAAGACGTACATATAGCTTATTAAACATGTCATCGCTTTTTACTTCTTTACATGATAAAATAATAAAAGTAAGCGATTATACTATTTGCTTTTAGATATCATACATCGCCAATATCTTCGAATACATTTTAGACGCGCATTATAGTCGTTCTATACCTTCAAATCATAATATGCAAACAAGAAGATCGCACCAGTTGTCATTACATTGGATGTGATGTATGTCTTATTATTGTAAGGATATGCCCGCCCGTAATGAACATTTCATGATATTATAAGATTCAACTATTTTTATCATATTTTATTCCATATAACTTTTAGTGATTAAATTTACTTTAAATATGCAGGTTTTGAAAATCAGTTAGTACGATCTAGCGCTTCTCCACTGTTAAAAGGTACTAGCAAAATTTATTATAATAAATATGAACATCAATATAATCTTTTATTTTCTTTTCGACATAAATTGTGCCATATAATATTATTTTTCATAAATCATGTTATAAATGGATTTAATGTATATCAATTATCATTTGAGATTTTCATCATCATTCGTGTCTAATTTATTACTAAACTTTATAAGATAATCATTACAAGACGCACATATAGCTTATTAAACATGTCATCGCTTTTTTACTTCTTTACATGATAAAATAATAAAAGTAAGCGACTATACTATTTGCTTTTAGGTATCATACATCGCCAATATCTTAGAATACATTTTAGACGCGCATTATAGTCGTTCTGGTATACCTTCAAATCATAATATGCAAACAAGAAGATCGCACCAGTTGTCATTACAACGGGAAGCTCGAGCTGCGAGGATGACAAACCTCCGCAATAACCAATCAAGGCATTCTATAGATAGTCAGCCGGTTAGATTACGTAATGAAGCTGGTAATTCCTTTTATTATTTTTTGGTTTTTGTTAATAATAAAATCCGTGATTAGCTAATCATTGATTCAAAATAAATTATTTGTAGAAACATCAACTACAAATAGAAGATGTTTTTTCTCGCAACGCTCAGATATTGGAGAGAGAACAACCAAGTGCTCCAATTGTAATGCCATCATGTGGGTTTCTGAAAAAGTTCGAGATAGTAGCTTGTCAAATCCAAGGTTCCAATTATGTTGCGGAAACGGTCAAGTTATACTACCAAATATACCAATATCACCACCTTTCCTTCAGTCGATGCTATCTCAATCAGTCTTCAAAGACAAAATCCGAATGTACAATTCATTATTGGCATTCACTTCAATGGGAGGAAGGATCGACAATAGTGTCAATGATGGACGGGGACCTTATGTGTTTCGCATATGTGGTAGCAATTACCACCGAATTGGTTCATTAATTCCCGAAGCGGGAAATGGACCTAAATTTGCGCAACTATATATTTATGACACTGAAAATGAGGTTTTCAACCGTGTCAATGCTATTAGATCATCGAATGCTTCGGATATAAATGTCGACATACTTCGTGGCCTACAAGACATGCTTGATGATGTAAATCCTTACGTTTCAGTTTTTCGAAGAGCTCGAGATATGTTGGAAGGACAAGAAAATAGTATGAATCTATGTATGCGTATCCTTCAAACAAGAGAAGGTAGGCAATATACGCGTCCAACGTCAAGTGAAGTAGCGGCTTTATTAGTTGGTGATTGTACAGAAGACTTAGGACAAAGAGACGTGATTTTACAAACAAGGAATGGTATTTTACAAAGGATAAATGAAACTCATCCAGCTTATGTGCCTCTTCAATATCCTTTGTTATTTCCATACGGAACAGATGGTTGGTCAATCAACATACCAACAAACTCTTCAAATACTTCTAGGGATAAAGTTTCGATGAGGGAATTTTATGCATTCCGAATGCAAGATAGGGAAAATGATGGCGTTAGTTTGGTTAAAGGTGGTCGCCTCTACCAACAATTCATTGTCGACGTATATTGCGCTATTGAGCAAAATCAATTTTTTTACATCAGAAGTAACCAAGGCCGTTTGCGTATATAATTATATAGAGGGCTCCAAGATGCTGTATTAAATGGAGATGTTAATGCAATTTCGGTTGGAAGAAAGTATATATTGCCATCATCATTTACCGGTGGACCGCGTAATATGATACAACATTATCAAGATGCCGTCGCAATATGTCGTACAATAGGTCCTCCTGATTTTTTCATCACTTTTACCTGTAATCCAAATTGGCCTGAAATAACTAGAGAGTTGCTTCAATCTGAACGAGTTGAAGATCGTCCAGACATTGTGGCTCTAGTTTTCAGGCTAAAAATGAAAGAATTACTTCGTGATTTGAAGGATCGACGGATGTTTGGAACGGTCATTGCAGGTAATTTCCTATATTTATCATAATTAAATTCAACAGTATTAATTTTATTATTATTATGTGGATTTAACACTACTCATATAAATGGTTGAGATTTATATGTTGTTGAATTCCAAAAACGTGGACTTCCACATGCACATATACTTTTGACTGTTGCTTCAAATGATAAACCTACATTTGCAGAAGATATTAACAAATTTATCAGTGCTGAGATTCCTGATAAAGACAATGACCCTCTGGCATATGAAACAGTCACTAAATTTATGATTCATGGACCATGTGGTCCATGCTTAGTTGATGGAAAGTGCTCAAAGCGTTATCCTAAAAAGTTTTGTGATGAGACAGTTGTTGATGATCGAAGCTTTGTACAATACATGCGTAGAAGAACAGTTGTGACAACTTTAGCAAGTGGTGGGGAAATCGATAACAGATGGGTAGTGCCCTTCAATAAGGATTTGTGTGTCAAGTATGATGCTCACATAAATGTTAAACGTGTGGCAGTCCGAAGCGTTGTTAAGTACTTATATAAGTACATCCATAAAGGTCATGATCGAGCAACATTTGTCATTGAAGAGAGTGGACCTCGAAATAACATTAACGTTGCACCACCACATCATGTAGATGAGATAAAACAATATTTAGATTGTCGTTATGTGTCTGCCATAGAAGCATCTTGGAGGATTTTTTATTTTGCCCTACAACATCAATACCCTTCTATAGAGAGAATGCAATTTCATTTGCCAGGGGATCAAAACATTATTTTTCATGACAACGACAATCTACATGAAGTACTTAATCAGCCTCAAAACACAATGTTGACAATGTGGTTTGAGTCGAACAGGCGTTATCCCGAAGCTCGATGTTTGACATATTCGCATTTTCCAACGGAATGGGTATGGAACCGTCAAACTAAAATATGGAGAAAACGTCAACAGAGAGTTTCAATTGGGAGACTACCCTTTACGCACCCAAATGCTGGTGAGCGCTACTACCTCAGGATGCTCCTTACAAAGGTTCGTGGTGCGATATCATTTGAGGACATTCGAACTGTAAGGGGGGTTATTCAACCTACATTTCAGGCGGCTTGTCTTGAGTTAGGCTTGCTGGATGACAACAATGAATGGAATGATGCTTTTAGAGAAGCAGCTACTTGGACTACCGGTTCACAACTACGAAATATGTTTTGTGTCATATTAATGTTCACCGAAGTAGGTGATCCAACAAAACTATGGGAAACACATTGGGATAGCATGACTGATGATATTGAACACATGATTCAGCGTCAATCTAACAATTATGAATTGTGCCTTACAGATGAAGAACGACGTAATTTAGGTCTTCTTGAGATTGAACATACCCTCAACAAAAATGGCAAGTAATTGAAAGATTATCCACAAATGCCGCAACCAGCGTTAGATGACGCACACCGTTCCACCAATCGATTGATAAGGGACGAACTCGACTATGATACATCATTAGAGATGCAGAATTACGAGCGTCTTGCTAGAGGGCTAAATGGAGATCAATATAGAGTATTTTCTTGCATTATGAGAGCTCACGCTCAAAATACTGGTGGTTTATTCTTTGTTTATGGTAGCGGCGAAACTGGAAAGACCTACCTATGGAACACACTGATCTCTAAATTTAGATCGGAAAGGCAATTTGTTATTTCAGTTGCATCCTCGGGAATCGCTGCCTTATTATTACCTGGTGGTAAAACCGCTCATTCTACTTTTAAAATACCGCTTAATCCTGCTGAGAATTCTATTTGTTCATTTGAGAAAACGTCTTCTCGAGCTGAACTAATTCGAAGGGCATCGTTAATAATCTGGGACGAGGCTCCAATGACTAACCGACTCGCATTTGAGACCGTGGACCGTCACCTCAAGGATATTTGTGACAGTAATTTGCCATTTGGAGGAAAATTATTTTTATTGGGAGGTGACTTTAGACAAATATTACCGGTTGTCTCAAACGGTGGTCGGGAATCAATTGTCGCATCTACTTTGCATCGTGCTAACTTTTGGGATCAATGTCGGTTAATGAAGTTGGAAATAAACATGCGTCTACTTGGTGTTGATTCTTCCAGTGAAGATTTACGAAGAATGAGAAATTTCGGGAAATGGATACTAGAAATAGGGGATGGTAAAGTGCCTGGAAGATCTCTAACAGTCAACGGGGATTCAAATTGGATTGATATTCCGGTTGATTACTTGATAAAAAATGATGCACATGGTATTGAAAGCTTAATTGATGCAACTTATCAAGACCTATCAGTACGGTATTCCGATTTGGTTTATCTTAAGGAACGAGCAATCCTAGCACCCACCAATAGTGATGTCGACATTCTCAATTCAAAAATATTAACGATTCTTCCCGGATATTCTCGAAATTACTTGAGTTCTGATAGAATATGTTCGTTGGAAGGTGGTGAATCAGTGGAAGAAATTAATCCCATAGAGTTGCTTCATTCTTCGAATTTTGCGGGCCTTCCAAACCATTGTCTAGAACTAAAAGTAGGAGCACCAGTCATTTTATTGCGTAACATGAATCAGTCGATTGGGTTATGCAATGGAATAAGATTGATTATTTACAAATTAGGAGATAAGGTGATTGAAGCGACAGTAATATCGGGCCCAAAGACGGGAGAAAATGTTCTCATACCACGCATTGATTTATCACCCTCCAACCAAGAGGCGGGTTTTTCTATAAGAAGAAGGCAATTTCCTCTTAAATTGGCATTTGCGATGACAATTAATAAAAGTCAGGGTCAATCGTTAAAGTTAATTGGCTTATATCTTCCGAATCCCGTCTTCAGCCACGGACAACTTTACGTTGCGATATCCCGTGTTATATCAATAAGAGTGATTTACCAGAAAATGTGACAAAGAATGTTGTGTATAGTGAAGTTTTGTCCCACATGTAATATTTATCTCAATTTATTTCTTAAGGATTATTTTTAATATTTATTGTTTTGAATTTATTCCTATTTTTTTTAATCTGACATTATTTCTCATTATATTTAACTTAACGCTATATATTGTCTTAATTAATTGTAGATGGAACATCTAAGATATAGGCCATTTAGACATATATGCCCCTATAATTATATGTGGAATCTGCGAGGACGTTTACTGTGGCGTTATGACGTTCATACTACATTACGATCCAATAGGGATTATAAAGTACAAAATTTAATCTTCATTGATGTCGAGGTATGAAAATACTTTTCATTACATTCTAAATCTTCAATACTTATCATTCAATTCTCATCTTCACTAATGTTATGTAATTGCAATTTATTTTACAGGGAAGCGAAATACAAGTCACCCTACAAAACAATGATATTGAAGTTTATCGAGATATTATGAAAGTAGGGGACGTATATTACATTGAAAGTTTAAGTGTAGAGCTTGCTTCGGATATGGATTGGCCCCATGAGGAATGATTATAAGTTGAAGTTTCATCAGTCTACCAAAATTGTAGATTATCAACAACGTTGTGATGATGATGTTCCTCTACACAACTTTCGGTTTGATCAACTTAGTGCAATTCCACGTTATGCTACCTGTAAGGACCACTTAGTCGGTGAGTACTTTTTATTCTTTTTGCACTGTTCCTAAATCATTATACATGTATCTTATCTTACGTTTATCGCAGATGCAATTGGCTTAGTAGTTTATGTCGGTGAGTTGGAAAATGTTACTTTCGAGAAAAAAAATGGGAACGTTGTCCACACTCACGTTCGAAATATGTTGCTTTGTGATACGAGGTACGGTGCTAAAATAGTTATAATTTTTTAGACTTCAATTATTAGCATCTTCAAGAATATTTTCTCTTTTTTTTTTTCAGGATGAATATAGTTAAACTTTCCATCTGGGGAAATTTTGCCACAAATGAATGTTACCGTAGTTCTTCTGATGCCAAAAAACTTCTAATTCTGGTTGTATCAAGAGTTGAAGTGAAGAGTTTCAATGGTTAGTTCGACACTCTCGACCCTTATTTTTCAATAATTGTCTGATACTTATGTAACATATTTAGGTGCATATTTAAATACAACAAGATTTAGCAGAGTTTTTGTTGATCCAAATATCGACCAGGCAAACAAGATCTGTATATGGTAAAACTTTTTTTTAATTTAAAGTCGAGTTAAACATTTATACTTATTCGATTGCATATTACTAAACTAACGTGTTATTATATTTCAGGTTTGTCAGTAATAATATTGCACAAAAGCACATTTCATTAAGTCAGAGAAGAGGGACAACAATACATCAAGTTCAATGCTTGCTTGATGCTGCTTCGATCAACTTAATTGATTATAGTGTCGCTGAAAACGTAAGATTTACTTACATTATTCGTAAAATAAAATAATCATTCTATTATATGTTAAATTATTTATTAGTTATTAATTACATGCAGGTACAATACTTTCGTGACGAGCATGCATAGACCAAATAGATATGACAACGATTTGGTATGAATCGTGCTCATTCTGTAAAGTCAACAAAGTTACCGATGGTTTTTGCATAAATTGCAATAGGTTGGTGTCATACTCTATCCCAAGGTAACTTACATTCACTTTCAAATTATTTTGCGATTCCTTCATATATTAATAACTTTATTTTTTCGATTTTATGTACATATTGTTACGTTAATTTCAGGTTAGATTGAATTTAACGATAAGTGATAAATCATGTTCCAAACATGTGACATGTTGGAATGATCACTCGAAAATCATATTGGGCATATCAGCATCGGACTTAAAGCAAATTTACTATGAGGTAAAAAGTTTATATATAGCCCTTTTATATTCTAAATTCTTAAACTTATTAATTTTTCCCTCACAATAATTTAGGGTGGAGATGATGGGACATTCATAATTGAAGATTACTTAAATAGTCGTTTGAAGTCGGAATTCGTTTTTATTCTTCGTGCTCCCAACACAAGCGAGGATGAAATTAAGGTTTCGTATGTTTTTAAAGTCGAATGGGAGGAAGAATATAATTACTTGCTCTTCAAACGACAACAATTGTGATGCAATTACCTTTTATTTTATAATATCTCTCTTCTAATATATTTGAGTTTGACATATTAATTTTTGCGATATATAATTTATAAATTTGTAAATTTAATTTATGGTATGTCTTATGTTAAAAATATCTCCGACATTCAAGGTTTACCCAGCATATTTTAAATAACAACATTTTATAATGTTGCATGTTTAAAAATATGAAATATATTAAATTAAATTATTTATATATATACATAAGACCCGTGCATATCACGGGCAAAAAACTAGTATATATATATGTAACAAATTACATAAATATATCATTAGTCTAGTGGTAAAAGTGCAATATTTTATACGTAAGGTGTTGGGTTCAAACCCCCAAGTACACTAATTTTTTCATTTTTTTATTTTTTATTTTTCAATTTTTTTATTTTTTTAAATTGGGCGTCATTTTTTTTAAAAAAATTAGGCGAACTAGGCCCGCCGCCGGCCAGGGAGGCTGCGTTTCAGAGGTCCGCCAGATGGCGGGCTACAGGCGGGCCCGGCCCGCCTGTCCATTTTGACCGCTCTAGCAGCAGCATAACAGCGTCAACAGCTATCAACTGATTTCCAAATCCTTCTATCAAATAGATTCCATATATCTCAATAAAGCATTTATCCGACCCCGCTACGTTCTCCGTCCAGTCTCGATCTTGATCATGATTCATGGACCATTTTTTTTTTGGGTAAATTCTCTTTCAGTACCTTTTAAGGTTTCAACTTCCTGATCAATAATCCTCCAAATATTTCTTCCTGTTCAGTATCCATTTGCGAAAAATTATGTGTTTAATACCACTAAACATTGAACAGACGAAAATAACATTTCTTTACAGATTCAGTTATACCAACTGTTGTCATTATTATACCAATATATTAAATTATCATACCAACTGTTGTCACTCTTATACCAAATCATATTTAAGAGTATTATATCACTATTATACCAGATGTGTCCGTTATTATACCAATATATTCAATTAATACGCCAACTCTTATCACTATTATACCAAAAATAATGTTATTACAATATTCGAATTGTTGGTATGATATTCGAATTTATTGGTAGAATAATCAATTTTATTAGTATAATAAGCAGTTTTACTGGTATAATAATCGTATTTTGTGGTATAATATGCAAAAATCACTTCGTATAATAACATTATATTTGGTATGACAGTGATAACATTTAGTATAATAATTGAGTATATTGATATCATAATGAGACCAATTGATATAATAGTGATAATAGTTGGTTCTTAAATTTGACTTGGTATAAAATTGGAGATGGTTGAAACAATTCTATGTATGAAGCAAGGTTATTTGTCTTTTTAACGTTTTGGGGGTATCAAACACAATCTTTTGGGTACCTAAAAGAAAAAAATAATTCGAAGGATATTTAAGAGGAAATTGAAACCAATGTTAATGAAATGGAATTTACCCTTTTTTTTTACTTCTCATTTTTAATCCTTTTTTAGTTGGATCTTTATCCATTTTTTTTACTTCTCATAACCCAAGTGCTTGTACCGGCGGTGGCGGCCACCAGTTACGCGCGTAATGATGACGTCATAATGAGTACATGCAATTTCATGATAAAACTAAAAGCTACAACTGAAGGGGAAAAGCGACGTGGCCATCTCACCAATTAATAATAGTGAGTTTCGCTTTCAATCCTCAGCCTTGCATGAAACATTTTCCTTCATTTAATCATTTTTCGTAGAGTTCTCTGATTATCAAATGGTCCACTGATTAGATTTGGTCATCTAAATTATTGAATCAAGACCACGATTAGGGAAGTTAGCAGACTTGTTCTACCAAGAAAAAACAATCAAATAAAATATTGTTTTCTATATATGCGAACCTTAAAAGTTGTTCAAGGGAAAATGGTCCGTAAGTTGAAATAATAAGAAAACTATTATGAAATAATAATATGTGAAATAATAATATGTGGATGTTTTTAATGTTGATAAGATAAGGTTTATTAAATGTTGTAAAAACTAGTTGAATGCTGATGAGATGCGATAAGATGTATTGAATGTTATAAATGTTAGATGAAATACTAGAATTTTTTCTACTATAAATAGACCGATGTATTTGTATTGAATTATATCGAAAACATGAATAATACTCTCTCTACATTCTGTGTTTATATTTTCTGTTCTTGTCCAGTTATAATAGTTTTATAACACGTTATCAGCACGAGCGCTCTCCGGCAACGATCAACATCCGGACAAGATCTTATACAACTATAATCGAGGTATGGTAATTTTATTTTGTGTACGGTGAGTTTATTTATAACACTCGTACACTTATGTTACAAACAATTTAAAATTATTTAAATATAACATATATACCACTAAAACGCCTTAGCCCGAGTGGTTTCGCAGAATATCGTCACTACAAGTGATGTGAGGTCCAGATTTCGAATCCCAGTGGTGGCGAGTGGAATTTTGTTTTTTGATGAGATTTTGAAAAAAAAGCGATTTAAATAATATTATTTATTTTATTGATATCTCAAGTATATATCATATATATTTTGAATTTATTTTGTACTATACGGATGGACAAATTTTATTACCACTGGGAAAAATTAAATTTATTTTATTAAGAAGAAATACATATATTTCATACATCTCTGACTATTATGATTTTCTTATTATAGAATCATGTCGTTTATTTACCGTGATGCCTATCGGGTGGTGGATAATATTTTTACAGTTGTTTCTAAAATATAGTTATTAATTATAATATTTTTCATTATTATGATTACCGAAATATATTTTATATTTTGAAGGGTGTTGCTATATACGATGATTGATCTCATGATTCTTACTCTACTCACGACGATAATTATCTATATATGGATTATGTTTTTACCAAGATTTTACGAGAGTGTTTAATTACGATATTTTTTAATGTTATAATATATGTTTCTTATGAAATATGTTTTGTGATAGAAAGATGTCGCTCTACCTGATGATTAATCTATTGACTACTATTATTTTTACGATGGCACTCATAGGGATGTGGACTTTATTTTTCGTAAGGATTTTTACAAAAGAAGATACAAAAGAAGATTAATTGTAATTTTTCTTGAAAGTATTTTTTTACGATAAACTTGTATTGATATTTATATTGAAATATTAATGTTATTCACATCATATATTTGTTTTTATACTTTATGATTTGAGTATTAAAACGTATTTTGTATTTTATGATAGTATGACGAATTTGCAAAGCCTTGAGTGTTGCCCTGGACATCTCAGGAAAGAATTATTTATCTTGGGCACTAGATGCAGAGATTCATCTAAAAGCAAAAGGTTTGGGTGACACTATTGTCGACCCAAAAATCACAACGGGTGCAGGTGACACCAATGATATTGTAAAAACCACAAGCGCTCATGATAAGGCAAGAGCTTTGATAGTTCTTCGCCACAACATTCATGCGGATATGAGGGATGGATACTTAAATGAACAAGATCCCGCTGAATTGTGGAAAAATCTGAAAGATCGATTTGACATCCTGACAACTGTTATCCTCCTAAAGGCAAGGTATGAATGGATGTATGTAAGATTACAGGATTTTAAGTCCGTAACTGAATATAACTCGGCTGTTCATAAGGTGACTGCCACACTGAAATTGTGTGGAGAAACAGTCACCGAAGACAGTATGTTGGAGAAAATATTAAGCACTTTTCATCCATCAAATTGCAACAGCAATATAGGAAGATGAGATTTAAAAAGCATTCAGAGTTAACCTCTTTTTTATTGTTGGCTGAACAAAATAATGAATTATTGATGAAAAACCAAGAATCTCGACCGACTAGTTCTACTGCAATCCCTTAAACGAATGCAGTCAAAGGTAATAGTGATAATGGTCGAAGAATGATCGTGGACGTGGTCATGGTGGATATCGCGGTCGTGGATGTGGTCAAGGTCGTGGTCAAGGCCGTGGACGTGGCCGAGGAAATTACGGTGGTGGTTATCAGCATTTCCGTGGTGGTTATCATAACAATCGTGGTAGTTATAAAAAATTTCCCCATAAGAGGAAAAATTACGAAAATAATGATGAGAAGAGGCACACTGAACAAAAGAACAACGATGAGCAATGCTATCGTTGCGGTGGTTCGGGCCATTAGTCATGCAATTGTCGTACGCCCAAACATTTGGTTGGATTATATCAACAAAATAAGGGTAAAGAAAAGAGACTTGAAAAGAATATTGTTCAAAGTAAATTGGCCTCTGCTTCTGGGACAAAAGATGAAAATACACATTTCGAAACTGTGGATTTCTAGTTCTCGTGAAGAAAGCTGATCTACTATGTATTATTATCGTGTGCTTTATTATTGTGTGTATTGTATGCTTTATTATTGTGTGATTTATTATGTATCGTTTGAAGTATTTTATTAAGTTATATGTTTTCTTGTGTTATATCTGTTTATTTTAATAATGATTATTATGTGTTTGTTTATAAAGGAATTTCTCTGATGGAAACGAACATGTGCAATGGAGAATTATGTCTTGCAGACTGTGCAACGACTCATATGATTCTGAAGAATAAGAAATATTTCGATCATTTTGAAATGAAAGAAGTAAGTGTTATTACAATATCGAGTAGCACAAATATAATTGAAGGCTCCGGAAGAGCCAACACTTTACTACCCAGAGGAACAAGGCTGATAACTGAAAATGCCTTATATTCTCCGAAGTCTCAAAGAAATTTATTGAGCTTTAAAGCTATTCGACAAAATGGACATAATGTTGAGACTACAGAAAAAGCAAATGTTGAATATTTGCACATTACAAAGGATGTTTCTAATGATAAAAGAATTGTGAAAACATTACCTTCCTTTGACTCTGGATTGTATTACACATATCTGAGAACGATTGAATCGTATGCTACCGTAAACCAGAAGTTTACTAATGACAGTACATTTAATGTTTGGCATGACCGGTTGGGCCATCTCGGTGCAATTATGATGCCAAAAATAATTGAGAATTCATGTGGGCATTTAATGAAGAACCAGTGGATTCTTCTAAATCATGAATTATGATGTGTCGCTTGCTCTAAAGCGAAGTTAATTATTCGGCCATCACCTGCGAAAATAAAGAATGAATCCATAACATTTTTGGAGCGTATGCATGGTGATATTTACGGACCGATACATCCATCATGCGGACCATTTAGGTATTTCATGGTATTAATTGATGCATCGACTAGATGGTCTCATGTATGTTTATTATCAACACGCAACGTGGCGTTTGTGAGATTGCCTGCACAATTTATCCGATTAAGAGCACATTTTCCAGATTATCCGATAAAGAAGATACACATTGATGAAGTCGAATCTTCCATCGTCTTGCTGGGGACATGCTATATTGCATGCAGCAACACTAATACACATCAGGCCAACAAGTTATAATGATGTCTCCCCGTTACAAATGGTTTATGGTCAGGAACCAGATATTTCCCATCTAAGAATTTTTGAATGTGCAGTATATGTTCCAGTTGCTCCACCACAACGAACAAAGATGGGACCTCAAAGGAGGTTTGGAATATATGTCAGATATGAATCTCCATCGATAATAAAGTATTTCGAACCTCTAAGTGGAGATTTATTTACGGCCATATTTGCCGACTGTCATTTTGATGAATTGATTTTTCCAACATTAGGGTGGGAAAAGAACAGCTGGAGAAAAATGTTAGTTGGAATGAATTATCGTTAAATCATTATGATCCTCGAACTAAAGAATGTGAACTAGAAGTTCAAAAGATAATTCATTTACAGAGTTTAGCTAATCAACTGCCAGAATGTTTTACTGCCCTTAAAAGAGTGACAAAGTCACATATTCCACTTTTTAATGCTCATGCAAAGATAGATGTTCATGCAGAACATAGTATCGAGCCTAAGCCACGATTAAAGCGTGGTAGGCCCTCGGGTTCCAAAGATAAAAATCATCGGAAAAGAAAAGGAGCAAATAATAATAAGAATCGTCCAATCGAGGATTTATCGACTAGAGAACAGTCGATGGGCATAAAAGATAATGAGAATGAAACTCATGTACCTGAATGTTCAGAAAATAATGATAATGAAGAGATCTCGATAAACTATGCCCGAAATGGAATTAGATGGAACCGAGACGAAGTCAACCTTGACGATAGATTCTCATTTAACGTAGCGCTACATGAAATTAATGAGCTTAATGAGAATGAGGATCATGAACCAAAGTTTGTACAAGAATGTAAACAAAGAAATGATTTGCCAAAATGGAAATATGCAATCGAGGTCGAATTGAAATCACTTGAGAAACGAAAAGTTTTCGCACCTGTAGTCCGTATACCAGAAAATGTGAAGCCAGTTGGATATAAATGGGTATTCATTAGAAAGAAGAATGAAAACAACAAAATTGTAAGATACAAAGCACGGCTTGTTGCGCAAAGTTTATCGCAACGACCAGGTATTGATTATGAGGAGATGTATTCTCCTGTGGTGGATGCAACTACTTTTCGTTATATAGTAAGTATGTCAGTACGAGAAGGTCTCGATATGCGTTTTATGGATGTTGTCACTGCTTATTTATATGGAACACTTGACAGTGATATATATGACGCTTCCTGAGGGATGTCAGTTGCCTAAAAATACAGGGGCCAGAAACGAGTACTCAGTTAAGTAGAATAAATCGTTTTATGGATTAAAGCAATCTGGGCTAATGTGCTATAATCACCTAAGTGAATTTCTAGTGAAATAAGGATATCAGAATGATCAAACTTGTCCCTGCATATTTCTGAAAAGATGTAAAAATGATTTGTCATTATAGCAGTCTACGTTGATGATATCAATATAATTGGAACTCATGAAGAGTTGACAAAGCTGTTGATTATTTGAAAATGGAGTTTGAAATGAAAGATCTCGGAAAAACAAAATTTTGTCTTGGACTGCAGATTGAATATTTGAAAAGTGAAATATTTGCACATCAAGAGACTTATATGAAAAAGGTATTGAAAAGATTTTACATGGATGAATCGCATCCCCTGGATACTCTAATAATTGTTAGATCTTTAGACGTGACTAAAGATCCATTCAGACCTCGCGAAAATGATGAAAAGCTACTTGGTCCTGAAGTACCATATCTTAGTGCTATTGGAGCACTAATGTATCTTACAAGTCATACGCGACCTGATATAGCGTTCGTTGTAAACGTATTGGCAAGATATAGTTCTTCGCCGACTCGTAGACATTGGAATGGAGTTAAACGGATTTTTCGATACCATAAACGAGCAACTGATATGGATTGTTCTATTCTAATGAGTCGAAAGCAAATTTTATTGGGTATGCAGATGCTGGTTATTTGTCTGACCCACCTAATGCTCGATCGCAAACAGGTTATTTATTTACATATGGTGGAACCATTATTTCATGGCGGTCAGTGAAACAAACTTTAATAGCTACTTCATCTAACCATGCGGAAATTCTCGCTATTCATGAAGCTAGCCGAGAATGTGTTTGGTTGCTATCGATAATTGAGCATATCCAACAGACTTGTGGTTGCTCTTTGAGAAATTACTTCTCACGATCTTATATGAAAATAATGAGGCATGCATTGCCCAATTAAAGGAAAGATATATTAAAGGGGATAGAACAAAGCATATTTCACAGAAATTTTTCTTCACCCATGATTTGGAGAAAATGGTGATATTGATGTACAACAAGTGCGATCAAGTGAAAATCTTGCAGATTTATTTACGAAAGCACTTCCCCAATTATTTTCAGGAAATTGGTATATTCAATTGGAGTTCGAAGACTCCGAGATTTATAATGATGTTATCATCAGGGGGAGAAAATACGCGTTGCACTCTTTTGTCGTTCACTGTGGTTTTTCCCATGGTTTTCCCAATAAGGTTTTTAACGAGGCAACAAATAAAAGCGTATTAAAAGGAATTATATACTCTTTTTCCTTCACTAGGTTTTTATCCCACTGAGTTTTTCCTAGTAAGGTTTTAACGAGGCAAATTCTTTGAAAAACATCTAAGGGGGAGTATTATGAAATAATAATATGTGGATGTTTTTAATGTTGATAAGATTAGATTTATTAAATGTTGTAAAAATTAATTGATTGTTGATGGGATGAGATAAGATGTATTTAATGTTGTAAATGTTAGATGAAATAGTACAATTTTTTTTAATATAAATAGACCGATGTATTTGTATTGAATCATATCGAAAACATCAATAATACTATCTCTACAATTCCCGTGTTTATATTTTATGTTTTTGTCAAGTTATAAAAGTTTTATAACAAAAACAAATATATAAAAATATAACGTCTAGAGCAGTAGGCTAGTTATAATATATATATATATATATATACTATATATATATATATATTTATTGCAATGACAAGAAATGCATTGTTTGTGTGATTTGGGACATATTACCTGGGCCAAGGGCATTATTTCGGCTGAAAATTGGGATTGTTCCGTCGACACAGTGATATCAGATTCACTTCAAACTGAACAGATGCTGAAAATTGGGATTGTTCCGTCGACACAGTGATAATGGATTCACTTCAAACTGAACAGATGCTGAAAATTGGGATTGTTCCGTTGACACAATGATTGATATCCGATTCACTTCAAACTGAACAGAGTCCGTGGGAGTGAAAATACCTCCTAAAAGATTAACGAAAAAAAAAAGTTTTTTAGAAAATTGAAGTGAAAGGTTGGTGCAACAACTCTTAGTCCCATTTTCGTTGCAAAGCACCCTATAATTTCTTCGTGGGGCCAATGTATTGAAAAATACGTACAACCAAACCTTACCATTGGTTTTGGTAAGCTAACCTCCATATATACCCACTCCCAGTCCCCACTCTATCAACCAAGCACTTTTTAAGAAAGAGGGAAAAAGAAAAAAAAAAGAAAAAAGAAAAATGGGTTCACCATCTCCTGCTAACAAGTCGAATCTAATCCAAGAAGAAGGAGAAGAGGAAGCGTTTTTGTTCGCCATGCAGCTGGCGAGCGCTTCCGTTCTCCCGATGGTCTTGAAATCCGCCGTAGAGCTCGATCTGCTAGAGCTCATCAAGAAAGCTGGTCCGGGAGCGTTTGTGTCGCCCTCCGACCTCGCGGCTCAGCTTCATAACACGAACCCCGAGGCCCCTGTGATGCTCGACAGAATTTTAAGGCTTTTGGCGACATACTCCGTGCTTGATTGCAGCCTTAGGACTCTGCCCAATGGGACTGCCGAGAGGTTGTACGGTCTCGCGCCGGTGTGCAAGTTCTTGACCAAGAACAAGGATGGTGTGTCCGTGGCTCCTTTGTTGCTCATGAACCAAGATAAAGTGCTCATGGAAAGCTGGTTACTTTTCTCTCTCCAACTGCTATTTTTATGACAAGGGAGCCGCTTAATCATAAGTATCCGATTTCTTTGTTAGAGATTCGTTTCCTTTTTTCATGTAATTTATATCTTCTTATTACGGTGAAGGTACCATCTGAAAGACGCAGTAGTTGAAGGTGGGATCCCATTCAACAAGGCATATGGGATGGACGCGTTTGACTACCATGGCACCGATCCAAGGTTCAACGTGATCTTCAACAACGGAATGTCCAACCACTCCACGATCATCATGAAGAAGATTCTAGAAACATACGAAGGGTTCGAAGGCCTCGGTACCATCGTCGATGTCGGTGGGGGGACAGGGGCAAGCCTGAGCATGATCATCTCCAAGTATCCGTCCATTAAAGGGATCAACTTCGACTTGCCCCACGTCATCCACGAGGCTCCCTCCTATCCAGGCGTGGAGCACGTCGATGGAGACATGTTCGTGAGCGTACCCAAGGGAGACGCCATCTTCATGAAGGTAGGCGGTGACAAGAATAAAAATCCCTTCCTAGTTTACGCATAATATCAAACACTGGTTGTGCTTTGTTGTATGTAACATGAGATTGATTGATTGATTGATTGTACAGTGGATATGCCACGATTGGAGCGATGAGCACTGCCTGAAATTCTTGAAAAAGTGCTACGAAGCGCTTCCTTCGGAGAAGGGGAAAGTGATATTAGCAGAGTGCGTTCTTCCGGAGTTTCCAGACAGTGGGCTCGACACTAAGAACGTGGTCCACGTGGATGTGATCATGCTGGCCCACAACCCAGGTGGAAAGGAAAGGACGGAGAAGGAATTCCAGGCATTGGCTCAAGGGGCTGGCTTTAAAGGATTCCAGAAAGTCTGCTGCGCCTACAGCTCATGGATCATGGAACTGCGCAAATGAGTGTTTGTGTGTGTATGGTTATGGTTGGCTAGCTTGAATGTTGGATCTTTTTCCATTTATTAGTGCTTGTCTCAATCGTACGCGTTTTCTATTTGCTTCCAGAGGTATATCTTTTCTTTGCTTTCGCATCATGAGAAATAATTAACTCTTCCACTTGTTACTTGTTTCGTTCTACATTTATTTTCAACAAATTGATGTAAAAAATAAATAAAAAAACACCCACTATTAACCTGAAGCCACGAAAACGCCAATCGTCGTAGTAGTGTAACTATCCATGAGGAGACTATTTAATGGGATTTACTGTGATCACGGAATTTTCTCACGACCTAACTTTCCGTTGGACGTCAAGAAAGTTCACCGGACCCCCAACCTCGAAAACTCGAAGCAAGGAAGGTAAAGAGACATCGAAGATAGACACAATTGCAAACAGAGAATCGATACTTTGAGAAGGCTCAATCGAATTACTGAAAATACCAAATACGGCAGTATATATACATTTTTAGTTAAAAGAATAATTAACGATAACTACTCATTAACTACTTAAGCTAACTAGCTGATTACAAAAGATTAAAAGATGACGTGGCCAAATAGTTGATGAGGTGGCATTACGGAGGCTGGAATTGATATTCCTTCAGCCCCCCTCAAGATGAGCTGTGTGAGAAGACAAGCGCATCTTGGACAGATGCCGGAGAAAGAGTGGAGAAGGTAATGCTTTAGTGAATAGGTCCGCAACATTGATGGCCGAAGAAATGTGACAAGGAACAATAAAACCTTTCTTGAATTGATCACGAATGACGTGGCAATCAATTTCAATATGCTTCGTGCGTTCGTGTAAAACCGGATTGGAAGTGATGTGAACGGCGGCTTTATTATCACACAATGCAGCGGTATCGGAATTGAGGCAGGAAGATCAAGACAACATAGGATGTAAGAAATCCATTGCAGCTCCTTTACGGTTGATGCCATGGACTTGTATTCAGATTCTTCCGAAGAACATGAGATGGTGCTCTGCTTTTTAGCCTTCCAAGAGATGATATTTTCGCATAGAAAGATGCAGTAGTCTGTGAGTGAATGACGAGAAGTCTTGCAAGCCCCCCACTCAGCATCACAGTAGGCAATTAAATCAAAGCTAGATGTATTAGAGTAGAACAGCCCTGAAGAGATAGTGCCAGCTAAATATCGTAGAACGTGTTGAGCTGCTTGCCAATGCGAGACATGAGGAGAATGCACATATTGGCTGAGCTGTTGAATAGCATACATAATATCATGGCGAGTAAAATTAAGATACAATAGCCCCCTATCAATCTGCGAAACTGTGATGGGTCAGAGAGCAGTGGTGTGGTGTCTTTCTCTATCGATGCAAAACGAAAACCTCCTAGAAATGGGGTAGCAGCAGCCGAGCAATCCAACATATGAGCATCACAAAGAATGTCTGTGATGTATTTTTGCTGGCTGATATGAATTCCCTGAGATGTGTGCTTGATCTCCATGCCGAGAAAGAATTTGGCTTGTCCCAAATCTTTGATAGTAAATCTGTGATCGAGGAACTTCTTTACACGTTCTATTATAACATCATCTGAACAGGTAATGAGAACATCATCCACGTATACAATAGAAAGATATGATAATCCCTGGTGATGAGTGTAAACAGATAATGATCGTGGGCACATTGGGAGAACCCAAAACTTGTTAACGTGGATGTGAACTCTTCATTCCATTGCCGAGATGCCTGCTTTAGACCATATAAAGATTTCTTTAGCTTGCAAACTTGGCCTGGTTGTGCAGATAAGTAACCTGGTGGGGGCCGCATATAAACATCATCATCCAAATGTCCGTGAAGGAAGGCATTATTGACATCAAGTTGGTGCAAATTCCAGCCCTTGATTGCAGCAGCGGCGAAGATAATTCGAACAGTAACCACCTTTACCACCGGGGAAAAGACCTCACAATAGTCTTCTCCTTCAATTTGGGTAAAGCCTTTAGCAACCAAACAGGCTTTATATCGGTTGATGGACCCAGCCGCATTACATTTCACTTTATATACCCATTTGCAGCCAATCAATTTCTTACCTTCAGGCAGAGGGGTTAATTCTCATGTGTCATTGTTTCCAGGGCCTTTAGTTCATCATGCATAGCATCTATCCACCTTTGATTCGTTCGAGTCTGATTATAAGTGATAGGTTCCTGAAAAGTAGACAAATTGGCTACAAAAATCTCATGTGCAGATTGGTTAGAAGGGGTGGTTTATGAGAAAACAGGGATAATAGGCTGATGTATACAACTGTTGGAAGTAATGTAGTCTCGCATCCATGTAGGTTTTTGTTTTATTCGAGTACTGTTTCTGGGAGGAGGCATGGTAGGTAGTGTGGAGTCACTCATGGTGAGGCACTTGCTTCTGAAGTTTCAGAAAAAATGGAGTTTTCTGGAGGAGAATGTAGTGCTGCTGTGGGATGATGTAATGGTTCGGGACTGCTGATATCTCGAGTGAAGGTCTCAAAAGGGTCGCAATGACAACATCAGGCGGAATAACACCATTTTCAGGTACAGAAATTGAAGGAAATATAGCCTCATGAAAGCTAACATCGCCGGAAATAATGGTTTTCTTAAGGTCAGGACAATATATTTTATAACCCTTTTGCCCCACAGGATATCCTCCAAGAATCCCAGCAATGGTTGTAGGGTCAAACTTATCCCTAGAATGAGAGTTATTGACATAAAACACTAGACACCCAAAGGTTCTTAGATATGAATAATCTGGCATTTTCTGGTTCAATGATTGAAATGGTGACTTCCATTGCAGGATTTTTGAAGGCAATCTGTTGATAATGTGGATTGAGGTAAGAATGCCGTCCCCCCCCCAGAAGGTTTTGGGCAATTTAGATTGTATAAGAAGGGCTCTAGCAACTTGCAAAATATGCTTATGCTTCCTCTCAACAACCCCGTTTTGTTGAGGAGTATAAGGGCATGGTTTTTGATGGATAATTCCATTAGTTTGGAACAATTTTTGAGTGTCTAAGCTAAGGATTATTGTCAGTCCGAATGATCTTGACAAAGCTATGGTATTGTGTGTGGATATATGCAAAGAAATGTTGGATGATAGACAACACTTGAGTCTTGTGCTTCATTAGGAATACCCATGTAAACATGCTGAAGTCATCTACAACCGTTAAAAAATAGTGGCATCCATGGTTAGTTGGAATTTTGTAAGGTCCCCAGATATCGATATGAAGCAACTCAAAAGGAGAATTGGTTTGGATATGGCTATTTGGAAATTGTGCCCTCTGTTGCTTCGCGATGGGACAGATCTTACACTCAGAGATATCAGCATCATAATGAATGTTAAAATCAGGTTTAGGTAAATGTTTCATGACAGGTAATGATGGATGGCCAAGTCGAGAATGCCATACATCTATAGAAACAACAGCAAACACTTTATTCGCAACATGATTCAAGAAATCGGAATAGGACATCTCACAGCAAGTACATATGATGTATATGCCTGCTGAAACTCATTAATAGCTTGGGTGCTGAAGGAAAAACAATTGAGGATGTAAAGGTTTTGAATGATCTTACCCACATCAATAATCTTGTTATTCTGCAAATTATGCAGTGAACAAAATTCAGCAAAGAATTCAAAACGAACTTTGCTATCTCGGGCAAACTTTCTAACAGATAAAAGATTATATTTGAAGCTTGGGATATATAGGAAATTGGCAAGAATGAAATTTTCAGATAGCAGGACATCTCTAACATGAGTGACAGGTTTAAGAGAACCGTCAGGAAGATATACTGGGGTAAAAATGTTTACTGGTTTTGGGTTGATCATTGTGGGTAAGTTTCTGCACATGTGACTTGTGGCACCAGTGTCCACAAACCAGGAACTATCATCTATGTTATCAGAGCTTAAGGAATCAATTTTAGGGAGTATAGAGCTACCTGCAAAGTCCTCGTAGTGAGCAAAGTTGACAGAATGCCGGCGCCCCTCATCTGTTGTGTGCTTGTCTTTGAACTTCTTCACCATCTCCTGCCGCATCATGCTCATCATCATGGATTGCAGAGACTTCATATCCTTTCCTCATGTTGCTGATAATTATCGCCTTGGTAGACATGTTCATCAGAAGCTATATTTGCTTTGGCAGTAGCTCGATCAAAAACTCTCTTACCAGGATACCAATCTGGGAACCCGTTTAATTTGAAACAATCCTCTTTCAAATGTCCAGTCCTTTTGCAATGTGTGCAAAGAAGCTGACTCTTATCGGAGTTGCGCTTGAGACAGTTCTCCTTCAAGTGGCCAATCTTTTTGCAGTAATTGCAAGTAATCAAATTCTTGTCATTCCTTGTTGCAGCATAGACATTTGCATCCTTGTTCTGACCAAGGTTCTTGACCAGCATAGCAGCATTTTCACTTCAGATATTCATCTGCGTTGTGACCTCTCGATGCTTCTCAGCTTTCACAATCATAGTGTATATCTTGTTAACTGCAGGTAATTTGTCAAGAAACAACAATTGGCCTTTTTCAGCTTCATATATTTCACTTAAACCCATCAAGAACTGCATTGCTCTGTCCTTTGCTTTCCTTTCTTAGATATTGATCTTGACAGTGCCAGTGGCTGCAATTGAGGGCCGTAACTGCTAATTGGTCCCATAAATTCCTCATAGTGTTGTAATAGTCGACAACAGGCATATTTTCTTGCTTCAAAGAGGAAAGTTCCTGCTTAATTTCAAATACCAGAGATAAGTTCGAAACACCGTACCGCTCTTCAATTTCGTTCCACAGCTGCTCTGTTTCATGAATAAACATGAAACTACTCACGATTTCCTTTGAAATTGAGATTTTAATCCAGCCAGTAATCATGCTATTCACTTTCTTCCACTTCCGATACATCGGCGAATCAGAATTTGGTTTCTTGTATGTGCCATCGATAAATCGCAATTTCATTTTCGCTTCCAAAGCTTTAATCAACGCACCCCTCCATATCAATTAATTTCGAGAGGTCAGAGGCGTAGACACGATCATCATCCCCGGGTTATCAGAACCATGAAGTTGATAATCCTCCTCTATTTCAGCTGTGTTGACTTGATTTGGATTGCCTCCTGCATTAGAATCCATTTACGAGCTCATTGTGGGATAGATCGAACAACAAATTCAATTTGATGTTGATTCAGTGGCGAACTAGGGTTTATCCTGCTCTTATACCATAAAGAGACATCGAAGATAGACACAATTGCAAACAGAGAATTGATACTTTGAGAAAGCTCAATCGAATTACTGAAAATACCAACTACGGCTGTATATATACATTTTTAGTTAAACGAATAATTAACGATAACTACTCATTAACTACTTAAGCTAACTAGTTGATTACAAAAGACTAAAAGATGACGTGGCCAAATAGTTGATGAGGTGGCATTACAGAGGCTGGAATTGATATTCCTTCAGAAGGCACGAAGGGAACAAGGACCGGCTCGAGGCCTGGCGGCCGAACAGGTCGAGATGCCCGAGGCAAGGCCACCCCGAGCCACTAGATTCAAGAGGTTCGTGCGTTCTCAAAACATTACGTAATCAACCAAAGCATGTCAAGAGCAAGACCATGAGTATGGAACCAAACGAAAGGAGTAGGAGACACCTGCTCAGCCAAGCCAACTCGGCCAAAACCTAACCAACCCCCCACAAGCTATGTCAAGTCGATCCCTACAAGTTGAGGCATACTTGGCGTGGAACCAATGGCCCGATATTCGCGGGAAATATTCAAATTCAAGGCAAGTCCCCGTATCCCTAGGTCCAACAGTGGTAGGTGGGTTGATCCGGTTGATCCCTATAAATAACCTAGCACACTTCATTCAAGGCACGCTTATTTACGCTCTCAATATTTTCGACATGGCTTAATGGTGTATCTTTTGTCTTGGAGAAATTGTTCTTAATACCATATTTGTTGGAATTAACCAGAAAGATATCATAAAACACACGTCGCAATTACATTTTATGCTTCAAGGGCTTACCAATATATGTAGCTAACGACGAGCTAGTCTTGATTTTTTAGGATAGCTCTATATGATTTTCATTGAGGGCAAACCACTAATTTTTGCATTGTAAGTGTGGATCCCCAATTGTTTCAGGGACGCTATTCTGACACCAGAAAATTTATCTAATTCCTTGGGAGGAAGTGACTTCACACAACAAGAACTTCAACTTCACGACTTGAGGCAATTTTTTTTCCAAGTCCTCAGGAGGAAGTAACTTCGAGCAGCATGAATTCTTAAAAGATCCAAGAATCGAATAGTTTACTTTCGAATATACACCAAGAACTCGCTTCAGGCATTGTGCTTTGCCTCCCTTGTTTGGTTCCGTACTTCGCTCTTGATAGGTATGGATTGATTGCGTGAATCTTCAAGGTAGATCGGATCTCAACATGAAGCAGCTCCCTCGACGACATCGGCCTCGGATGCTCAGCCTTCTCGGCCTCGGTCTGCTCATCCATCTCGATCGAGTCGGCCTTGGCCCGATTGATCTCGAGTCTTCGGTCGTTCTGCCTTAGAGTATTCAACAGTGGAGGGTTGAGAAACTATGTCAATGGTTTTAAGCGTCCTCTGGTGGGTAATTAAGTGTTTCCGTCAAATACTTTACCGTGAAAAATCTCGAAGTAACAATTCATTATATCGATGCAGCAATGATGATTACAATTCATTATATCGAGAATGAACGATTTAAGTACAATTAGTGGATATTTTATTTATTAAAATGCATTTATTTAGATGTAGCGATCTATTAACCTTTCACATTGTTCTAGGAAAACAATGAATTCCGAAAATGGGATGAATTACTACTCGACATGCTTGGCCTAATATTCAAGAATCTCACTTTCCGCGAGGTATTGACCATTGTGTCAGGCGTGTGCAAATCTTGGGAGGCTGTTGTCTCGGGATCTTACTGCTCGAAGGAGATTGATGATGAGGAGTGGAGCAAACATTTCATCCTAGTAGCCGTCGATCGAATGATTCGACTGCTCGTGAAGAGAAGTGATGGCTCTGTCAGAAATCTCATTGTCTCCCATGCAAGTAATGGAGACTAGACTATGTTGCAAATAAGTGAGAATCAGTATTTATCCGTTGGTCGGTTCCCCTTTTAAGGATAAGTTAACGATAATTCAACATTTTGAAAAGTCAGTGAACGAACACGCAACTTAAAGTTGTTTTTTTTTTCAATTAATGCTTATTATTGCGTTGTTTCATCTTTGTTAGAATAGTGCTCAAGCCCCGCGTGCAATCGTCGAAGCAACAACTCTCCCCAGTCACCTACATGGACTTGAGCTAGTGTGTTAAGTTGGGAGCTCGAGCACTCAAAGCATTGGGGAAAAGCTGCAAATCTCTAACCTTATGCCGCATGATGTATCAGGCGTCAATGACAAGGCCTTAGTCATCACCTCAACTATGCCAAAGCTCAAACACCTCGAGATCTCACACTTTACCTGGTTTGAAGACGTCGAGTGTGGTGGAGATCCTTAAAAGGTGTGAGGACCTCGAGTTTATGGGCATTGAAGGCCGTTGGAACGTGGACTTGGACGAAAGGATGTTCAGAGAGTATACGAAGCTTAGAGTGGTGGGATTCCCTCTGAATTGTTATGTCGGGATTGGTTTGGATTACGATGCTTTTTTCGGATTATTTGGCTTGGGGCGACCTTATGTACGAGGCTATGATGTGGCAGGAGATGGATATTACCAGATTAGACATTGACGAAGACTATGAAGATTGTGTCGACATGGAGCAGTTAGGTGGAAGGCGGAAAGCTCTGATCGAGTGAAGCATGGATCTCGGAATTCGACACCTGAGGTAGTGGCTTGTTTCGATTAACAAGTAACATCCAAGATTCTCTTCGAACTATATTTCCCCACCCCAATTTGAAATCGTAGAAAATGAAAATCAATTCTCTATTCATAGCTAAATTTCCGAACAAATCGTCTTATTACTTGTTAACTATTTGACCCTAGTGTGTGAGCCTGAACCCGATTAACCATACACTATCAATCCCACCATGTACGCTCCTTGAACCTAGCCACCAAACTGTTCCAACCACCGCACCAAATCGACCCCATATCACCCCTACGAATGGAAGCTAACCAATGCACTCTTACGTCAAAGGTGGAATCACTCACTTTTTCGGACATTTCCCCCCGTCGTGTCATGATGTTACCCGATCCTACAATTTAAAACACTTTCCCGGGTTCATTGAAATGAATTAAGAAAGGCTCCCCTCTCTTTGCCCGATCTACAAGTACAACAACAAAGAAAAATGTTACGAAGGAGGCATCGCTAAAAATTGCGTACAACGTAGCAGCTCCCTCCTCCGAGAATAAATATGGATGATGTACGTTTAATAAATTACCCCTGGTGTAAGGCTGAAGAAAAAGAAGTAATGAACATAAAAGACAGACAATGGATTGCAGCAAGATCAGTAATCATCGCCGATCTTCAAAATGTAGGGGCCTTTCTACGGCCCTTACTGTTCATCATCTTGGACTGTTAGTACATAAGGCCGACTAGTTTTTTTAATGGAGACAAAATGTGGCAAACAGAATCATGGGACTATTCTGTGGAAGTTTGGATTTTTGGGTAGGTGTAGACTATGTGAACATGTTCAGGTTCCATGCTCGATGGACCAATGAGAAGGAGTGAGAGAATTTCACCTGATAGGTTTGGACCCAACGTGATAACAAGCAGTCAGTAGTATGACACAGCTTATGGAGGACTCAATCGACATCTATCGCATCAACGGCTTCGAGCGATCGAAGATGACATTAAAAAGCTGATAGTTGGACGTACTACGGAAGAAACACGTGAATATGAGAGGGCGATGTGACGGGAGTATGAACAAATGGTTGAGCAGGAAGATGGATATTGGATTCAACGAAGTAAAGCTGGCTTATGGCGGAGATCGAAATTCTAATTTTTTTTAAAATAAGATCTTATATCTGGAACAAGGTGAACCACATTCATTTAGTTCGTGATCAGCGGGGACGTGGTACGAGTCACTATAGGGGATTGATGGAGCTATTATGGGTTATTTTGAGGAACGTTTTCACTCTAGCAAGCCGTCTCAACTAAATATGGAGCAATACCTCGACGAGTTACGAGTGAGATGAACTAAACCTACGCCGACCTTACACTATCGACGATGTCCGTGAAGCACCTCCAGGTATGTTACTTATGAATTCCCTAAGGCCCACAGATTCTCTCCTATTTTTACCAGAAGTTTTGGGACTATACCGGGGATAAACTTGGTTAATATATTCTTGATTTCCATAATAAAGTAGTTTCCTGAAATGTTTTGCATGAAACTCATATACTTCTTAACCCGAAATGCCCAAATCCACAAACCCTCTCGCAGTTTTGCCCTGTTAGTCTGTGTTATGTGCTTTGTGTTAATGTTGACTTTGTTGACATTGACGATATGGAACTTGTTCCATCCTTGATTTGGTCTTTCAAATCTAAAAACCGTTTACCATATATTATGGCTTGATTTACGAGTGTGCAGGAGATATTTTCGGAATAGATATGGAGCTAAAAAGGAAGAGTTATTTCCGGAATGGATATGATCCAATAGAATGGAAGAGATATTTTCGGAATGGATATGGAGCTAAAAAGAAGGAGTTGTTTCCGGAATGGATATGATCCAATAGAGTGGAGGAGATATTTTGGGAATGGATATGGAGCTAAAAGGAAGGAGTTATTCTCGGAATAGATATGATCTCGAATGTAATTGCAGCTATATAAAGTGGAACTTAGATCTCATACAATTACTACGGTGTAACGACGGAACAACGATGGAGTAACGAGCGACGAACGAGAAGAAAAAGAAAACGAGAGAGCTCTCTACATATATTCGTCATCACAGTTCTTTACCTAGTGTTTTACCTTCACATAGATCGTACGTTATCTGTGTGAAGATTAGGAGAGTCGTTAGATTCTTTACTAGGTTGTTTTTACTATCTGTTGACAGTTATTCTTTTTGTAAGCCATTCAAGTAGTGGAATTTTGCCCTGAAGGCGTGCAATAAGTTATTTAACTTCCTGCATATTTTAAAACTGCGTCTCCGTCGTTTTTACTGCTAAGTTTAAATTTTTCGATGTGCAAAAATGTTCTGATCCCGAATGTTGTTTCAACATTAGGGTCAACATTTAAGTTTACTTTTAACTTAGTTTATTTCCATATCAATTTATCGGGACCTCGCCCTGCCGCGCTCCCCGCACTCTGTCAAATTGGTATCAGAGCAACCGCTTGTACACTAAGCATTTTTATCCTATTGATATGGATGCCCTAAGCCCAAACTATTTTGGCAAAGTCCCCATCTTAGACGGATCAAACTATGCATATTGGAAAATCCGAATGTGACAATGCATAAAGTCGATTGACTCGCGTGCTTGGGATTCGATTCTTAACGGTTATACCCCTCCTAAAACACCTCCTGATGCTGATGGAGAAGTGTTTGACAAACCCATTGCCGAATGGATTGTTCTTGAAAGAGCAGCAGCCGATTTTAACGAAAAAGCTTTACATGCCATTTTTTCCTCCGTCGATATTTTTATGTTCAAAATCATCCAAAATTGTACTAATGCGAAACATGCATGGGACATGTTGCAAAGGTGCTGTGAGGGTGATGCGAGCGTAAGAGACACAAAGTTGCGACTTTTAAATAGCCAATTTGAAAACCTTCGTATGAGGGACGATGAAGACATCACTACTTATTTTGGAAAACATTTGAATATTTCTAGCGAGTGTCATAGTCTAGGTGAACCTATTTCTAATAAAGTTTTAAATTCGAAGGCTATTAGGTCACTATCCGAAAAGTTCAACGTGAAGGTGACAACTGTAGAGAAAGCCCACAATCTAGCCACACTCAACTTCAATACCTTCATGAACATTATGAAGAACTACGAGACCAATCTCAAAGTTCAGAAAAATGCATCAAGGGGTAAGAGTCTCGCTCTAGTCTCGCAACCTTCAGGTGTTGAATCTGAGGTTGATCCAGACGATGATGAGGATATGGCTATGATTGATAGGAAGTTCAAAAGGTTACTGAAAATTAAGAGAGAGTTGAATGTTGGCCAAACATTCAAGAATGTTCTCAACGCTCAAGAGTCTTCATCCGCTCCTAATCGCCCTATCAACATAAGAAGTTCTGCTGATAAAGCAAAAGCCGAAAAACTTGACAGGGACTCTGTCTAATGTCATGCTTGCAAAGGCTGGGGTCATTTTGCAAATGAATGTGCTAACACTCTTCACAGGTTTGGAAAAGGATATTGGGTCAGCCTATCTGATGATGAAGAAGACGCACCAGTAAGCAACATGCATCAGGTTGCCCAATGGACTAAAGATCCAAATCTAACCTTCTTTGATGACGAAGAAGAGGAACATCATACTGGGTTTAATGCAGTAACGGATGTTGAGCCAACATTGTATTCAACATCTGAACACTATATTTTTTCTTTGATTATGATGAATCAAACAGTTTTGATGAATCTTTGTTGTTAGATGATACAAATGATCTTTTAGAACATGCCGATGATGTTGAATCACTGGAAGAAATGTACAAACAATTGTACGTAGAGTGGACGAAACAAAGGAAGGAGATCTCGAAATTGAAGGACTCTGTTCAAGTGCTGACTGAGGAAAATGTGAACAATGAAAAGGTAATCAATAGCTTGCTTGAAGGGATGAGCAAGATGGAAGCCTTATTGACCAGAAAGGACAAAGAAATTGACAATCTACAAACGCAAGTCAACAAGGCTTCAGATACTTTCTCAAAGATGAATAAAGGCAAGTCAAAACTTGACGAGGTACTCTCATTCGGTAATACTTCTAAACATGGTTTAGGATTTAAATCACAACCTATTCTTGATAAATAAATCTAAGCATTCTGCATCGAAGTCCAGGTCTAGAAGTTTTAAGTGCCATTTCTGTCTTAAACCTGGACATATCAAACCTTATTGTTGGAAACTGAAAGATATGATTTCCAAAAAGCAAATGTTCACTGAAAAATTATTCCACATTCGCTCCAACATTGAGAGATCAGTGTTGAAGAGAATGTCCGGAGATAGTTCAGACAACCGTAGTTTAAATTCTGTTAATCATAAGAATAGAACATTTTGGAGTCCATCAGTTCAGAAGAAAGTCTGGGTAACAAAGTCGCCAATTCAATGTAATGTTGTTCACACGTTCTTGAAAGCTAACGTTTCAGGATCTTGGTACTTTGATAGTGGATGTTCACGCCATATGACAGGTACCAAAGAGTACTTGATAGACTATACTCCCTTGAGTAATGGTACGGTTACACTTTTGGAGGTGGAGCAAAAGGTAAAATTCTCGGACGATGCAAACTTAATATGGTTGGCTTTCGTGCCCTAAGGAATGTCCTCCATGTTGATGGACTTGTTGCTAATTTAATTAGCATAAGTCAACTATGTGACGACGATCTTGAGGTAAGGTTTAATAGAGAATGCTGCGAAGTTTTTAATGACAAGGATTTGTGTGTGATGGCAGGTAAACTGTCGAGTGATAATTGTTACCAAGTTGGTCCAGCAGATGATGTGGAAGCTAACAATGTTGAGTCAACATCCGACCCAACATTAGCTCTTGAACAGGATACTAAAGATGAAACCTTAGATGTTCGAAGAGATCCTCTTGCTAGGATTCCAAAATCTCATCCCTCTGATCAGATCATTGGCAGACTGGATGAAGGACGGAAAACCAGGGATAAACCACGAAAAGATTACAGACCTATGGAGAAGTGTGCGAAGAATACTGTGAAGAAATACGGGCTACAAAATGCAAAGGTAATGAAAACTCCTATGGATCTACGCAGAAGGTAGGTAAAGATAATGTTAGTGAAAATGTTGATCCAACATTATACCGTTCCATGATTGGAAGCTTGTAATATCTTACTGCGAGTAGACCAGATCTTATGTATAGTGTTTGCGTATGTTCCAGATATCATGCCGAGCCAAAAATTTCACATTTAAATGCTGTTAAAAGAATTTTAAAGTATGTTGGTGGTTCTTGAGTCTCGGTTTATGGTTTTCCAAGGATACTAACACAAATTTAGTTGGTTTTAGTGATGCTGACTGGGCAGGTGACGAAGATGATCGCAAGAGCACAAGTGGTGAGTGTTTCTTCTTAGGTAATAATCTAGTGTCTTAGTTTAGTAAAAAGCAAAATTGTGTTTCTCTCTCTATGGCCGAATCTGAGTATGTGGCAGCAGGCAGCTGTTGTACACAACTCATATGGCTTAAGAGTATGTTGAGTGATTATGGGATAGAGAGTGAAACTGTGCTGATGTATTGTGATAATTTGAGTGCTATAAATATTTCGAAAAATCTTATTCAGCACTCTAGGACTAAGCACATAGATATGAGACATCATTTTTTGAGAGATATAGTAGAAAAAGAATTAGACTTTGAAAGGTTTTCAAGCATTAAGAAGTCTATAGGTCTGTGTCAGTGTTAGTGTCAGTAAATGTTGGTCCATAATCTGGATCAACATTTGCATATGTCAAATATGGTTGTTACTGTTTCGATTTTTGGTCTAAATTTCTCTCAGTTAATTCCCGAAATGATTTGACTCACCTAGACCGTTTTCTGAAATGACCCGCTCACTAGCACAAGGTTTGCTCATGATCCTTTTTCAAGATACATGTTCAGAATATTAAGAATCCTTAGATACACGGCATTCGCGGTGACGATGTATTCTTTGCGTGCAATAAAAAGCTGAACCTTGATGGAAAGGAAATCAATAAAGAGCAGTGCACAATATTTCATATCTATAATAAAGGTGAGTAAAGGGCAGAAAATGAAAGAAAATTGAGTTCTAGGGTGTTAAACAGAAAATGAAGGAAATCGTTTGAGAATGCTGAAACAAATGTTGAGCAACATGTGTGACTAATCATTTTGATCATGCGATAGTTTATAATTATACATATATATACATATATTTATATATAGAATAGTCTGTCGAGTCTAGTATCTATATCTCTCATGATGATTTAAGAGAAAATCAGAAACCCCAACTTGGAGCTCACGGTTCATCAAGTCCTAACGGTTAGTTTTCATTTAAACTCTTTATTTGTGCTATTTTTCATGCTGAAAACTAGTTAACGTTGCTGTAAAAACTTTCGACTGATACTACATTTTTGCATTTACCTACTCTTTATGCTCACGAATTTCTCGAGCTTTCTTTCATTATCCATCAATGGCAAACTCACCTATTTCGAACTCACATCACTTTACACTGTGCTATTTAAAATAGCAATCTAAGATAACAGTCATTTGACGGGGCTACACAAGGTTGTGGATCTGCCCTGGGTAGGAGCTCCAAATGCTGAACCAAATGTTGGTTCATCATCTGCTCCAACATCAGTCCTGGAACGCCATATCAAGTATCTGGGTGATACAATTGCTTCATTGGTTGCACAAAGAGATACTCTTAGGAGTATCCTTTCTACGCAAAAAGGGGGAGATTTAGATGGTGCAGAAGAAGAAACCGGGACTACTGCTCGTGAGGGAGATGATGCTGAAGCTGAAGATGCTGGAGAAAATGCTGGAAAGGAAACCGCTGACGAAGAATCATCGGATTCTCTTATTTTTTAGATTTTTTAATCTATTTGTTGGTTTCTCTAATCTTTTCTTTCTTGCAGGATTAATTAAGACTTAATCAGACTCTAGTCCATATGGGTTATTCTTATCTAATGATAACCATGTTTTGTTCTGACTATCTTAATGATTTCAGGGAGAGTTTTGTGAATTTATCTCTGCACAGGTTTTGGGAAGAAAGACAAAAGGGGGGAGATTATTAATGTTTACATTGACAATGTGGAGTCAACACCTGAGTCAACATTGGACTATCCTTGGTTTTGTCTTTCATACCCGAAAACTTTATTACATAATTTTGGATTTATCACTGCACGAGTTTTTGGGAAGAATGACAAAAAGGGGGAGATTGTTAATGTTGACTTTGTTGACATTGACGATATGGAACCTGTTCCATCCTTGATTTTGTCTTTCAAATCTAAAAACCGTTTACCATATATTATGGCTTGATTTACGAGTGTGCAGGAGATATTTTCGGAATAGATATGGAGCTAAAAAGGAAGAATTATTCCGGAATGGATATGATCCAATAGAATGGAAGAGATATTTTCGGAATGGATATGGAGCTAAAAAGAAGGAGTTATTTCCGGAATGGATATGATCCAATAGAGTGGAGGAGATATTTTGGGAATGGATATGGAGCTAAAAGGAAGGAGTTATTCTCGGAATAGATATGATCTCAAATGGAATTGCAGCTATATAAAGTGGAACTTCGATATCATACAATTACTACGGTGTAACGATGGAACAACGATGGAGTAACGAGCGACGAACGAGAAGAAAAAGAAAACGAGAGAGCTCTCTACATATATTCGTCATCACAGTTCTTTACCTAGTGTTTTACCTTCACATAGATCGTAGGTTATCTGTGTGAAGATTAGGAGAGTCGTCAGATTCTAGGTTGTTTTTACTATCTTTTGATAGTTATTCTTTTTGTAATCCATTCAAGTAGTGGAATTTTGCCATGAAGGCGTGCAGCAAGTTATTTAACTTGCTGCATATTTTAAAACTGCGTCTCCGTCGTTTTTACTGCTAAGTTTAAATTTTCCGCCGTGCAAAAATATTCTGATCCCAAATGTTGTTTCAACATTAAGGTCAACATTTAAGTTTACTTTTAGTTTATTTCCATATCAATTTATCGGGACCTCGCCCCGCCGCGCTCCCCGCACTCTGTCACTTTGCTATATCACGTAGGCATTGAGAACATGATGAAGTCATAGATGGACTGGTTGATATCCTCTATTCAGTCTGGTTTTATCCCCAGAGACTTATCACGGATATCATTTTTATTGATTTTCATAATGGTGTTCGACGGAGTGGACGAGAGGGATGCATTTCCCTTACATTGATATCATCAAATTGTATGACATGATAAAATGGAGTTCCTTGAGCGGGTTCATTAGGATTAGTTTTTACTATGACATTATAACCCATATTATAAGATGTGTCTCGCTCGCTCGATATTTGTGCTAAATTGTAGTTGTTTTGTCCATATCAACCCACATAAGACTTACAACTATTAAGAATGAGCAATTAGAGCGCCATTTCAAGGATGGGATGAGTTAGGTTTACAACCGATGTACTATTTAGATCGTATTATTGTAATCGAATAATTATTTTGAATATATATTAATCGAAGTTTCTGTGTTTTCATTCGATGTTGATACATGTTATTTATTATAGTACAAGTTCTTATTTAGGCATTCGATAAGAAAGATAAATAAATGAAATCCAAAATTTTTTTAGTTTAGTCATCGATACTGTCAGGCAAAGAGGGACAATTGGACTATTATCCTCTAGTGTCGAACTAGTCCACATCCAGTAGCGTGACTGGATTGATGACTATTACTTGATATGTCGACGTGTCATAAGTGAGTCACCCATTCACTTGGTAAATGTGATCTCGTGACATTGGTATAGGATGAATTCAGGATTGTTTGTACTTGGACTCTGACTCGTAGTCAGATCGATCACATGTTGGAAAAGTCAAAGATCGATCCAATGACTATAGTAGATTGCGTGAACCTTAGACCGAATGGGTCAACGCAAAGTTGGCTTTGAGGTCTTGCTTGTCAGTAGTTTGGTAGGATCAATTTTAACCAAGATCATGGGTCGTCGGCTAAATGCGGTCTTGACAACGAAATGCAATTGCTGACTTGAACCGCCGACCAAGATTCAAGGCCTTGGGTAAATCGAGGTATATGGTCAATGAGAACTTTGGGGATCGGAATTACGATGATGTCAAACAGGGCATTAAACTAAGTCACGTTGGATGTGTATGAAAGTTTGTGTTAGTTTTGTGATCAAAAGCCAAATATCTGGATTATTATGCTTTAAAGTTATTTCATGAATTGCGTGGTTTGTGTCATTTTGTTCCTTGAGTAAATTAATTATTTATGGATCGTTTAAGTCGATGACTTAAATTGTAGAATTTCATATTGAAATATATTATGTTTACTCTAAATTATCCTTAATCTTGATTTTTAGCAGGGAACACATGTTATCATGTTTAAGATTAATGTGTGGATTAAAATGTAGTTATATTCTATAAACTATTTGATAAAGGAGTTATCAATTTAATCACACATATATATAATGAAGATTATGATATCGGATAGACCAGAAATGAGACACATTATGAATTGTGTCTGCGTCATTAATGTTTCATACATGTTTTGAATTGTATAATTGAGATGCTCATGTTTCCAACACTGGACATGCATGTCCGTTCGTATAGTCCAACACTAGCCGTAAAAGGTAACTACACGGGTAGTGCTACCATAGGCATGACTAGTGCAGTGGATTATGTTCATCAAAAATATTTTGTCCCTCATATTTTATGTGAGTGATAATATCCATGGACCTCTTCATAAAATTATTATTGTAATGCATGCAGTGTGATTAAGAGTTAATCATATTTATGATAAACTTTGGAATCAAGAAAATAAATAAGTTTGCAAGGATAACACGTCCCTACCTTGAACTTATCTAGGATATTATGAGACAAGGAATTGACATGGGCAATTACTGCTTAAGGATGATGATTCGTATTTTGGGTACTTATTATCTATGTCACTTGGGTAATCTTAATGTATTTGCTGGGAGTAATTATAATTTATAGAGTTAGAATGAGTTCTATTTCTATTGCCAACATGACATGGATCATACTGGGTCACACCAAAAGAAAAAAGATCAAAAAAGTTATTTTGTATGTTATATGGAGATGTAAATATGAGGTTAAATTTGTTATGAGATAACTAATTTATGCATCATATAGTACAATAATAAATATCATAGAGATGATAATAATGATTCGAATAATATAAAGTTTGTGTAACATATATGATATTATACAGAAATTTATTTCTATGAGGAATATATATGTGGGATATACATAATATATTCTTAGTGCTGTAGAGATTTTCGGCCAAAAGCATAATTAAGGGTCTAATTATAGGCAATATAGCATATGAAGAAATTTAAATATAAGTACATTAAGAAAGATGCCCTTTATTTATTCTATTGTGCGATAAGATCGTGCATAGATGGTAATCAAATCTTTATGTTATGTGATTAAAATCATTACAAGATTTTTTTCCAATGTGACGATGATAGGATTGGCCGTAACTTTCTAGATAAGGATTATCTCAAACTCTTCCATATATTTATACGGTTTCAGCATTATATAATAGAAGGCAAAAAATGGGTTTTCAGTGCGTGTGAATCATATTAGAGCGTCCGATCCGAGTATGTCTAGCTAGAGAAAGGACGGTTCTTTGATTGAGTTCCTGATACCAGTAGAGATACCATACTGTTGGTATTATACGGTATCACTCATCTCGAAGGAAATTTCAGGTATGACTTTACGAACTAGTTCGAGTTTACTCGCATGGGTCCTGGTGGAATCGGTTTGATATGTCGATATAAAATTTTAAATTCCGTTGCGTGTAATGATTGATTACGTGCGCTGATTCCCTATAGAGCTAAGAGAGCGGCTTGCAATATGATGTTTCTTCGACATATTTAATCTGAGTGCGTGTGATGTTCGAGGCTGTCATGATCAGTATATATAATTACATATGCAATCTTATGTTCATAGTGCTATCATGATGATGATTAATATTCTCTGTGATGTTCAACGATGTCTTATTAAGCATGCTTTGATTGGAAATAACATGTATGCTTTCTGGATCTAAAGAATCCTGATTCAATATTGTGTTCCGTAATCGCAATGGTTATAACATGGTGGATGTTAAAGATATGTTCTGGAATTTCTTCTTTGATCAATTATGATTAACGTGCATTGAGATATCAGAATATATCCTTATATGTGTATATTATGTATTGAAAATACTTTGATCCCTTTGAGTTATGCTTTGACTTTTGCTTCGAGTAATTAAGTCTTAGGTTTGTATTTAAAGGTTAAACAAATATAGAAATGAACGTTTTAATGATTATGCATATGATAGGAAATAGTTTCGGTACGTGTATCGATCATATTTAGTTAATATGATTAGCTGTAAGTATTGTTGCTAATTATTAGATAATCTATAATGTGTTAAAATATTTTGTTGATAATATTATATCATGATTTGGATCAGTAAATGATTTAAAGATTCGTTAATTGAATTAACGAATAAAAAAGTTCCGTATTAAAATTAAGTGTCACTCCCTTGCTATTCTATTCGCACCGAATAATCGATCGATCTTTGGTGGGACCTACTCAGTACGCACCTTGTTCAATTTCTAAGAGGTGTGAGGTATGTCCGACATGCGTATCAACTAGAATGATGCTTACTTATCAAGAGGACAAAACCATTTTAGGTCTTGGGGAGAAGTTTTGTTAACATTCGATGTTTACAAAATCGAAAGTTAATTGAGATTTGATTAGCAATGTGGTTCTTATGCCGCCACTGACTTATTCTTAGTGAAAATATGGATCTCGGACCTACTACTATGGGGTAATAAGTTGTAGTGGGAGTTTTATTTATGAATAAAACATGTACATGAAAATAACTAAAACCTTTTTCTTTGTGACGTAGATAATGGCGGGACACCAGATGTTTCATTGCGTTCTCTTTTGGACAAGGAAAAATTGACCTCTAACGGGGCCAATTTTATTGATTGGTACCGTAAACTGAGAAATGTTTTTAGGCAAGAGCGCAAGGAATATCTATTGAATAAGCATGTTCCCAAGGATCCCGATGCAAATGCAAGTGCGGAAATAGTCGAAGCGTACGACCAACATTGTTGTGATGAGATCGATGTACAATGTCTGATTATGACGACTATGACACCCGAATTGAAGAAGCAATTCGAGTTTACCAGTCCATCATGGCACAGCTCAATAAAATGTTTCAGGAGCATGCACGTACCAAGAGGTAATGTGACTAGAGCTTGTTGGCATGTAAGACGTCTGAGGATTCTTTTAGTGATCATATGCTCAAGATGTTGAGTTATATGGAGCAATTGGAGAAACTGGAAGCTCCTGTGAGCAAGCAGTTGCCAGAGACATTATCTTCAACTCTCTTCATCCTATCTATTCACAGTTCTTCATGAGCTATCATATGTATGCGGTGGATAAGAGCTTGGAGGAGATCCACGAGATGCTAAAAACTGTTGAACTTGACATGAAGAAAGGAGTTTCTCATATGCTTGCAATCCATGCGAGTGGGAAAAAGATTAAGAAAGACAAATTCAAGCGCAAAAATAAAAGGCAAGCCAAATGTTGGTAAAAAATATGGCTAATGTTGTTGCGCCGAGCACTCGTAAGGTCAAGGTTGCCGCTACTGTTGAGTTTATTTTTATTATAAAGGCATTGGGCACTGGAGAGAAACTTTCTTAAGTATCTTGATGACTTGAAAAATGGAAAGGTTACATCTATTTCAGGAATATTTGTTATTGAGATTAACATTGCTACTTCTATTTCTTAATGGGTAGTTGATACCGGATCGTGCGCTCCTATTTGTTCGAATATGCAGGCACTAAATAATAGGTTAGTGGTAGGAAAAGGCAAAGTATAACTACGCGTCGGGAATGGTGTAAGTGTTGCAGCCGTTGCTATAGGATGCATATATTTGTCTTTGCCGAGTGGACTTGTTTTGGAATCAAAAATGTTTATTTTGTTCCTTCTATCTCACAAAAAAGTATTTCTCTTTCACGTTTTGACATAGATGGTTTCTATTTCAACATTAAGAATGGAAGCTTTTCGTTTTATAAAGATGATTTATTTTATGGATGTTTGTTATGAGAAGAATGGTCTATATTTGCTTGAGATGGAAAAATAGGTTTTGAATATCAATAACAAAAGACTCAAGACTTCTCATGAGAGTATAAATCTTATGTGGCATTGCGTCTAGGCAATATAAATGAGAAACACATTAAGAAATTACGAGAAGTATGACTACTTGGTCAATTTGATCTAGAATCAATTGAGACATGCATATCGTGTTTGCTTGGAAAATTGGCTAAAACGCCTTTTAGAAAAAGGGTGAACGAGTAAATGGCTTGCTAGGACTGATACATAGCAATGTATGTGGTCCTATTACGACCAATAACCGAGGAGGTTATCAGTACTTCATAACATTCATTGATGATTCGGTAGATATAGTTATATCTACTTGATGACACATAAGTCTGAATCATTTGAAAGGTTCAAAAAGTTCAAGAATGAAGTTGTGAACCAACTCAATAAGAAGATAAAAGCCTTACGGTCAGAACACGAAGGTGAATACTTGAGCATGGACTTTGGTTCTTATCTTAAAGAATGAGGAATTGGTTCCCAGTTAACTCCTCCCCGAACGCCACAATGGAATGTTGTTCCCGAACAGCGAAAATAGAACCTTATTGGGCATGGTTAGATCTATGATGAGCCAAACCAAACTTTCTCTTTCTTTTGGAATTATGCGCTCGAAACTGCAGCATTCACGTGAAACCGAGTTCCTTCTAAGTCGGTAGAAAATACATCATATGAGATGTGGTTTGGTAAATCACCAAATATGAGTTTTCTAAAAATTTGGGGCCGCGAAGTTTATGTCAAAAGGTTGATAATTGATAAACTTGGTCCTAGATCAGAAAGATGCTTTTTGGTAGGATATCCTAAAGAGAACTAAAGGATATTACTTCTATCACAAGTCAGCGAACATAGTGTTTGTTGCTTGACACAATGTTTTCTTGGAGAAAGCATTTCTTGCAAGAAAAAGCAATGACAGTAATGTTATACATGAAGTTCAAGAGACACCACGAGATGACATGGTTATGGGTTACCATGTGTCCCCACCAATTATAGCTTCCACCAGCATGAGCCAAGAAGAACCAAATTCGTAACATGTTGGAAGAGGCTTAGGTATCGCCTCAGACTGATTCGACACCCGTCGAAGTTGAACCTGAACCACAATTGTTGTAGAGGAGGTTCAACCGAAATCATAACCTTTACGTAGGTAACCAAGGACAATCCAACGACCTGCAAGGTTCATGGGGCTAGATAAAATATTGCTATTAGATATCAAGGACCCAATGACATATAAGGAAGCATTTGACAAGCCTGACTTTGATAAATGGCTAGGAGCCATGAAATACCGAGATGCAGTCTATGTATGACAATCAAGTTTGGAACTTAGTTGATCTTTCCGAAGGTGTAAAAGCCATTGAAAACAAATGGGTTTTCAAAAGGAAGATAGACATGGACGGCAATCTGACTACATATAAAGCACGACTGGTAGCAAAAGGTTTCAAACAAGTTCAAGGAGTTGACTATGATGAAACTCTCTCACCAGTAGTTATGTTTAAGTTAATTCGGATCCTTTTAGCTATTGCCGCATATTAAGACTATGAAATATGAAAAATCGATGTTAAAACTGCATTTTTAAATGGTGTTTTAGAAGATGTGTATATGAAACAACCATAGGGCTTTGTAGATCCATTGAATGTTAAGAATGTATGCAAGCTTCAAAAGTTATTTATGGGTTGAAGCAAGCATCATGAAGTTGGAACAAACGCTTTGATAAAGAGATCAAAGTGTTTGATTTTATCAAGTGTGAGGATGAACCTTGTATATACACGAGAACTAGTGGGAGCACAATAGTTTTTCTAGTGTTGTATGTAGATGACATACTTCTTATCGGAAATGATATTCCTTTACTGGAGTTCGTCAAATCCTCGTTACCGAAAATATTCTCTATGAAGGATTTTGGCGATGCTGCTTATATTTTATGCATCAAGATCTGTAGAGATAGACATAAGAGACTCATTGAGAGTACATATATTGGCAAGGTTTTGAAAAGGTTTTCTACGCAAGATTGCAAAAATGATTCATACCTATGTCTCATGGCATACATTTAAGCAAGAATCAGTGTCCTAAAACACCTGCTGAGCTGAATGAGACGAGCAGGGTTCCATATGCTTTCAACAATTGGATAAATCATGTAGGCAATGATATGTACTCGTCCTGATGTATCATACACACTTAGTGTGACAAGTAGATACTAGGCAACTCCAGGCATAACATATTAGGTTGCAGTTAAAAATATCCTCAAGTATCTGAAAAAGACTAAGAATATGTTCCTTATTTATGGTGGTAAACCTGAGCTTGTTGTAAGAAGTTACACCGATCCTAGTTTTCAAACTGACCACGACGATATGATATCGCAATCGGGATACATATTTTTGCTCTTGGTGGTGCTGTGAGTTGGAAGAATCCAGGAAACAACAACAGATTCCACCACCAAGGCAGAATAATTAGCTGCTTCCGAAGCAGATAAAGATGGATGCTGGATAAAGAAGTTCTTAATCGAGCTTGGAATTGTTCCTACTAGTGGCGCAATTAAATTATATTGTGATAACAATTGAGCTATTGCTCAAACAAAGGAGCCTTGATCACACCAAAGATTCAAACACGTTCTACTCATTATCACTTAATACGAGAAATCCTCGACTGAGGTGATGTAAACGTTTGCAGAGTTGATTATGTCGAAAACATAGTCTACCCACTGACCAAACCACTCCCTCATGCCAAGCAAACTAATCAAAGTGAATATATGGGTAATAGATGCATTGGAATTGGCTATAAAATATATGGTACCTTGAGAAGACTTGTTCATAGCTATGTGCATTTAGATGCATCGAGTTAGGCTTCAGATAAAATAAGAGATTGTTAGTTTTGTGATCAAAAGCCAATCATTTGGATTACTGTGCTTTAAAGTTATTTTCATTGATTGAATGATTTATATCATTTTGTTCCTTAAGTAAATTACTTATTTATGGATCATTTAAGTCGATGATTTTAAATTGTAGAATTCAATAATGAAATATATTATATTTACTCTAAATTATCCTTAATCTTGATTTTTAGCATGGAACACTTATTATCATGATTAAGATTAATGTTTGGATTTAATGGTAGTTATATTCTAAAAAATATTTGATAAGGAGTTATCAATTTAATCACACAGAGACAGAATGGAGATTATGATATTGGATAGACCCGAGTGAGACATATTATGGTAGTTATATTCTATAATTGAGATGCACATGTTTCCAACATAGGACATGAATGTCCGTTAGTATTGTCCAACGTTAGTCGTAAAAGGTAACTATAAAGGTAATGCTACAACAGGCTTGACTAGTGCGGTGGATTATGTTCATCAAGAATATTTTGTCCCTCCTATTTTATGTGAGTGATGGTATCCATGGGTCCCTTGTCGGTTACCATACACCTTAACGATCAACAACGGGGGAATCAAATAAACCTATTCGTGAGTTTTACCTTGAATGCGTGTTAAGTGCATGTCTAGGTTGAGAGAGAATACAACGCAAATTAAAGTGTAGGGTTTAGGTATTTATACCTTTGAATACGTATAAACTCTTGGGCCCCTACTTGGCCCATTATAACCACTAATTACTCACTAGAGCCCACATCTCGGACTCTAGTTCACTTAATACTGGACTTAGACTTAATGAATAAATTGGACATTTTAATATATCAAACAATCTGCCCCTAAGTGTGCAAATACAAATAAAACTCTAACATCTAAGTCTTTTATTTCTTCTTTTTCCTTCTCGAGTGTGGAGGAGGTGGAGATTCCCAGTGGTTGCAGAATGACTTCCTGAACCAAGAGCGATCTCGTAATGTCTTACGATGTTTCTGATATCCAGTCGCTCTTATCTTGCCTTGATGATCCTTTTGAGAAGAGGTGGCTCTTCCACAACTTGAAATTCTAGCTTTGCGTCGGCAGGAAGTGTCTCTAATCTAGTCCTTAGCGTGTCACGGATGAGTCTTAGCGTTCCATCAAGAACTTAGTTATTTCTGACATCAAAAGAGCTTTGTGCTGACGACTTGTGTGTGAAAATAACTAACTGCTAGTTCTGGTTTCAGGAAGATGTAGCTCTCCCCGTGACTCTCTAAGGATGTCCTACTTTTGTGAGGATGAGTCAGGTTGACCTTCCTCATATTGCTTTCCAACGCCATTTGGAAATCGTGAACATCATGATACTGGACTTGTCTCAACATATAGCGCTTGATCCCTTCGAAACCTTTTCTTCATTCTGGCGTATTGAGGGTGAAGTTGCGGTACAAGCAGAACATTTGGTAGACTTCGCCCATCGGGAGGTGAGGGAGATCGGCCTCCATGATCCTATCAACGGTAACATTCGTCTTCTCTATCACATGGACTGTGCTTTCATATCTTACGGTTAAGCGCTCTATGCAGATGAGTTTGAGGATCGGATTCTGCTTTCTAAGGTGGATCCTGTATTGCTCCTTGGTCCGTGTGCCCGTGTTCGGCATCGTCCAGAGCATGATAAGGTGTTGAAGTCCCTCAGTTCTCCCTTTGAGGTGAGGCATGCCTCAAAGACGGAGCTCGCCCACTCCCTTTATTTCGCTCTCCTTTCGCCAGATCCTTGGGTATAGATCTTCGAGGTATGGAGCCTTGATCTTCTTGTTGTCCCACGGAGTCTCCTTTTTCTTGATGCTGGTTGCCTCTTTTTCGGGCACTTGGTGGCTAAGGATGGCAGTTCTGGGAGGTCTGCCTCTACGACTGCTCCCTCTTCTTCTTCTTCTTCACGCTCGAGGAGACAGAAGTCAGTCGCCGCTAGTTTGAGATAATGTCGGATGTGGTTTAGGCGTAGGCATGCCTCTTCCTCTGTCTGTTTCCTCTCTAGCCACTCCTACTCCAATATATATTTGTCTATATATGGGTATGGATCGCAGGAGGGCTGTCGAGAGGTAGTGGTTGTTTGGATTGATTGGGCGGATATGGTGGTGGTTTGTATGGTGGCTTGGGCTTCGGGTGGTTGGGATGATGGTGGTGGTGGTGGTGGGTTTGTAGATGCCGCTCCAGCTTCTCTCGTTGGTGTCTTCCCTCTTCCACGTCCGTGACCTCCCCTAGTAGTCTTCTGTCTCTTCTCCCCCTCTGGATGATCCTAATTGTCAGGATCGTCATGTCATCTTTTAGAGCGAGAGCTTTGTTCGTGGCAGGTTGTTAGTGGAGGCTCGTCGGGGCCATCGATTAGCCGTTGATAGAGTTTCTCTTCGGTTGGCGTTCTCTGTTCAATGACAAGGAGGCGAAATATGAGGATGCCGCAAAGACGGTGGAGCGGCATAGAGTACGGGTCAAGTGGCTGTGAGGCTTGTGGTGGCGAAGGGGAAGGTGATGGAGCCTTGCCTTTGTCTCGAACGGCTGATTCTATCATCGTACGCACTTGTCCAAGGACGTTTTCTTGGATTGTTGGGACAAATGTGTCGATGGCTGCTTTGACACTCCGGGACAAGGCCTCATTTGTGAAAACCTACCGGAATCATCATGAAGGCATTTTGTTGGCACCACTTCGAAATAAGTAATCCAAGGGTGGCCTGCACTTACTATGGCAGGACTTTCGGCCGTTCCTAGCGACACCACCGGGGATGGTGTTGCTACAACCATTGTAGCAGGAGTAGAGACATGCGGGGGAATCACCGAACCGGAGCCACTTAGGCTTACCGTTGACATCACACTCTTTGGTGGGTCGAGTGGATGACCCGTTACCGCTGTTGGCTTTGATATTGCAGCGGTGGAACTTCCTTCCAATCCTCGAAGCACATCCAAAATGGATGTGTCTATGGAAGTTCCAGCTAGGTCACGAAGACCTAGAGTGCTCATTGTATGTGTCGTAATAGGTGGGAAGAATATAGGTACAGTGGACTGTAGACCTAGCGTGAGCAAGGAAGGGGCGGTGGCCAGGGGCTGTGAGCCACCTAATTCTTGATCCTCCGCTTCAGAATGAGGCGGAGATAGTGGACGTGGTTCCCCTTGTGTGGGTATTGAGACATCCGTCTGTTGGGAGACGGATGAATGGCTGATGAGGGTAGACTCGTGCACCGCTGGGCTAGATGTAGTGACTTCTACTCAGGAATCGAACAAATCGACTCCTGTTCCTAAGGGTGAAGCCCGGCTTATAGTGGGTGGGTAGGCAGTCGGGGAGGGCACGATCGATGGAGCAGGTTCTTCTTTCATCTGTTTTTGGCAATGCTCGCGTCGGGTGCTCGTCACATCATACGTGATGGTTTTAACGTCCTTAGATTGGGTTGCTTCTGAGGACTCCCCGACCGGTTCGCTCGTTGGACCCTCACTGTCACTCGGTGATGCTCCTTTTGGGCTCGACTGGGTCTGTCGTAGCCGTGGGAGCGGGTTGGTTGTGCTCCAGGCGGTATTTGATCACCACAGGGTCCGCCATCATCAGGAGTGCTTCCGAGATAGGCATCGGTTGACATTGAGGGCCGCGGGCTGTCTCCTTTGCCTTGTGAAAATACTTCAGCACCGGTGCCGGAAATCTCTTTGCATCTCAGAGGCGGGGGATTTCGGGATGGTCCTCCAGGTAGTAGGCAATTAGCAGAGGCAACCGTCTTATGTATGGAACGACATGGGTCTTCTTTGTATTTTGGCGGTGTGTGAGTTGATTCACGAGGTCATTCCAGATCAGTTGTGCGTAGTCTACATTCCGATTGTAGATGATTGCATGGTAGATCCGGAGAATGTTGATGTTGCACCTGTCAAACCCGCTGTGTTTCAGTGACAGGCATCGGTTGACGATCCTGAATAGTGTCCTTCACGGGTGCGGGATGCCACCAAGGTGGTAGTGTGACAGGCGAGTAAGATCGGAGACGTGACCTACTCGCCGCAGATCTTCGAGAAGTTCTTCATCGGAGGCTTGATCCTCATATGATTGTTGCATCCATAGTTGAAGGACTCCGCGAGGGATGGTCTTGGTGAGCAGCACCTCGGTTGTGTGGATTGTGGCCTTGAGTTTTGTTTTCTTTTTTACATTTGTCCTCTTCAAGGTACCACAGAATTGTTGGAGGTAAACCTCCGGGATTTGCATGTTGAGGATGAATGCAGGCCACAACGGATGCCATTTGAGTATGGCGATAACAACTTCGTCCTGACACTTGAATGTGTTCAGGTCTAGGCCGAAGTTGTTCTCCTTCACGTGTACCCATTTGTTTTGCAGGTAGATTTCTTCTTGTGATGAGGAGGAAGCCATTTTGTTTTCTGTTTAGGTTGGACAAAAATAAGAATGATTAGTCGAATAAAGATGTTGATGGTTGAACCGTCATGTATTTTTTTTTTAAATTTTCTAAGTCAAATGTATCGAGTTTTGAGAATGTCGAGATTCAGTTGTTAATTCGAATTGTGGTGTCAAAAATTATAAGTGTTGTGTCAAATGTGATTATCGTGTGTTATATGTTCGAAAATGTGATTGTCAATGAGAGTATGTTTTTGAAAAAAATTTCTAAAGCCGAAAATGTGATTTTCAAATGTGTAGTATTTGAAAATTTTATAAGTGTTGTACGAAAAACGATTTTTGAAAGCGACCGTGAAAAGATTTAATTGAAATTTTACTAAATGTTTTGTTCGAAAATGAGTATCGAACGACTGTTTTGTTCGCAAATGTCCTTAGTGCAATAAGAAAATCAGGTTTTCGAATTAAATGATGTGCGATTAATATTCTAGGTGTCTTTCGAAAGTCGATTTTTGATATCTATTGAATTGCGAGAGAAAATTGTCTAAGTGTAATTTTCGAACGTCGATTTCCGAAACTCAGTTGTCGAAGTGTTTAGAGTGCATAATTTGCTAAGTGTTGGATGCGAAAATCATTTTGCGAAAGTTAGCATTTCGAAAGGGGTGAGGTTTTCGAAATTCAGTTGTGCGAAAAGTAATTTTTGAGATTTTTAGTTGCGAAGTAAAAAAATTAATTTTCAAAGGCATATGATGTGAAAGTTATGATATTCGAAACACCATCTAAATATTTTCGTAAGTGTTGATTTTCGAAAGTCGGTTATTCGTAAGTCAGTTATTCGAAAATCAATTACGAAAACAGAACTTTCGAAAGTCGGTTATTCGAAAATTGATTTTCGAATGGGTTATTCGAAAACTAATTTTCGAATGGATGATTCGAAAATTTAAATTTCTAATGGGTATTTTCGAAGGACGGTTGCCAAAATCAATTTTTGAAGGGGAATTTGAAAATCAGGATTTTCGAATGGGTTGTTCGAAAATTGATTTTCGAAGGTGTTATTTGAAAAATAATTTGCAAATGGGATTTCGAAGGACGAATGCAAAAATCGATTTTCGAATGGGTATTCGAAAATCAGGATTTTCGCACCGATTTTCAAAGCCTATTTTCGAAACAAGTCTTAAACCCTAACATGATGCGAAAATAAAAAATTGATGATTTTTTTTAAATTTTCGACTACTGAGGCATAGAACTCTATTTTAGAACAAACTATATCCAATTAAACACCAAAAATAACACAAAATCGACGGATTTCTCGACGACAATTTGTGCGAAAGTGAGGTTTTGCAAAAACAGTCCATTCATGATGAAAATTCGTGAAATCTGGTTCGATTGAACGTTTAAATCACGCGTAATAATCATCATAAACATGAATACAGAAGAGATTTATACCGTTTTAACCGAAAATCTGAGAATTAGGAAGTTTGTTTATTTTCGGTGTGTTTAGGAGTATTTTCGCAAGTCGATTCCGTAAGCGGGTAATTTTTGAATGAAAGTGATTTTGGAATGAGGTTTCGAATTTAAGTCTACAAAACCCCAGCATACGAAAAGCTCATTATTAAAGCCTTGGGAAAACAATTCTTAAGTATTTTTAAGTGTGGACAGTAAAAATTTAAAATATTATTAAAAATATTGATGTAGAATTTCTACTCCCCCTTAAAAATTCAAAATATACTCCCCATTATCAATTAAAAAAGAAATACTTCCACTCTTTATGATAAAATATGCTACCCCTATTTTAAATAATTTTGGCACAAATTATTCCAAACATAGATTTCTCCCCCTAAATTATATAAAGTAAGCTCCCCATAAATATAAGAACGTATTAAAGATATTTATACTTTATAAAAGACTTGTGAGACACAATCGCTTATGATTCAAGGTTCAGCATGCCTAACTTAGAAACAAGGAAGTGAAAGCGTTTTTCATGCAAAGCCTTGGTAAATAAGTCGGCTAGCTGAAGCTCGGTGCTTACAAAGTACATATCGATTGTGTCTTTTTCCACTTGGTCTTTTATAAAGTGATACCTAAGATCTATGTGATTTGTGCGTGAATGGTGGTTAGGATTACATGTAATAGCTATAGCACTCTTCGAGTCACTATTGGGTACATTATTTAAATCAAACCCGTAATCCTGTTGGTGTTCGCAACCACAGGATTTGAGAGCAACAGCTGGCTGCAGCGACGTACTCTGCCTCTGCTGTGGAAGTGGACACACAATTCTTTTTCTTTGATGACTAACTTACTAGTTTGTCACCTAAGAATTGTATGCCCCCTGATGTACTTTTCCTGTCCATTCTACATCCTGCAAAATCTGCGTCACTGTAACCAATTACTTGAAAGCTAGAATTTTTTTTGGGATACCATAATCCGAGGGTTGACGTTCCTTTTAGATACTTCATGATTCTATTCACGGCTAGCATGTGTGACTCCTTTGGATTGGCTTGAAATCGAGCACATAGGCATGTCGAGAACATGATGTCTGGTCTGCTCGCCGTCAGGTAGAGGAGTTAACCGATGATCCCTCGATACATGGTTGGGTTGACAGGCTTTCCTGTTGTATCTGAGTCTAGCTTGCACGCTGTGGACATCGAGGTACACTTCGTTGTGGAATTGTCCATGTTATACTTCTTAATTATGTCGTGGTTGTACTTCGACTGATTGATGAAGATTCCTTCAGGCAGTTTCTTAACTTGCAATCCGAGAAAGAAATTAAGTTCTCTCATCATGCCCATCTCGAACTTTGTCTTCATGAGGTCGTTAGATTCTTTGCACAACTTAGGATTTGTACATCCAAATATTATCTCATCGACATAGATCTGAACTAATAGAACTCCTGATCTATGTCGTTTGATGAAGAGGGTTGTGTCGATCTTTCCTTTTGTGAAGCCTGACTTGACAAGAAAATCTGAAAGCACCTCGTACCATGTGCGGCGTGCTTGTTTGAGTTCGTATAGTGTCTTCCCCAGGAAGCAAACATAGTCAGGGTGAGTCTCGCTCACGAATCCTTCAAGCTGCGCCACCTAGACTTCTTCTTTCAAGACAGCGTTGAGGAAGACTGTCTTGACATCAATTTGAAAGACATTGAAGTTCTTGTGTGCAGCGTAGGCAAGAAAGAGACGAATGACTTTGATTCGAGCTACGGGTGCGAAGGTCTCATCATTGTCGATTCCTTCTTGTTGGTTGTAGCCTTTTGCCACTAATCGAGCCTTGTTTCAGATCACGATCCTTACTTCATCTTTTTTGTTCTTGAAGACCCACTTTTTACCTATTATGGTTTTGTCCGGGGGTCTTGGGACTAGTCTCCACACCTTTAAATGCTCGAATTGATGGATTTTTTCCTGCATAACATTTATCCATTTAGGATCCGCTAAAGCTTCTGCTATCTTGTTGGGTTCATTTTGACTCAGAAAGCATGCATAAAGATTCTCGTTGTTGGTTGAGTACCTTGTGCTTACACCAAGGGTCGGAGCTCCAAAATTTTGAGACGTTAGGTGAGCTCGCGTCCACTTCCTTTAATGTGAAAGGGCTTGAGGAATTTCTCCGGTGGTTCCTCACTCAACACTGTCTCATTAGTACTAGAGATCTCAACTGGGGCTTCTGCTTCTTCTTCAGAGTTATCTGTTGGGAGATTTTCTTCTTCTTCTGTAGTTTCAATTTGGGGAGTAGTAGTGACTTGATGTTGAGTCGTTTAAGAAGCTCCACCGGCTCCAATTTGTTGTCCTACGAGTCGGACCGATGTTCCACTACTTTGGTTGTTTGGAGTATGACTTGATTGTTGCCGAGAGCGTGTGTAGAGATGTTCGGATAATAGATCTAGCTCTTCGCCTTCATTTGTCTGAGAAGTTGATGGCCCTTCGTCTGTAGGGTTGTGTTGATCTCCTGTCAACACTCTTATAACTTCGGGTTTTGGACTGATTTGTACAGAAACCATTGAAGGTGCTTCGTCGAACGTCACGTTTGTGCTTTCCATGACGGTCCTTTTTCTATTTTAGGTAGACTCTATAGGCCTTGACGTGGCTGAATATCCAATGAACACCCCTTCTAATGCTTTTCGATCGAATTTTCCTCGGTCTTCTCTATCATTTGCAATGAAGCACTTGCAGCCGAAGACTTGAAGGAATCCAATGTTGGGTATTCTTTGGTTGATGAGATTGTACGGAGTTTTCCCAAATATTTTGTGAATAATCGTCATGTTCTGAGTGTAGCAGGTTGTGTTGACTGCTTCGGCCCAGAGGAAGTGTGGAAGGCTCAAGTGGATCAACATTGTTCGTGCTGCTTCTACTAGAGCATGATTCCCTCTTTCCACTACTCCGTTTTGTTGAGGAGCCTTAGCAGCTGAGAATTGTTGAGAGATTCCAAGTGATGAATAGAAGTCACTGAGTAACTTGTTCTTGAATTCAATGTCGTTGTCTGTGCGGATCACTTGGACGTTACATCCGAGCAGTTTCTGAGTTTTCTTCACAAAAGCGATGATTAGATCTGGTGTCTCGTCCTTCGTCCTTAGAAATCTAGTCCATGTATAGCGAGAAAAGTCGTCCACGATCACTAGGACGTACTTTCTTCCATTGATACTCTGCACTCTCATCGCCTCACATAGATCCATGTGTAGAAGCTCTAGCGGCCGAGAAGTCGAGGCTGTGTGCTTTGTCTTGTGGGACGCTTTCTTCATCTTCCCCATTTCACAGGCGGGGCATAGATGCTCCTTGTGATACTTCAAGGCTGACAGTCTTGTGACTAGCTTAGCGGATTATAGCTTGTTTATCATCTTGAAGTTGAGGTGGGACATTCTTTGATGCCAAAGGTCACTTTGCTGAAGCAAGGCCTTTGTCAGCAAGCATATAGCTGACGAGGGGTGGACGGTCATATAGCTGAAGCGAGGCCTTTGTATTTTTTCATATGCCTTTGATGCCATAGGATTGGACTTCCTTGTTCCTCTGAGGAGCTCTTTTTCCACTCTCATTGCTTATGCTGCACCCTTCAGCATGAAAGTTGACTTTTAGCCTTCTATAGTAAAATTGGCCAATGGGGAAGAGGTTGTGGCTTAGACCATCCACGTATGAGACTTTCTTGATCGTCAAGTTGTCATGAATGGGGTCTCCATGTCCTAATATTGGAGCTAATTGGTTGTTCCTGAAGCGCACATTTCCACCGAATCTTTCGGCGTAGTTGCTCAAAAGCTCCTTCCTTCCAGTCATGTTTGTGGAGCAACTTGAGTCTAGGTACTACATATGATGGATCTGCAAAACAGATTAAAGGGTTTTAGATACCCATTTAAGGACGGATCCTCCCTTATTTGCCTTAAGAGCTATGCATGCACTTTTTGTAGACTCATGTCCTAAGTCGGTTGCTGATGTATTTGTAGTCTTACTAGTGGACGTAGGTACCCAAAACTTTTTAATTCCTAACGGATAGCATTTTTTAGTGTTGGATGCAAGCTCCCCATATTTTCATAATTCCTAGAACTTCAGCTTTAGATTCAGTTTTAGGTTGCTTTGTCTTCTTAACCACACGTTCTTTCCTTTTGTTGGGTTTAGGCCGTGACTTGCGAGAAGAACGTAATTTTCTGTTTGTTGTGTCAGTGATTGCCTCTTTATGACGAGAATTTAAAAAAAAATGCATCATCATGACACAGAATTTAAAAGCTTAGATATCCTTATCGGACCAAAAACAGGAAATAGAGATGGAAATGTAGCTACTCGAGTTTTGACACATGAAAGATGCATGGTACAAGATTTTGAACTTAGACGCTTCTAAAGAAACTACCTTCTTTCTAGAAGAAGGAGCAACGTCTTCTAATGATAGGTTGTCTTCCATGACTTTCTCCTTCCACTTTCTACTTAGATTTGGTCATGTGGGTACATGCAAAGATGAGTTAGTGAGTTTATTTTTGCTCATAACAACCTGCTTCCTTGCTGTTCTAGTCTTAGTGGGGGTTATTATTTTTGTTTCAACTAGAGACATATTTCTAGGGGTTGAGGCTTCATTCATGTCGATGTGCTTTTCAAGTGAAGAGATTGTACTTAGTAGAACTTCATTCTCCATGTGAAAGGCAATCCTTTCTGACCCTAAGGTTGAGCGCAAATCAGTGATTTCTCTGATTATAACTGGTATGTATGCATTTGAAGTTCTAGGTCTTCATGTGTCAGTAGATTCTTCTTTGGCAGTTGTTGCTTCAGACAAGGGTGTACAAATTGGTAGATAGTCATTAGACAAAGGTATTTCCCTTGTCTTATAACTCCCGTTTAACTCAGCATAATCAAACGATACTTCGGCCCCTGCCTTTGTATCTCTCTTTGTCTTTCTCGAGGTCATCTATTTCTGATGATTTCGTGAAGGGCATTAGATGAGGTAGGTTTAAACCTAGATATCTAATGTCGTAAAGAGGTAGGGGTTTCTTTTCAACTGGTTGATCAGTTGGTTTAAAACCTAAGCCTTCACGAGGGTTGTAGAATCTAGTGTCCCTAGGCTGGTTTAAGAAGATCGTTTGATCTGTTTGCCCTCTCTTAGTAAGAATATACTCTAGACTTTTAATCTTAGAGTATTTTTTCATACGTTCCCCATTCATCAGGTTGTACTCGCTAGTCTTGGTTATTCACTCGTCTTCACTCGATTTAAAACTAGCTGTCAACTCGCTAACATGTGCTTTTAGTTTTTCTATTTCTAAGTCACGACTTTCGACTCTCAATTGTGTAGCTTCTAGCTAGCAATTTGGAGTTTCTTTTTCTCAATTGTCTAAGCAAACACTTATGATTGTTGTCTAAACGAGCTTCCATGTCCTTTATAGTCTTTTCGTGATCTATAAAGGTAATCTTGGCTTGCTCGTACATAGAGAGGCTATTGGTCAAAACACTAATTTTTGTTTCAGAATTAGCTAGACTAACCTCATAGGTGGCTAAACTAGTTTCTAATCTGCTAATGTTTTCACGGGCTGTAGGTAAGGTGGCTTCGGTCTTAGCTAATTTCTTTACAATTGACCTGATATTTTTACGTTCCTTACGAAAAGCTTTATATTTTTCTTGAAGTTATAAAAATTTGCTAAGGTCAAAAGATTCTACCTCCCTTCCCGATGTCGATGCTTCGCCTTCACCATTGCCAAGCTCTGGCTCTTTATCCTCATCGCCCGACTCTGCTCCTTCCACCAAAGCCATCAAGGCTACGTTCCCTGGATCGCTTTCGGAGGTGTTCTCGAACCAGTGGTCATGTTCTGCCATCAGTGCTACACCATTTTTCTTTTGCCTCAGGAGCTGAAGCTTCCTCGTGTAATATTCCTCGTCCTTCTTCTTTGGAAGGAAACAATTTCGCCCAGTGCACGGGCTTGCCAGAGTTGTAGCACTTGTTTGGTTCAGTGGCACTCTTTGTCTCCGACTGTTGAGGAGCTTTGGTGGTTGTCTGGAGCTGGATGAGACTCTCTATTTGTTTGCAGATGACGATGACTTCCTAAAGAATCTTTTCCCCACCATCTTTGTCATTAGACCCATCTGCTTCTCGAAATCTCTAAATTTGGGGTCAGAGTCTGATCCAGAGTCTTCACTTCTGACGGACTGGAAGACTTCACAGACTTCTTCTTTCTCGAGTTCGTGCTCCTCTTGAGCGTGTTGTCTGTTACTAAGGCGAGTGGGTCTAACACTGCCATGCTCCGTTGTTCGCCAACTTCTTCATTGATATCGTCGGCGTGCTGCTCGAGACTCTCATAGATGCTGTGGATATCAATCTCATCGAGGTCCTTGTTCTGCTTGAAGTTGGTGGCAATTTTCTTCCATTCCGGCAGTAGTGAAGTGAGAAATTTAACATTTAGCTCCATGTTTGTCCTTGTGACGTTGATCTTCCTCATCTAATTCACTTGGATCATGAACCTTTGATAAGTTTCTCCGATTTGTTCTTCGGGCCTACCCTTGAATAAGTCATAAGCAGTGAGGTGTTGGCTTTCTTTGTTCTCAGTCCGACCTCTGTTCCCTGCATCATTTTTGTGACTTCATCCCACATTCTTTAGCAGTCTGTAAGCTATCGACTTGGATGAAGATGTCATTTGGCATGGCTTGCAAAAGATAGGTCTTTGCAAGGAGGTTGGCTCTGGCTTGTTTCTTTTCAGCGTCATTGTACTCAGTCAGAGTTTTGAGTACTCTTGTTGGGAGAACTGCGGGAGTTGCCTGTGCATCGCCAGAGATTGTGGTCCAAAATCGAGCTGGTCCTTCTTCTAGGGAGCCGATTATGTCATCTCCACTCTCCTTTATTTCGATAAAGTTCAGGAACTTGCTCCTCCAGACGGTGAATTCTCCCCGTCTCAGTATCGGTGGACGCACCTCACTTCCCATGGCTAGAGTGTCCATTGTTTGTTTTGGGTGTTTGGATCTTTACGTGTGTGATTGGATTGTGTATGTGGATGTATTCGGGTGAGATTTTGGATTTTCGAAGTTGTTTATCGAAAATGTGGTCACGAAAATGTGGTTTCGAAAAGATTGTGTGCGAAAATTGAGTTGCGAAAATTTGGTTTCGAAATTTTTAAAGTTTCGAAAATTTTAAAGTTTCGAAAATCAAGATTTTCGAAGTGAGTTAAAAAAAATTCGAAGTAATTTTCGAAGTTATTTTTGATATGGTTTCGAAAATGTTCGTTGGCAGAATTTTTCGAAGGTTAGGGAGTTTCGAAAGTAATTTTCGAACGTCTAGTGGATTCGAAAATAATTTTCGAAATATAAAATTTTCGAATGAGGTATAGTTTCGAAAATAATTTTTGAATGAGGTATAGTTTCGAAAATAATTTTTGAATGAGATATAGTTTCGAAAATAATTTTCGAATGAGATTTGCGAAGGCGACTTTCGAACCGATTTTCGAGAGTTCGAAAATGAGTTTCAAAAACTTATAAACCTTTATTTTGCTAGTAAATCACTCAAACTTGATGATCTTTAACAAAATCTCTCGAAAATGTCCTACAACATTAGACGAGTTTAAAACTAAGCAAAATAAGCACGATTTCACTCGAAAATGTTGAAGAACAATATAGTATCGCGAACCACAAAGAAAACTTGCGAAAATAAAAAGCAGCCTTGAAAATCCAAAATCTTAAATCCAATCGATTACGTCTTGGCTTTGATACCACTTGTCAGTTACCATACATCTTAACGATCAACAACGGGGGAATCAAATAAAGCTATCTGTGAGTTTTACCTTTAATGTGTGTTTAGTGCGTGTTCTAGGTTGAGAGAGAATACGACGCAAAATACCAAGGTAAATTCGATTTTTGATTCAAACTAATTAAAGTGTAGGGTTTAGGTATTTATACCTTTGATGATCCCTATTTTGGATTGTTATTATCTATGTCACTTGGATAATCTTAATGTATTTGCTAGATACTAATTATGATTTATAGAATTAGAATGAGTACTATTTCTATTGCCAACGTGACATAGATCCTACTGGGTCACACCAAAAGGAAAAATATCAAAGACATGATTTGTGTATGTTATATGAAGATGTAAATATAATGATAAATTGCTTATGAGATAACTAATTTTTGCATCATATAATACAAAAAGAAATATCGTAGAGATGATAATAATGATTTTGAATAAAATAAAGTTTGTGTAATATATATGATATTATACACATTTATTTATATGAGGTATATATATATATATGGGGTATATATAATATAATCTTAATGTAGTAGATATTTTCGGCCATAAGCATAATTATGGGACTAATTATAGGCAACATAGCATGTGAAGAATTTAAATATAAGTACATCAAGGAAGATGCCCTTTATTTATGCTGTTGTGCGATACGATCGTGCATATCTGTTGTCAAATCCTTATATTTAATGTGATTAAAATGGTTGCAAGATTTTTTTTTCAATCATGATGATGATAGGATTAGGCGTAACCTTCAAGATAAGCATTATCTCAAAATCTTTTCGATATATGTTTATACGGTTTGAGTATTGTATAAGAAAAGGTTGAAACTGGGTTTTCAGTGTGTGTGAATCATATTCGAGCGTCCGAGTATTTTCTAACTAGAGAAAGGACGGTGATCGAGTTCCTTGTGGATACCTGTAGTGATACCATACTTTTGGTATCACAAGGTATCGCTCATCTCGAAGGAAATTTTAGGTATGACTTTCTACAAACTAGTTAGGGTTTATTCGCATGGATCCTATTGGAATCGATTTGATATGTCGACATAAAATTTTAAATTCCGCTGCGTGTAATGCTTTGATTACGAGCGCCGATTCCCAACAGTTTGGTAATTTGACCAGTCACGAATTAACATGGCGTCGAGTTCAGTGAATTTGAAAAAGCATGACTCTCACCGACCAAGATATCAAGTGGAGGGTTTATACATAGATTCGATAACCTATAGTCGCTTCGTGAATTTAAGATTAGATCGAAGTTCGTAGCCAACTCGGGATCCTTTCGGTACCACAAGACTGGTTAGTTGCTTGCTGGACCCGTGGATTCCTCTCAGTGTCGATTTAGACGAAAGAAGAGGGTCGGGTTTAAAAAGGATCAACAAGGTAGTGTCGTTAAAAGATATATCGTACTTATATTCGAATTCCGGCTTAACCAAAAATTAATTAGGCTTGACCAAAAATTAATTACTTAGATGGTGGAATATTTATTTTATTATTGGATAATAGTTTAAATATTGTCTCGGTAAAATCCACATTGTACCATAACTTAGTGGGTAAATTTTGTATTTACCTTAATTTATTTTTCGAAAATATAAATACAAATAATGTATGATTTTCGAAACTTATATATTATATTATATATGGTTTTGGAAAGAGTAAACGACAATTTGGTGCTTCAACTATACAAAATCTCATTGTTGGTTCTCAAACTTTAAAATATGTCGTATTGGTGCCTAAACTCTGCAAAACCGTTCCTTTTTGGTTCGTTTGACCTAGAGAACCGGTAATAGAACCAAAAAGGAAAGGTTTTGCAAAGTTCATGAACCTAAACGGCACATTTAAAAGTTTGACACCAATAGTTAGAAAATTTTTATACATTTCTATATTTGTAAACTTGATATAAAATTCAAATTCGATCACTACAAAACATTTTAACGTTATTTTTTGTGATTGTGTTTGGATACCTCTTGAAACAAAACAAAAAGTAGTTCAAAAATCTCGCGGTGATCGAAGTTAAATATTATATCAAGTATACATTATAGCATGAATGTAAAAAAAAAAAACTTTCTAACTATTGGTGCTTAAACTTTTAAATGTGTCGTTTTGGTTCATGAACTTTGCAAAACCTTTCCTTTTTGGTTTTGTTACCGGTTCTCTAGGTCAAAAGAACCAAGAAGGAACGATTTTATAAAGTTTAGGCACCAAAATGGCGCATTCAAAAGTTTGAGCACCCACAATGAGATTTTCGTTTAGTTTAAGCATCAAATTTGTCGTTTACTTTTTTCGAAAATATTAATATTTGAAAGATATGATTTTCAAATTTAAATAATCAAAAGACTTGAATCTTTGTAAATACGAAAAAGATATCTTAAGGAGATAAAATTACAACCACCAATACTAAAAAAAGGTGGCCGAATTTTATATATTCCCTAGGCTATGGTTTCGGCAACCACACGTTTATATCAAAGAGAAAAATCGAAAACCACAAGTTAAGAGCAATCTATCGTCGGCCGTAATTTTCTCTAACAATCCAAGGAAAATATCAGACCGAACAAACCATGGAATCGGTGCGAACGATCTAAGAACCCACCGAAAGTTTGTAAACTCCGCACGTTTTCGGGTAATACCGGTTCCGAGAATCCATCTTGTGATCCCCAATAATGGTATCAAAGCGTAGGTTGACCACAAGCACTCGCAGCTCTGCGCAAAGCACTCGCTGCTCCTGGACATAGACGCGGGTCGGAGGCATCGTGTCGCGTGAAGCCTGCAGCCCCCGCAAATGCGGCGCGCGGCGTAATGCGCACAGCGCGGGCGGCCTGGCCACGATGGCGCATGCACGTTGCCAGGCCGCAATATGTCGAGACTGCCGTTCATCGTTGTCTATGTTCCGTACACATCTGAGTAATCCTAGAAAATTCGCGTTCGCTGAAAATTTTTAAAATTCGCCCCGTTCCCCGTCCGTCGGCGATATATTAAAATCTTTAGAGAATATTTATTATATCAATAAATTTATATTATTATAATATAAATAATATTAAAATATAGTTTAAATAATATGAAAATATATTTAAATAATAATAAAATTATAAATAATATTTAAAAAATAGTTTATAATATTTTCTACCCAAAGAATTATTAAATTTATATATTATATTATATAGAATATATATTTTTAAAAAAAAATATCCCGGGGCGGGAAATTTCCGTGGGGGACGGGGACGGGAACGGGAACGGGAATGATTGTGTCCCGTTTGCTTGGGGGAGGAGGACGGAGATTAGATCCGCACCATTTGACATCCCTATTCATATTATTTACAAAATTTGATTTTGGTTTAAACTGAAACCGCTAATTGAACGTTGATGTACAATTCGGTTTCTCCAAGAACCGTTGATGGACTGGACCATCGGGTTAGGATTGGTTGATTACGGTTTTTTTTTTATAACTATTGAACATATATGCTCCGTGTTTTCAACACGTTGACTGATTTTATTTAAAATAAGTTGGGGAGTTTATGGATGTGCTTGTTTGGGTGGGCACGTCACCACTTGCACAAATATTTGACCAAATATGTCACGACATTTGTTGTCTGGTCAAGTTATCAAGTACCATTATTACGCGCATACATACTGCCGACCACGCGCCTGCTCGTCGACACGTGTGATTAAACGGCGAAATAAAAAACGTGGAAGTTTCCTCCCCAACCTTCTTAGCACTCCACCACGCGTACTCGGCTGTCTTATAAATAGATGCTCATATCTATCCTTCAGATCCAAAAACATATCAACCTACAACTAAATAACTTCTTCATCAACAAGGCTTCTCGGAACCAACTAAGTCAGCCAAATATATATCCATGTTGACTTCGATCTTCAGCTCGTTCGACATGTTCGGTGCTGAGCTTTTGCGCGGCCAGAAAGTGAATTATTTGAAAACAAAGATCCAAGAACATAAAGTGGAGGATCTGAAGACGGATCGTGAAAAACAAGCGAATTCATCATCATCATCGAAGCAGCCCAAGAAGAGAGCAATGAGGTTTGCTCCGGAGTTTGATGGGGTTTACTGCTTCGAGACAATCCTTCCTTGTTTGTAATAGTAATGGAAAGATGGAATTTTTTTTTCCACCGAATTAGATCGATTTATTATACGATCATTATTTGTTTTATATACCATATACTCCTGATCTTTTAGGATCTATGGGCCCCATCATCCGTATTAAATTTTTTTCTTTTTTCAGAAATGACCGCTTTCATATTAGAAAAGATTTACAATAGCTATTAGCTAAGAGAATGCCTTTTGGAGCACAGAGAAAATAAACCTCTCTAATGTCAAAACGCGAACAAACAACTAAAAAGCTCCACGAAACTTCGTCGGGGTGAACTGTGTTGACCAAAGTGATTGATTTTGCTGGCTCTGTGTAATGTTTTTGTTGGCGTTTGATTGCATACTTCGGAAAGCTAGACTAAGATGGGCTTTATTGAGCCCATCTTATCATGCGGAAAGTCTCCATTAGTTGGCTTCCAAATTAAAATTATGCTTCAAAATTACCGGGAATTTAACGTTGCAAATCGGATTTTTTTTCGAAATAATCTAATCCCGGGGGAATACAGTTGACTCGCGTCTAACTCGATCCTCGGTTGCTTGATTCTCGACTTAGCCGTGATAAGCCACTCAAACACGAACCATGCTTTGTGACGAGGAAACGTAATAAGCAAAACAAGGTTAATCAGAGGGACAATTGGGTTCGCCTGCCCATCTTGTCATAATCTTTATTAATCGCAAAGTTTACAAATGAAGGAGAAAACTCAAACATGCGGATCCAAACAAACCTCGGCATCGCGCAACACGAAAGACCTATTGCGGTTATCTCCTAACGTCCCTTCTTCGGGATCTTAAATACTCGCACACTTTACTCGCAAAACCCTCATCGGGATCCCTTCGCTCGAATTCACCAACTCGAACCTGCATGGTTTGTGCTCGAAGGATGTGTGCTTAGTGCTATCTGTGGATGTGTGCATTTCTCGAACTCGGCCTCCTTTTATAGGGCATGCACGAGATCAATGCAGAACGATTGGTTCTGAGTGAATCTTTCTAAGTGGAGATTATCATTGAAAAGCTGCCTTCAGGTAGGAAAGACTTTAAAAACTATCTCAAGCATAAACGCAAATAGATGTCTTTGGAGGATCTGATTGTTAGACTTCCAATCGAAGAAGACAACAGAGGTCCGAACGGAGTCTCGAACTCATCCGATCCAAAGGTGTAAATGGTTGAGCATGCCTCGAAAAGGGGCAAGAATGCTAAAAAAGCCAAAGCGAAGTTTGGGACGACCGGAGGTGTCTCAAAGCCGAAGTATAAGTTCAAGGGAAAGTGCTTCAACTGTGGCAAACTGGGCCATAAGTCCTCGGAGTGTTGTCTTGCGAAGAAGAGCCACGAGGCCAATATGGTGAAAGACATCACTAAAGACGTTGAAGACCTGAGCCTCGTCGCGGTGGTCTCAGAAGTGAATCTGGGGGGGTCGAATCCAAAAGAGTGGTGGATCGATACCGGTACTACGAGGCATGTGTCCACAAATCGATGTCTTTTCTCGAGGTGTGAGTCGGCTGATGAAGAAAAGATCTATATGGGCAACTCGGCGGCTGCGACCGTCGAAGAAAAAGGAAATGTGCTGCTCAAGATTACTTCCGAGAAAATACTTACGTTGAAAGATGTGTTGTATGTGTCGGAAGTTCGTAAGAATCTTATATCAGAATTCTTATTGAACAAGCACAGTTTCCGCATTGTTATTGAATCCGACAAATTGATGTTATCAAAGTCGGTAATGTTTGTAGGAAAGGGTTATGCTACAAACGGTTTATTCAAGTTGAATGTAATGACTGTGGTCAATCAAATGAATGAAAATAATTCTTCTGTTTACTTGCTTGAATCTTCCAACTTATGGCATGGCAGACTTGATCACGCTAATTTTGATTCGATACCTCGATTAATTAACATAAACTATATTCCTAAGTTCGAAATTGATTCGAAACATAAATGCGAAGATTGCGTTGAAGCAAAACTGACACGGTCTTCATGCCGAAAGATAGAACGAAGCACCGAACCGCTTGAATTGATTCATAGCGATGTATGTAATTTGAAATACGTTCAAACACGAGGTGGCAATAAATATTTTATAACATTTATTGACGATAGCACGAAATACTTCTACGCATATTTGCTTAAGAGCAAAGATGAAGCGTTAGAGAAATTTGTTCTCTACAAAAACAAAGTTGAGAACAAACTCGCTAAGAAGATAAAACGATTGAGAAGTGATAGTGGCGGCAAATACGAAGCGATCGGAAACTTCTGTGCGGAACATGGTATTATCCATGAAGTGACCGCTCTGTACGCTCCTCAGTCAAACGGGGTTGTTGAACGAAAAAATCGCACATTGAAAGAAATGATGAATGCGATGTTGTTAAGTTCAGGCTTACCACTTAACATGTGGGGGGGGGGGGGGAGGCTACCTTGTCGAGCAATTACCACTTGAATAGGGTACTTCGAAAAACAAACGCTGAATTATGGAAAAGAAAGACGTCATCCTGTCAACATTTGTGAATGTGGGGGTGTCCGACGAAGGTAGTCCTACCGACACCTAATGTAATAAAAATCGGTCCCAAAACGACTGTATTTTTATCGGATATGCACATAACAGCTCGACCTTCAGTTTCTTGTCTATGATTCGAAAAATTCGGATATACACAATAACACATTAATGGATTCAAGGAATGCATAGTTCTTCGAAAATGTATTTCCCTATAAGTCCAATGATGGATCTGGTTCATCTGAACGAGATGATGAAGAAACCGATGATCCTAGGTTGGTTCCCGAAAATGAATCGAGACGAAGCAAACGAGCCCGAATTGAAAAATTCTTCGGTGATGATTTGGTCACTTATTTTGTTGAGAAGGAACCACTGACTTATGATGAAGCTGTGAGATCCTCGGAAGGGCCTTTATCGAAGGAAGTCATAAAAAGCGAAATTCATTCTATTTTGCATAATCATACTTGGGAGTTGGTTAATCTCCCAAAAGTATGTTAACCTTTAGGATCGAAATGATCTTTAAAAGGAAAATGAAACCTGATGGTTCGGTTGATAAGTATAAAGCCATATTTGTTATAAAAGAATACAAGCAACGAGAAGGCTTAGATTACTTTGATACTTATTCTCTCGTGACGAGAAAAAATTAATAAGGATGATACTTGCTTTTGCATCTGTAAGAAATTTAGAGGTATATCAAATGGATGTAAAGACATCCTTCTTAAACGTCGATTTAGGTGAAGAAATCTATATGGAGCAGCATGAGGGTTTTCGTTCTCCAGAAATCGAAAAAAGTCTATAGACTGATCAAATCTCTATATGGTTTGAAATAAGCCCCGAAGAAGTGGCACGGAAATTTTGATCATGCGCTGATCACAAGTGGTTTAAAAATCCATGAGTGCGATAAATATGTATACTCCAAGGAAACAGACGGTGACTATGTCATTTTATGTCTGCATGTAGACGACATAGACAGTGTGGGTAGTAGTGCCAAAATTATCAACTCTACCTAGAATATGTTGAATTCGGAATTTGACATTAAAGATTTGGGACTTGCGGATGTGATTTTAGGAATTAAAATCACAAGAACGAGTAACGGTCTTGTTTTGAGTCAAGCTCATTACGTAGACAAAATTCTCGACAAATTCTGCAAGGATGATTCTGGTATTGCTAGAACGCCATTAGATTGAAGCGTACATTTAGCAAAAAATCGCGATGAGGCGGTTTCCCAAGTGGAATACTCCCGATTATCGGAAGCTTAATGTATCTAATTAGTTTTACTAGGCCATATATTGCTTTTACTATAAGCAAATTGAGTTCATACACGAGCAATCCTAGTGCGGAACATTGGACTGCAAGCGTAAGAGTTATGAGATACCTAAGGTATACTCGAGATTACTAATTGCACTATGGTCGATATATTGCTGTGTTATGAAACATTTATGTTTGTTCTTTCTCATAGTTTTGTTCGTTTTGGCCATGAACATGTCCTTATTATGCGAGATTTTCTAAAGAACTAAGCCTTTCAGTTCTTCTTTGAAGCGGCCCCGCTTCTCCAAAACATGTGGCCTCTCACATCGCAAGTATTTTCTATCAATACTCTATGTAGCTTTGGCTTGGCCTTAACCTCCTCGGCGCCGCCGCAAAGCATCGTCTTTGCTGCCACCGCCGCCGCTCGCCGCCACAGAGCATCGTCTTTGCTGCCACCTCCGCAACTCGCCGCCGTGCGCCGGCAAGCACGGTGCTCGACCTGATCCACGCTGGACCACCGACCTGAGCCGCACCGCTCTGGTTGTCCCGAAAAATCTCACTCACCAAGTGTCGCGCGTGTTGGCAAGACCTCGCTCCGTGCTTCGGCATCATGCATGCACAAGTGCCTCGCATGTAGGGCGGACCTTCGTGTTGCGCACGCGCACTGAATATGCTTGCTCTGGCTCTGTCGCACGAGGTCTATCGACCGATGCTATGTGAGAGTGTGCCCGATGCCGCCCCGATGCTTGTGCGCCAGCTCGACAGAAGTAACAATCCGCTCCAAGCAAGGCAGGGCATTACGATGCTTAGGGTTATTTTCCTCCAAGTGTTTAACCGCTCCAACTCGTACACCTTGGAAAGTGCCTCACTGATCGGTAGACACACGCCTCATTTGCACCGTGGACCGCCCGAAAACTTCTTTAGGAAACTTACGTGGCAGACGTGCTGTAACTTCATGTGCTCCAGTAGTAAGTTGATAGCCCACACGCCCCACTCGAGCCTCAACATCAAATGGTCCATCGTACTTGGGCATGAGCCGCTGCACTAGATGCTCCTTCTTACCTACGTTCACCAGCCTCCACATGTGTGGCCTAATCTACAGAAAAACCTTCTCGTCCACTTGGAACTCGACCTCCCCCCGGTCCTTGTTTGCGTAGTTCTTCACACGCTTCTAGGCTTTGACCATGTTATCTCTAGCCGCGATCCACAACTCGTGTTGAGACCACGCGAACCCATATGCCGCAGGACACTCCCCGATCATGCGCGTATACACCACTATTGGCTGGTTCGGTTGAAAGCCATACACCATCGAATGGACTCATCTTTGTTGCTGAGGCTTGGTGCAAGTAGTAGCTGAACTGCACCGTGTCGAGCAAGTCCATCAAATTCGTCTGGCTTGCCTTAATAAAATGCCTCAGGCACTCTTCAAGCATTTGATTCACCCGCTCAGTTTTGCCATCCGTTTGGCCAATTCGTCCCGATCGCTCGCGATCAACGTTTGGCACCCAAAAGTGCTTTTCAAGAATAACTCTGCCGAGCTCCTTCACCGGGCACCTGCCGGTGCTGGAGCGAAGATTGCCATCTTCGAAAACCTGTCAACAACCACAAGAATCAAAGTTCACCCATGTACTTTAGGCAATGTAGTGATTAAGTCCATCGAGATGACACACGGCCTCACGGTATGTGCAACGTCTCCAATAAGCCAGCCCGCTTTCGATGCTCGACCTTGTCCCGCTGGCATGTCAGGCAAAACCTCACGTAGGACTCCACTTCGTCCTTCATCGGCCAGATAAACTTGGACGAAAGCACGCATACATCTTGGGGTGTCCCGTCCATAGTGTGTCGTGGTGCTCGCGTAGCAGCTCTTGCCGCAACACGCCTTCATGTCCATAAAAATTAGATAGCCCAAAGGTATTCCTTTTAGAAGCATGAACATTACTTACCTTGATTAATTCTGAATATAAATAAAATAATTTTGCATATCTTAATATTGAAAGAATGTTCTTTTTCTTTTAAATTAATTTTTAATTTTGCATCAATTCTGATTATATTATTGATCACTCGAAGGAGAGCTTCAATATTTTTATGATACTTGGTATTAGTGTCTCTATTTTTTAATGCAGACATTTTTCTGCTCAGCTCGCATGTTACGTCTGTTGTGACATTTAACGGGCTCAACTTGATTGGGCATTATTAATGAAAAGCCAATGAAATAGCACTAGTGAAGAAAATGATAATCACTATGCATGGGAAAGATCCATTAGACTAAGCTTGATGCTTATCCACACTCCCAGAAAATGAGAACTTCAAAGCTTTCATTGTTAGGGATATGCCCTCGAAATGTCATTCGAGTATAAAATGTAATAGGGCATAGACGAACAATGTATAATTTACTTTTTATATTTGAGCGATGTATTGAGATATTTTATTTATGGAATAAAATTTTATTTGTTTTTATTCTATTCGTAAAGCATATTAGTTATTGGTCCAATATTTCTTACTTGGCATCCGGTAAGAAGGCGAATAAATAAAATCCAAATGTTTGGAGATTAGTCACCGATTCTCGTTAGATGAGAGAGGGGGCACCGGTGAGCTATTATCCTCAAACGTTAAATACGTCCATAAGTCTTAGGCTCCAATCGGGTGCTGGAATTGCCGATTACAACTTATTTGTTGACGACTCTTACGTGATTGTGCCAATCATTCACTTGGAAAGTTGGAGGTCGTGACATTGGTACGTGTTGAATCAGGGGATTAACTTGTATTTGGACGCTGACTCGTAATCGAACGATCACACGGCTTATTACTCGAGGAGTGTCAATGATCAATGATTATAGTAGTCTATGTGAACCTTAGACTGAAGGGGTCACTGACGGTGTTGAATTCGGGGTCATGACTTGTCACTAGCTTTGCTAGGCCCGTATTGCCAAGTCGCATGGGTCGGTGGCGAAATGCGGTCTTGACAACGGAGGGTGACTGCCGGACTTTAACCACCAAAAAGGGATTCACTCTCTCATAATTAATTTGAGATATATGTCATATGCATATTTGGGGACGGGAAATTACGAAGTCTCTGGCCAGAGCAATAAACTGACTCACATGGGACGTTGAGGGCATGTAATTTTGTCAGTCATGAATTTATCATAGAGCCGAGTTAGTGAATTTGACAGTACCATGAATCTCACTCGATCGGGACAGATGTGAAGGGTTTAAGCGTAAGACAAAAATCTATAGTTAATTCGTGAATTATGATTAGATCACTTTCGTACTCGACTCTTGATCGGTTCCGTACCACGGGATTGGCTAGGTGAATACCGAACTCATGGATTTCTCCCAGTGCCGATTGAGACGAACCAAGAGGGTTGGGCTTAAAAAGGACCACCGATGTAGTATCTATTAAAGAGAGACTTAAACAAATACTTAGTGGGCGTTGTGTCGTTAAGATTGACGGTTTACGAATGTTAGACATTGGTTGAGCTTATCGAGATTGAGCGATAGTCTAAGTGCTCGATTTTAAGATTAGGTTAAAGACATGGCCGATATTAATAATATATATATAATTATATTAAGTTATTATTTGATAATAAGCTTAATTTAATTATTTAGCCGAACTTTAAATATAAGGTTAAATATGGTGTTTTACCTAGACTTAATAGTAAGGGTAATATGGTATTTTACCTTACTTAATTTTCGAAATTAATATAATATTAGATATTAATATTTTCGATAATTATAAGCCTAAATAAAATAAAAGTTTTGATTTAAATTTTGATTTAAAAATTCGAAATTTATGAGCTCAACTATCTTTGAGAAAATTACTCACACGTTTATAATTTGTTTGGAGCAAACGTGGACTAAGCAACAAACCATTCGAAATTTTTGGTTGGACTAAACAAGGAGGTTTCGAATTTTTCTCTTGGAGCATGTATCAAATTGGGCCACTATAAATAAGGCCAATCATGCTTAGTTTATTTCGAAGGTAATCAAGCAAGCAATTAATGTGAGAAAAACAGAAATCGTCAGAGAATATAACGAAAGTATTCGTGTGCTCCATTGCTCATATCACTCGATCTCCTGCTAGCCATACGTGGAGGATTTTGAGTTTGATACAACCTTGGGGTCGGCGTGACTCCTCTTTTGCGTTTGCTTTCAACCTATGCGCGGTTTCAAACCGGAGAATCGGCAAAAGCTAGTAATTCTTCTCTTCGAGGGTAACGTGGCTGAAACTCTTTTACGTTACGTGTGATTGGGATTTAAGGATTATTATGTGTATCAATATGTTTCTATGTGTATTCGCGCAATCCGGGGTTTACGGGAATCTCGGGAAAATTTTAAATTCCGCACGTCCGAGGGAGACCCTAGGAACAAGGATATGTGGCGGAGACCCCGAGAGTCGTTTCTCTAGCTGGGACACGACGATATGTGGCGGAGCAGCGGTCCTTGATCACTGCAGCACCTCACAGCTCAAAGCCGAGCATTGAACGTGCGGCCAAAACGGTTTCTAGGGTTCGATTTTTCGTCGTCACGTGTGCAACACGCGGCCGAAAGGCATTCTGGGGTCACGTCAGGCTGGAGCAGCGCAGCCCACCGGCTCGGGGCGAAGCCCTGACTCCAAGAAGGCCCTGTTATGGTCCGTGGAGGCAACTAAGCTTTCGTGGCATGCCGTTAACCAAAAGCAGAGAATCTGCCCGTACATGATCGTGTGAGCGATACGCGCATGAATGGATCATCCGACGATACGCCGGGCTGGGACAGAGCAGCTTGGTGGTCTGGGGCAAAGCCCTGACTCCGGCGACGCTCAGTTCTGGTCTGACGAGGCTGTATGGCAGCCGTCATTCTCTAGAAAACCAGAGACACATAGCTACCGCAACGCGCGGCGCTGGGTCGGGGCTGCGACGCGTCGGTCTGGGGTGGAACTCCGGCTCCGACGTCGTCTGGTTCTGATCCAACAACTGCGAGCCGGCGGTGTTGTTCTGGGCCATTGGGATTTAGAAACCCTAATGGGCTCTAGTTAGTCTAGGTCCAATTCCATTCGCTTTTGGGCCTTAAATCAAGTTTGGACCAAAATAAAGCTATGTTCGAACTATGAAAAAGGCCCAACCCAATTCGATAACCCTGATAGGCCTAACGCCCGGCCCGGCCCAACAAGAAGCCTAATGGGCCATAAACGGGTCTGGTCCAATAAAAGCCCAAATTTAGTTTCAGATTTATTTGAGCATTTAATTGTCGCTTATATGTGTTTATGATATGATATGTGTTACACAAGAGCGTCAATGTGGACTTAGGCTTATCTGTTTTGACACGGTTATTTATTAAGGGTGACAAGGTTCTCCCGCGGCTTTGTATTATACGGGCTGTCTGGGACTTATGATCCCCCTGTCTTGTACTTTAGTATTTTTATTAGATAGAATTAGTTTAAATATGGTGGCCCTACAAGTACAAGGTGAGACGTACAAAATGAATGCGCGCGTTCGAGAACTTGGAGTCACCCATGACGGTCAAAGACGTGTATTTGGTATAAAACAAATTTAAGATGACATATTAGAAATAGTCCGCGTTGATAGTCTTGTAGTCAAACTAGGTTTTACTATAAATTACGTGTGTGTTTATTTGACGTGATATGCATGCTTTGTGTGCTTATGTGAGATGTATTCTCCCGTTTGATATTTACTAAGTGAGTAGGAGCCTGGTTCATGTATTCTATCAAGCTTGATACTGTTGCGACCCTTTGTATATCTGTTGTCTATTACGAGTTATCAACGTCAAACATTTTACCTTTGTCGTAGGCAGTTCAGGTGCGTTTTTCTAAACGCCGCACACCGAAACACATTCCACCTTACAAAGTTTTATCCTACGGGTAGAATTTCCAAGTGTTAGGTTCGAGCCAGAACGTTGATAGGTAGCACTTAGAACACTTATACCCAATATGCAGAGTTATCGTGAGGGTTCCTAACTGTAGACAAAGAAGTTGAAATACTTATCTGTGGGTTCGTTTAAGCCGCGGCGTCGTTCGATTAGACTGGCCAACAAACTGTTAGGTTGAGGCTTGTTTAAATGCGAAGCGGGGAACTCAACTCCACTATGAAACCATCAACGAGGTTTTCGAAATTCCTTTCGGGAGGATGGAATTTTGAGAAAAATAGTGGGAGTCAAGCCAAATGAAAAGTCCTTATTTGCGCTTGATCGAATAATACGTTCAACCTAACTTGTTTATCTTTATTTTCAGCAGATTATTTGTTTTCTTTCCACTGTTTATGATGATGTCACCATTTACGATATTAATCACTAAGAATAGTTTAGAAGGTCCAAACTTTTGCGGACTGGCTCCAGAATCTAAGGATTTTCATACTCTGGAGAACTTAGAGTATACGCTCGATTGTCCCATCCCACTCACCCCAGGGGATACTACGAGTGATGCTGACCGAGCACTTCACGCCAAGTGGTTGGCAGATAGTGCTAGGGTCAAGGCTTATATGCTTTCTGCGATGAACAATGATCTTCAGCGTAGCCATGTGAACATGAGCATGTGTGAAATATTGATTCATCTGAAGGAGCTTTTATGGCGAGCAGTCTAGACTGTCTCGATACGCCATTTCTGAAATGCTCTTTCACACAAAGCTTGCTGAAGAAGCTGATGTAGGAGAACTTGTGCGCAAGATGCTTGGATGGGTTGAGGAGTTGGAGTCTCTTACATTTCCTATGCATCATGAGTTTCAGATAGATATGATCCTTCAGTCGTTGCCTGCGTCGTTCACACATTTTATCATTATCTGTAACCTGAACGATCGCAAGTTCACCTTGCCGGATTTGATGAATCAGTTTGTTCAGACTCAGAGTCAGATCAAAAAGGAGAAGGAAAAGGAAGTAGCGCTGTTGCGACGACGCAGTCAAAGAGGTCGAGGCCGAAAAAGCCGAACAAGTTAATTAAGACTAAAGTAGGGATAAAGAAAAAGGGCAAGGCCAAAAAAGGGTCCTACGGAAACTGATAAGTGCATACACTCCCAACAGTTGGGCCATTGGAAGAGGGACTGCCTGAAGCTCAAAGCTTCAGAGGCTTCAAGTATTGAACAAACCGTTTTAGAAATTAACTGTTCTTTAACTGTATTTTCCACTTCATAGATTCTTGACTCAGGGGCTAGCACCCATATTTGTGTTTTGAACCATGGTCTGGAACGAAGTAAGAAGCTGGCGGATCGAGAGATTCTGATTAACTTCGGCAGCGGACATAGCGTACTGGCCAGCCACGTTGGATCGAAGACTCTCGTTTTATCTACTGGACATCGTTTATTTCTTTTCGATGTTTTAGTTTTGCCCAAGGGGCTTAAGAATATTATTTCGATTCCTGTTTTGAGCAGACTCGGTTACGAATTCCATTTTATTAATAATATTTGCAATATTTATTTTGGAAATAATTGCGTCGGAAATGCGATATTACTAAATGGTTTGTATTATCTTAATGTCCAAGATAAAATAAAAACTATAAATGCAATTACAAAAAAACGGGACTTAGAGTCTAATAAGAAGTATTTGTGGCATCTTTGACTCGGTCATGTTGGAGATCGAAAGATTAGAGAGTTGGAAAAAACATGGCATAATTAAGCCATCAGGATCAATATCCAAGGTGCGAATCTTGTATCCTCAGTAAGATGACTAAGTCTTCTTTCACATGGACTTTTCAAAGAGCCACTGACATTCTAGGTTTTATCCATACAGACATTTGTGGACCGTTTGCAGTTACGGCCCGAGGTAGTTTCCACTACTTTGTTACCTTTACAGATGATCACTCTCGCTACGGCTTGGTGTATCTAATGAGGTACAAGTCTGAAACCCTTGATAAGTTCAAGGCATTCAAGACACTAGTGGAAAAGCAAACTGGGAGACAAATAATATCCATTCGATCAGATCGACGTGACAAGTATACGAGTCTCGAGTTTGATGAGTTCTTGAAAGAGAACGGAATCATTTCACAGTTTACTGCGCCCGAAACACCACAATTGAATGGTGTTGTCGAACGCAGAAATCGAACATTATTAGATAAAGTTCGATCAATGCTTAGTTACACATATCTCCCCATATCATTATGGAGATATGCCTTACAGACAGATGTATACATTCTGAACAGAATCCCTTCGAAGTCTGTTGATCGAGTTCCTTACAAAATTTGGAATGGTAAGAAACCAAGCTTGAATCACATAAGAATTTGGGGTTGCCCCGCTTTTGTGAGAAAGCTAATGACAGACAACCTAGAATCGAGGTCAATGAAATGTTGTTTCATTGGGTATCCCGATGACTCTGTGGGATACTGTTTTTACTTCCACGATGACCAGAGGATCGTCGTAGCCATACATGCTTACTTTCTCAAGGATGAGTTCGTTCGAGAAGGTGGAGTTGGTAGGGAAGTAACTCTTGGTGAGTTAGATGAGACGGACACACCTACAGAGGCTCCAGTGCCGATGAGCACCGAGGAGCAGTCCAAGATGCAACATGAATTGCGCATGTCATGTAGAATATCTCGTATGCATGCGAGATACGGTACGGTACACGTCGAGCACGAGGATGCAGTGACGGAAGGGAACGTCGGGGCCCGCTACCTTTGACCAGGCAATGATGGATATAGACTCGCTGAAGTGGCTTGAGGCTATGAAAGCAGAGATGGACTCTATGCACGTCAATCGGGTCTGTACTCTAGTAGATCTACCCGATGGTTTTAGACCAATTGGATGTAAGTGGATATACAAGAAGATTGGATCTGACGGACTAGTTGATACCTACAAAGTCAGGCATGTAGCGAAGGGTTATAGTCAAAAGGAGGGCATTGACTACGAGGAAACCTTTTCACCAGTTGCAATGATTAAGTCAATCCGTATTCTGCTTGTCATAGCGGCATACTACGACTTTGATATCTGGAAGATGGATGTGAAAACCGCTTTCCTAAATGGATTCCTCCAAGAGGAAATCTACATGGAGCATCCCAGGGGTTTTACATCGCAAGCAAATGCTCACAAGGTGTGCAAATTAAATAAGCCCATATATGGACTTAAGCAAGCCTTGAGAAGCTGGAATCTTCGATTTGATGAAGTAGTTAGAAACTAGGATTCATGAAGATGAGCCATGTGCCTACAGAAATATCAGTGGGAGTAAGATATCGTTGCTCGTATTGTACGTTGACGACATCATTTTGATAGGAACGATATCAGTTTGCTCTCAGAGGTAAAAGCGTGGCTTTCGATCGAGTTCTCCATGAAAGACCTAGGAGAAGCGACCTACATTATGGGAATTCGCCTTTTTAGAGATCGAGCGAATAAAATGCTAGGTTTATCCCATGCCCTTTACTTAGAAAGGGTCCTCAAAAGATATAAGATGGACGATTCTATGAAAGGGTTCTTACCTATGCGACACGGGATTCATCTCTCGAAGACTATGTGTCCTGTAGCGAGGAAGATAGAAAAGAGATGAATAGAGTCCCTTATGCATCAGTAGTGGGCAGCCTGATGTACGCGATATGCACGCGGCCAGGCATCGCATATGCTGTGAGCATAGTTAGTCAATCCGGCTAACTCTGGTAAGGAACACTGAACGGCAGTAAAGAATATCTTGAAGTACCTCAGATGGACTAAGGATATGATAGGTATCTATGGTAATGGAGAATTAGAGGTGGGCAGTTATACTGATTCAGACTTCCAGTCAGACGCGGATGACAGAAAATCCACTTCTGGTTTTGTCTATACGCTCAATGGCGGAGCAGTGACATGGAAGAGTTCCAAGAAAAGAACAACTGCTGATTCCACCACTAAACGGAGTATATAGCAGCCTCTGAGGCAGCTAATGAGGGTGTTTGGATGAGGAAGTTCTTGGATGAACATCAAGTGGTTCCAAGCATTGTGGATCGACCCTTACCATTATGGTGCGACAATAGTAGCGCGAACGCACAAGCCAAGGAACCCAGGTCTCACAGTAAATCCAAACATATAGAAAGAAAATATCATGTTCTGCGTGGATTCATTGAAAGTGGCTATATATCCGTGCAGAAGCTAGCGTCTGCGGAAAACGACCCATTCACCAAGCCTCTATCACAGGCCGTGCTTGATAGACACCTCGATAAAATGGGATTGAGATATCATAGCGAATGGCATTGAGTGCAAGTGGGAGATTGTTAGGGATATGCCCTCCAAATGCCATTCGAGGATGAAATGTAATAGGGCATAGACGAACAATGTATTCTTTGCTTTTTATATTTGAGCGATGTATTCAGATATTTTATTTATGGAATAAAATTTTATTTGTTTTTATTTTATTTTTAAGGCATATTATTTATTGGTCAAATATTTCTTACTTGGCATCCGGTAAGAAGGGAAGTAAATAAAATCCAAATGTTTGGAGTTTAGTCACCGATTCTCGTTAGAAGAGAGAGGGGGCACCGGTGAGCTATTATCCTCAAACGTTAAATACGTCCATAAGTCTTAGGCTCCAGTATGGTGCTGGAATCTCCGATCACGACTTATTTATTGACGACTCTTACGTGATTGTGTAAATCATTCACTTGGGAAGTGGGAGGTCGTGACATTGGTACGAGTTGAATCAGGGGATTAACTTGTATTTGGACGCTGACTCGTAATCGAACGATCACATGGCTTATTACTCGAGGAGTGTCAATGATCGATCGATTGATTATAGTAGTCTACGTGAACCTTAGACTGAAGGGGTCACTGACGGTGTTGAATTCGGGGTCATGACTTGTCACTAGCTTTGCTAGGCCCGTATTGCCGAGTCGCATGGGTCGGTGGCGAAATGCGGTCTTGACAACGGAGGGTGACTGCCGGGCTTTAACCACCAAAAAGGGATTCACTCTCTCATAAGTAATTTGAGATATATGTCATATGCATATTTGGGGACGGGAAATTACAAAGTCTCTGGCCAGAGCAATAAACTGACTCACATGGAACGTTGAGGGCAGTTTAGTAATTTTGCCAGTCACGAATTTTTCATAGAGCCGAGTTAGTGAGATTGACAGTTCCATGACTCTCACTCGACCAGGACATAAGTGAAGGGTTTAAACGTGGGACCAAAATCTATAGTCGGTTTTTGAATTACGATTAGATCACTTTCGTACTCAACTCGAGATTGGTTCGGTACCACGGGATTGGCTAGGTGAATACCGAACTCATGGATCCCTCCCAGTGCCGATTGAGACGAACCAAGAGGTTCAGACTTAAAAAGGACCATCGAGGTAGTATCTAAGAGAGAATTAAACAAATACTTAACGGGTGTTGTCTCGTTAAGATTGACGGTTTATGAATGTTAGCCATTGGTTGAGCATATCGAAATTATTTTAAGCTTAGGTTAAAGGCATGGCCGATATTAATAAGATATATATATATATATATATATATAATTATATTAAGTTATTATTTGATAATAAGCTTAATTTAATTATTTAGTCGAACTTTAAATATAAGGTTAACTATGGTGTTTTACCTAGACTTAATATTGTAAGGGTAATACAGTATTTTACCTTACTTAATTTTTAAAATTATTATAATATTAGATATTAATATTTTCGATAATTATAAGCCTAAATAAAATAAAAAGTTTTGATTTAAATTTTGAATTAAAAATTCGAAATTTATGAGCTCAACTAACTTTGAGAAAATTACTCGCACGTTTAATTTGTTTGGAACAAACTTGGACTAAGCAACAAACTATTCGAAATTTTTGGTTGGACTAAGCAAGGAGGTTTCGAATTTTTCTCTTGGAGCATGTATCAAATTGGGCCACTATAAATAAGGCCAATCATGTTATTTTATTTCCAAGGTAATCAAGCAAGCAATTAACGTGAGAAAAATAGAAATCGTCAGAGAATATAACGAAAGTTTCGTGTGTTCCCTTGCTCATATCACTCGACCCTGCTATCCATACGTGGAGGATTTCGAGTTTGATAGATCCTCGGGGTCGGCGTGACTCCTCTTTTGCTTTTGCTTTCAACCTAGGCGCGGTTTCAAACTGGGGGATCGGCGAAAGCTAGCAATTCTTCTCTTCGAGGGTAAAGTGGCTGGAACTCTTTTACGTTACGTGTGATTTGGGTTTAAGATTGCTATATTATGTGTATCAATATGTTTCTATGTGTATCCCAGCGAGCCGGGGTTTACGGAGATCCGGAGAAAAATTTTAAATTCCGCACGTCCGAGGGACACCTCGAGACCGATCCCCAACATTCATGGCATCTCTTAAGAATATGTCTCGCTCTGAATCGGCTGATAGGTATGTTGCTGGAGTATTTATGAGCACTTCCACTAGTATAAAGTTTGATGGCATTCACTCCATGCATGCGCACATAACTAGTCATGCCCAAATTTGTACGGAACCGGCGGTTCCAACCGGCAAACCGGCAGTTTCAACCGGCATCAAATCGAAACCGACATCCGTAGGAGGCCGGTTCCGGGCAAACCGCCGGTTGCAAACCCCCGATTTGGCGGTTCAACCGGCGGTTTAATATATATTATATAAATATATATTTTAATTACAAATATTATTATAAATAATTATAAAAAAATTATGTATCCAAATAAAAAATATTATTATAAAAATTAGTCGGTATAAAAAATAGAAAATGACAAATTTATGATCGAATTTCGCACAAGCAGATACCTGTCCGACACCAATTTCATACCAAAATAATTATTTTGACTATTTTTTCTAACTTTGAATGATGTATTTAAATTTTTGTAAAGGAATTTATGTTTCGTAAAATTTAAGTATATGAAGTTTTGTATCGAAAAATACCAAAAAAAAATTCTGAAATTTATGCAACGCAATACCAAGATAAAAACAAATATCCGGCGGTTGATTAACCGCCGGTTCGCCGAACCGTATCTAGGGGATAGCCAACCGGCAACTGCCCCAGCAGATTGAATCCTTAAAAATAGAAAATCAAAATCATGGTGAGGTTAATAATAATTCCGCCTTTCTGGCAGCATAAAAGACTTGCCTTCTATCCAATGAAAGAATTCAAAGATTAGTGAGAAATAATGTTCTTCCAAAGTTGAATTTTAATGATTTTGGAATATGTGTGGATTGCATCAAAAGAAAGTTTACCAAACAAACAATTAAGAAAAAGGCCACAAGAAGCTCTCAATGTGTTGAACTATTTACAGACATATGTGGATCTTTTGATACACACCTTTTTGGTGGTGAAAATTATTTTATCACTTGTATTGACGATTACTCACAATATGCATATCTCTACGTGCACAAAGAAAAGTCTCAATTAGTTGACACACTTGAGTTTTTTATAACCAACGTTAAAAGACATCAAGAGAAGAAAGTTAAAATAGTCAAATCCAACATAGGAGGAGAATATTATGGAAGATTCACTGAAGAAGGTCAACGTAAAAGTTCCTTGCTAAATTCCTTGAAGGGCACGGGATTATTGCTCATTACACTATGCTCGAAACACGTTATGAGATTGGTGTTGCCGAAAGAAGAAATCAAACTCTAGTAGATATTATTATAAATATGATGAGTTCTTCATCAGTGCCATTATCCTTATGGATGAATGCCTTGAAACTGCAATGTATCTATTAAATAGAGTTAGAAGTAAGGTAGTTGAGAAAACGCCCTTTGAATTATGGACTGGGAGAAAGCCGAGTTTGATACACATTCATGTTTCGGGTTGTCCAGCAGAAGTTTGCTTGTATAATCCACATGAATGAAAGTTGGACTCAAGAACAACAAGTGGATTTCTTTATTGGGTATCCTAAAAAATCTAAAGGGATATTGTCCTAACCATACCACTAGAATTTTTGAAAGTGGAACTGCAAGATTCGTTATAATGTAATGATTTTCTTCAAAGTTTTTCACAAAAATGAAAATCACTAAGTTGGATAATGTTGTCAATCCTGATAAGGTTGTTATTGTTCCATTAGTCAATCTGAGAAATTCTGACTTGCCAAAACAAATACAGCCTAAGGAAGAGAATATGCCACCTCCTAATGAAGCTGTTCTGGAATCAAGAAGGAAGTGCATCAAATTCCGTTAAGAAGGTCTGAAAGGCCAAGTCATTTCCAACTGTTATCTTATTTATTTACAAGAAGTTGAAGGTGAGTTCCAAGAATTTGATGACCTAGTTTTATACTCGCAAGTCATGCCAAGTAACAGTTCTGAAAAAAAGGCTTACTTAATGCCATGAATGAAGAAATAAATTCAATGGCTCCTAATGAATTTTCGGATCTCGTTGAGTTGTCTAACGAGCCTAAAAGAGTTGGGTGTAAACGAATTTTCAAAACAAAGTGTGACTCTAAAGGCGATATTGACAGATATAAAGTCAGACTAGTAGCTAAAAATGATTCACTAAAAAAGATGGCGTTGACTACAAAGAAATATTTTTGTCTGTTTGTAAGAAAGATTCATTCTGAAATGTTACGGCTCTTGTAGCTCATTATAACATTGAGTTACATCAAATGTGTGTACCTCATCGATCAAAATTAAATGACAACTACAATTTGGCACATGGACCAAGTTGAGGTATTATCCTCGCCGATTATCCACCGACCATCGAATTGAAATACAATGTTGATAATTTTCATACTGATCACCTGCAATATTAAGCAAAGTTATTATTTAAAAAAACATTTCTGTAATAATGTATGTATGATTTTCGGCGCATGGGACCCGAGAAAAGGATCAGTAGACCTGCGCATAAATTCGAGACCATCGCACAAGGAATGTATGATTTTTCAGCGCATGGGGACCGAGAAGAGTATCAGGGGACCTGCGCATAAATGCAAGGGACATGCGCACAACACCAACGAGTGTTAGTGGGGACCCTGCACTTATACTTGGGTACCATGCTTCCGCGTTTGAGTCCTCTGTCATTTAAGCGCAGTTCCCCGCACTTAACGGGTAGCACAACAACATGGACAGGGACCCTGGAAGTACGTTTGGGTTCCCTCCATTTTTTGCATGGGTCCCTGCATTTATTGGGTAACACAAACAACAGCCCATATGCGCGGGGAGCCTGGATATATGCTCGGTTACCCTGGAGATATGTTTGGGTCCCATGCAATTTTTGCATGGGTCCCTGACACTTGACCAGACTTAAAAAACAGTGTATTTTTAGTTCCGAAATTTTGTAAATTCAACAAATCGTAGTTTTTGCAATTGCCCAACATCTACGAGATAACCCATTCATTTTCGTGGATAATGGACTGGAAATTCAACACTTTTGATGTTAAAATTGCAATTTTCATTTAACAAATACTTACTGTGGACACTGCCTAGAATGTTTGTTGTTTTCTTGGTTTGAGAAGTACTCTTTCGGCAATTAAAAGGGGAACAACTCGCATCGGTTTTAAGGTTGTGAGAGAGGTGTGTATGGTTTACTTGTGTTCCATTAATTGAGAAGATAACACATTCATTTCATTTGAATGGTTATGTTAAAGAGGGAGATGTACCCCCTGTTCTTTTTCTGTTTGTGCACTGTCGTACGTAAATCTTTTATTTTCCTTTTTTTTTTAAATTTTAACGTGTTAAGTATGAGAATTAATAAATATGGTTAACAATTAAACTAAATGAGGGCTATTTACCAAAAAAATCGTTAACGGGACCATTTTTTTTTAATTGGCTCATGGTCCGTTTGGATTTGCGGTTTCGATTTGAAATCCAAAATTCATCCAAATCACCCGTTTGACAACCACTCGGATTTGGATTTGGATTTCATCCAAATCCGAGGAGAATCCAAACCCTTATTGTTTGATGATTTTGAAATTCGACCACAAATGGTCCGTTTTCGAAATCCGAATCTCCGCTGTAATGATTTTCATAAATAATAATAATAATAATAATAAGTATGGGTGAACGATGAGTCGAGTCGGCTCGCGAGCTCGATGAGGCGGCTCGAGCTCGACGAACTCATCATTTGTCGAGCTCGAGCCGAGCTTTTGTCGAGAAGGCTCGGTAAAAGCTCAGCTCGAATTCATTATTGTCGAGTTCGAGCTCCATTTCGAAATCCGAATTCTGAAATTCTAGCGTTGGCAAGCAATGGATTTTGATTTCAAATTCGGATTTCAGAATTCCTAATTTCAAATCTCGGGATTCAATTCAAATTCACGAATCCCAACGCACCCTCAGTCAATAACCACTTTTTTAAAAGACCCATTCAATTGCGGAAGATACCGATAAAAGAAGATTATGTTCTGATAGATCATAGAAGAAATCATGAATAATGTAAATGATGACCAACATTCATAAAATGAGAAAATCACTTCGTTCATATTCAACTAATTGTACATTTTTACTATAGCTTTATATTGGAGCAATAATTTTGTATATAATGGCGTTATGTTGAATGCAATTATCAATATTATGGATTCCATCGATAACATCCGCTTTTTCTTGGTGTTTCCGGCAAAAATTAAAGTTTAAAAAAAAATTGGTTTTCTATTTGATGAGACATTGGTACCCTCTTAAAGGCACTTTTTAGAGTTCGAATTTAGTAATTGAAATCTAATGGAGCACGTTCTTCACAATAATTGACATCAGTGTCGTTTGGAGGTTAATTAAGCTCATCATTTTATACCGAAATATAGGAGAGGCCATTAGACCGCCAACAACTCGCGTAGGGTTTCTCAAACTTACCAGAAAAATCTACTGTAAACACTTATTACACCCACTTCATTTCTCTATTACGCATGCAGACAAGTTCAAACCTACTAGTTTGTTAGATAAGATGAAAACACTAAATGACCACAAACTTATAATCGTAATAAATATGGGACATGATCATATATATTCCTTTTCATTTACATGTCCAACTATGCGAAACCGATAGATCATCCTCCAACGTGGAAGGATACATTAAGACAAGTAAAGGCCAAGCTAAATCACTCAAGTCGAATTTTCTTTAGCCTCCATCATATCTCAGTGGAACACTGCGAGCCCTGCTTGGAACTCAACGGCGGCGACGGTATGCGACCCAAGGGCATAACAGTAACACAGTTCACAAGAAACCTATACCTCCCCGACACCCAAGTTCCAACTTTCCACCTCAGCCTGCCGATTACCTTCACGTTTAAGGTCAATATCCCGAGACCCTGATCACGTTGCACTTGGTAAGCAAAAGATGGCGCAACAGGCAACTGGTTTCCCACCAACGAAGCACTGAGCAGGTTTGTCTCTTCGTGGCCTTGATAGAACGGAGATATCGAGGTCTCGGGAGTGATCTTCTGTCCCTTGTAGGACGCGTACACTAGGAACTCGTCGTAGTAAATCCCGACTTTCTTGTTGGGATTGTTGGATGATAGGGTCAGCAGAATAGAGGAGTTCAAGAGGGATGGACCCGAGAGGTTGAGCTGATTGATTTCAGCGTCTCTGAGAGCGAACTGAGGTTTCGTAGGGTGGAGGATGAACCACACGAGGAATATAACGCAGAGGATTGAGAGGAATAGCGTGGACAAGTAAAGGTAGAGCTTCTTGTTGAACTTGTGCAGGTTTACCTTTTGCTGCTTGTTGCCACAGTGTTTCGGAGATTTTTCACTAATTTGAGACATTTATTTGTTTTTTCTTCAGAAATGATCTATTTAAGAGAGAGAGAGAGAGGGAGAGAAGATTTCTTTACCAAGGAAAGCAAGAAGTTGAAATGATAGGATTTATAAAGGCGTTGTTTCTTCATGCAATACAAAAAAGCAGCAATTATTTTGCCTTCTTGGCTGCTTTTGACTAGCAGTTCGTGTCTTGGCTGGTAGCTGTTAGCAAAATAAAAGGACTTCTTAATAATTTTATTTTTCAGCCAATTTATGGAAATTTTTTAATCACCATGCTCAAGAATCTCATCAATTATTCAAACTCAACCTTACTACGTAAGAAGGATTATAACATGCAATGTAAGCTAGTGGACATGAGTTTTTTAAACGAAATACTACTTAAGACTTACATGATAGGTATTAGTGGATATGGACTTACGGCAATTTGGCACGGTTCATAAAAGATTATCAATGGCGATAGCGTGAGTGCATAAGCTTGTTAGAACTTAGAATTGTCTACTGATAACACTCATCTTTGTGAATTGCCATTCAACTTTTTTTCTTAATCGATGTGGGACAATCTCTCGCTTGTGCGTTACTCAACCTTAAAAGATAGTGTGTAGCTGCTCCCATGATGATCCGTGAATATGCATTAATTTCCACTTTGCTATCATGCATATACTTTAACGTCTTGAAGAAATGATGTGATTTTTACGTGGACTTAAGGGACAAATCTCTCTCAGGAGGAATCTAATAAAAGAAGCCTTTGGGAATTATTGGAGAGAAAAAGTTAATCACGTAGAGATATTTAGAGAATAGGCCTTAGCCTTTCCCATTCCATTAAAGTGATAAAGTGGCTGTCAGGATTAATCCCATATGAACTCCCTTCTTTCAGAGCGTAAAAGATTAAAATCTTTGTTTACTATTTAATCATATCAATGAGCTATGGCGGGACATGAAGAATCTTGGAAAATTGACTTTAGTAAGCTATAGCTTAATCTCTCTCTCTCTCTTTCTCAAGTTGATGAACTATGACTTTTGTGTTGAGATATAAGAAAACATCAAACATTGAGTGCAATGGTCCACAACTTAAGGCCTAAGGAATTCGTGTGTGTGTGATCTATGATATCATTGCCCGTGCTGTGCTACGTTGATTAAAATTGTTATTGGCACCATTGAAAACGACTCTGTGCCTGTGCGTGGTGGTAGTCTTGTGCCTATCTGTCCATGTCTCTTCTCTTTGTATGATTGTGGTTTCTTGGCTGTTTTCATTTGCATTGACGTCTACTGAATCTTTAACACGCACACTCTTCAATTTATTTATCTTATTCCCTTAGCTATTAATCCACGGAGGGAGATGAGGAGCAGTGCATCGCCACATCATATATAATATATGATTGTCCTCATAAATAAAAGAAATCGTCTTTTTATTGGAGCGAGAAGGAAGACAACTGAGAGAGACCTCGATTGTCGATTTCATTGCTATTACGTTTTGATTATTACATTCACCATATGGGCCGCCGGGCCCGTAATTGGGCCTCTTTTTTTTTTTTATCTAAAAAACTCACGAGAGTTTCCAGACCACGCCGACACTTGTCTCCATATTTCCAGTCCGAACTACTGAAAGAGGCTATATCAATGGATCTTCCTATTCTTACCATATGTATCATAAATAAAAACCCACAAAAATACATTTATGAAGAGAAGCAAGCAAGCAAGAATTAAAGAAAAGAAGGAAAGAAAGAAATTTCCGTTCTCAAAAGCAAAGATTAGTCAGTCAATTCGCATCACATCTCATCTCATCTCAATCGCATCGACATCCACCCACGGAAATACCCAATCTAGGGAGCTTCGTCACCGCCTCGTCAATCGTCACTAGGCAACAATAATGTCGGAAAATCAAGATTATACGGTGACGTACAACTCCACCTACCCAATCTACGCCATGGCCATCTCTCCTTCGCGAACCGTCGCCGTCGGCAGCTTCCTCGAGGAGCTCGACAACCGCGTGGACATCCTTCAGTTCTCCGAGCAGGACAAGGCCTTCACTCCCTTGCCGTCGCTCTCCTTCCAGCACCCCTACCCACCGACCAAGCTGCAGTTCCACCCGTCGAACCCCAACCTCCTGGCTTCCTCCGGCGAGTTCCTCCGTCTCTGGGATATCAAGGAAGGGGACGGCGCCGGTTCGATCAACCCCGTTTCCACTCTCAACAACAGCAAGACGAGCGAGTTCTCCTCTCCCCTGACCTCATTCGACTGGAACGAGGTGGAGCCGCGGAGGATCGGAACCTCTAGCATCGACACCACGTGCACGATATGGGATGTGGAGAAGTCCGTCGTCGAGACCCAGCTCATCGCCCACGATAAAGAGGTCTACGACATCGCTTGGGGAGAGGCCGGGGTCTTCGCCTCTGTTTCTGCAGATGGGTCCGTTCGGATTTTCGATCTGAGGGATAAGGAGCACTCCACCATCATTTACGAGAGCCCAAACCCCGACACGCCCTTGTTGAGACTGGCATGGAACAAACAGGATTTGAGGTATGAGCAAAATAGCAAACTAATTTCACTTGTCTTCGAAGAAACCACCCGTGCAACTATGAGGTGATGGACATGGCAGGTACATGGCGACGATCTTGATGGACAGTAACAAGATTGTGATACTTGACATAAGGTCACCAACCCTGCCGGTGGCCGAGCTGGAGAGGCACGGCGCGAGCGTGAACGCGATCGCGTGGGCCCCACAGAGCTGCAGGCATATTTGCTCGGCGGGGGACGATGGGCAGTCTCTGCTCTGGGAGCTGCCCACAGTGGCCGGGCCGAACGGGATCGATCCGATGTCTGTGTATAGGGCTGAAGCAGAGATCAATCAGCTGCAGTGGTCTGCTGCTTTGCCTAATTGGATTGGGATTGCGTTCGATACCAAAATGCAGATGTTGAAAGTGTGATGGATGATGAATGAAGATATCAGATATTTGGTTCGTACTCTTGAAAAGTGTGTAATAAGTAAGATGTTCGGCTGGGATTGGTTTTGTTCATCATCATTGTTGTTGGGATGATTTGATGAAATTATCAAGGTCTAGTGAGTTGATTGAGTGAAGATTGCTTGTTGATCGAATTTGCAAGAGAAAAACGAAATTGAACATAGATCGACGAAGCCAAGAAAAAGGGATTTCATTGATGATCTGAGTTTTACATAATTAAATCTCCTCTCATGTATTGTGCTGCTTCTTACATTACAAATCTCAACTTGCCTACAGAAGTTTCGCACGCGTGCTTCCCACTTTTCAGTTTATGCGATACTCGATGTAAATGAAATATGCCGTTCCGCTTAAAATACAATCGTTAAAACCACTCCTGGTCCCTGATATATATCCTATGAACAATTTTGTTCTCAATATCTTCGTTTGCCACATTTAATCTCCTTAGTTGTCCGATTTGAATCAATTTGATTCCTCGGTTATTTTAAAATTTAATTTTTAACCGAATCTATTACGTGATTCACACATAATATATTACAATTCCACGTACTTTTATATGTCAATTCATCATAAACTCCCCTAAGTTCGTGTTCCTCATCCCACAATCGAACCATAAAATTAGAAACCATAAAAGTTTAGATAATGGGATGAAGTAAACGAATTTAGAGAATTTTAAGATGAACGTACTTATAAACGGTATTTTGGGGGTTATAATATTTTATTTGGGACTTATATGACAAATTAACATCCAACTAACCGAGGGACAAAAATTGATCCAAAACGAACAACTGCAAGGACTAAATGTGGCAAGTGAAACATAGAGACCAAAATTGCCCATATGTAAACATCGGGAACCAAAAGTGATTTTCTCCCACAAACAATTATAAAAACTTCAACTTACTTCGGTGCGTGAGAAAACGTTCATGCCACTATTCTTCTTTTGTCACACGATTTCTACAACACGGTTTCGTCATCCTAAACAATTGCAGCAGCAAGACTTAGACCCGTTCTCGCCTACTAGAACAGCTCCAAGCTTCAAGGGATGATTTTCTCCACCTTAAATCATCAAAACTCTTAATCATCCTTCGCTCATACATGCATTTCCCGGGTACCTTAACAAACCAATCCTCTCCGAGCAATATTCAAACTTCTTTGTCGGGACTTGTTTTATTATCATGTCTTCTAGATTCAATTCAATAGAAATCTTCTGTGCGTGAAACTTCTTCAGATTCGATCACACTTTGAATGAAATTTACCTTCATATCGACATATATGTTTGGCTAGCTCATGTTATACACTACCCTTGGATAGATGTATCGCTCCCTGAATGCCACAATGGACAGTCACGAATTTCTGATCAACTTATGTTCTTGAGCTAACCTTTGCCGCCAGAAAGCCTACTTCAGTGCTTCTATAAGGGCCATGTATTATGGTATTTGTGCTTGACAGAACCACACAACCTTGTGCGGCTTTCCAGCTTGCAACTGTGTCATAAGACGTGAACACAATCCCAGACGCTGAATCAACCTACCTTTCTATCACCTCGGAATTTTTATTCAACCTTGTTTTGGTTGAACATCAATCCCTTGTTGATCGTGGCTTTTATATATTTCAACACCCATCTCAAAGCATCCCAATGTTTCTAAAGTAAAAAATGCGCCTAAGAGGGGATGAATTAGGCTTATAAAAAACTAGTATATTCTTTTCAATTATTTTTGATGTGATATCCTAGAAACGTTTCTTTTCTAAGTGATTACTTTTCAAAGAATGTTTCGTCAGTTATCTCCTAGTTGCGTCGGATCATATATATCTCACGAAAAATATACTGAAAGTAACATGAGACATGATTTTTATACAGGTTATATCCACAATCGGCGTTTAGTCCTCTCGTTGAGGTTTGTTCCTCAAAGAATTAATCAATCACTATAATGTTACCTTAGTCGGTTGCAAAACTGATTGATTATGCCCAATACACAAACCGAAACAATTCGAAACACTAGACACACTAGGTTACCGCACGCCGAGTTTCAGTCCATGGAATCTCGCTACCGAAGGGCCCCCAGAACACAGTCCTTCCCTTCACGTGCGCGTAAACGTCGACATTGCCTCCTCTGTGTACCTCACGTCCGAAGACAACACGTACGAATCCAAAATGTATGGCGTGGAAGATGTAATCACACAGTACGCTTAGATTCGCAAATGATCGCTCAACGACAGAAGACTATTCGCAAGTTAACGCGCAAAGTCTCTCAATTGTTTTCTTCAGCTCAGTATCTTTCGTGTGCATACTTTCACAAGTTTTTCGTTAGCTCGATCCTCTAAGTGTTGCTCATATATATAAGCCCTTTCAATCAACACTTGCATGGAAAGTCAATCACAAAATTAATACTCAAAATAGCACATAATCCATGTAATAATCGAGAAATTAATATGCCAGACGAATCATGCCATTCATATAATATCACAATGGTCACAAGCTCATAATATCATGATTTTATTCCATTTAAAAGCACATATTCGAAATCAAGTAGTATACTTCTATTCAGGATGATATTTTCCATAATAGCACTTTTCATATGTGATATTCAGCTAGCATCATATAAAGTCAATCAATCAGGATATTTTCCTTTTATGATTCCTTAATTTTAGCAATAAGAAATCCTAATTGATTTTTCCATATAAGGTCAAATAGGATGCATGCAAAGATTATCAAAATGATTTCTTTCCAGAATAGACAAATTAAAACGGATATAACACATTTCATATTTAGACAACATACTTTCCATATATAGCTCATTATGATATCTCACACGATTTACCATAAATAGCACAATGTATCTGCAATCAGATATTCCATAGAATGTGAGACATATATAACATGTGATCGCATAGTTTTACCAGTTAAGTACATAATCACATGTAGATCAAGTATTCGACATTTTCAATGATGTAGTCTATAAAACATGCATAGTCGAATATTATCATATACTTACACATTTTAATACATCAAATCAAATTGCTCAAGTTATGACCCTAATTACATAGATCATCAAAACTCTTCAAAGCATACAGACCAAGAAGGTCAACAGTTTCTTTCTTGGATCAACCAGAGCCAGTTGACCATACTTACATGATATGCAAGTTCCAATCTCATGCAAACCATATCATACATAATTGGACTATGTGATTCTCTTAATAAATTCTTCATCACATGCTTCAATTGACTTCACTCCATTTCTGAGTTTAAAATGTTCAGTTAGAGGAGTACTTACAGGTTTAAAAGTCTAGTATCTTAAACCTTCGCTACACTTTGATAAGATAATGTCTCGGTATGTTTATATTCATAAGATCTTCCTTGCAACTCTCATATCTTTCATCTCAAACTCAAACTGCAATTGATGTTTTATTTTTAGTATCTCATCCTTTTTTTCGACAACCAACAAGTATAATGTCTCGTATACTAGCAAATATCGCATATCATTTAAGAGTACTTTCTGTAGTATATGCACGCATCATGCTCACTTCTCTTGATTCAAATACTTTAATGAAGTGATCAAATCTCTTGTTCAACTATCAGGCACACTGCTTCAACCCATCCAAAGATTTAGAAAATAAGCATGCTTTATCTTATTTTCCTTTCTCCTAGAAAATTTTTGGTTGTATAGTGTATATCTTTTCATGTAGCTTATAAGAATGAACTTTTTAAATCTATTCGCAATACCAAGGTTGTTTTGAGCTACTAGAGAGAACACGAATCGAAATAATATGTGCTTCACTGCTGGTGAAAATACTTCACGAAAATCCAGGGATGTGTCATCGGAATGCCATTCGAGAATGAAATGAATGGGACACATATTTAATTTATGTATTATTCGCTGTATATTTGAATATTGTATTCAAATATTTTAATTTATGGAATAAATTTTTGATATATTTTTTTAAAATTACATTCTATCAAGGCACATTATAAATTTACCATTAGTTTGTACTTGGCATCCGATAAGAAGGTAAATAAATGAAACCGAAATATTGCGAGTTTAGTCACCGATTCTCATGGGACGAGGGAGGGGCATCAATGAGCTATCAATCTCGAATGTAAAATGTGTCCATAGTCTAAAGCTCCAGTGGGTGCTGGATGCCGATCACGACTTATTTGTTGATGACTCTTAAATGATTGTACAATTCATTCACTTGGGAAGTGGGAGATCATAACATTGATATAAGCAGAATCGATGATTAACTATATTTGGACACTGACTCATAATCAAACGATCGCATGACCAATTACTCTAGGACGCGGTAATGATCCCGTGATTGACTATAGTAGTGTACGTAGACCTTAGACTATAGGGTCATTGACGGAGTTGTCTTCGGGATTTGTAGGCTCACATTGATCGGGATTGACATAGGTCGGCATGAACATGTGGTCTTGACAACGAAGGATAGCTGTTGGGCATTGACAGTCGTGAGGGATTCACAGTCTCGTTAGTAATCGAGATATATGTCATATGTATTTCACGGACGGAGAATACAAAATTTTTTGCCAAAGCAATAAACTTACTCGCATTGGACGTGTAGTACAGTTTAGTAATTTCGACAGTCACGAATTAATCATAATGCCGAGTTAGTGATTTTGACGTAACCATGACTCTCATTCGACCGATACATATGTGAACACTCCATCAGTTCACTACCACGTGTTTAGCTAACTGAATACTGAACTCTTAGATTCCTCCCAGTTCCGGTTAAGATGAATCAAGAGATTCGGGATTAAAAAAGGATAACTGAGACAATACCTTTCATTAAGAGATGTAAAAAAATATTCAAGGAACTTTGGGACATCAAATAAGTGTCAAGACACGAGCTTTGGAAGCATAAGGGCCTAAGACAAGAGTGTCATGGCCATGGCCATCGAACGATCCAAAACGATCGAAAAATACACCTCATCCGAGTGTCACAACTTCCTAACTGGGGGTCACGGCCGTGAGAAGGTGTGTCATGATCATGACACATCTCGGCCGAAGCCGTGAAGAATTACCACGAGCTTGGCTCGGGACGCCTGGTTGTCATGGGTATGGCTAGGCTGGTCATGGTTCTGACCCAGCCCTGTTATTGTAGTGACGGCCTATTTCGAAGCCATGATGGCCTGCCGACACTTTTATTTTGGATTTCTTATAGTAAAATTTTCGAGCTTTGTCTTCATGCAAGACATTGGGGCATAGGTACATGTCATGAGGATGACTTTGGTTACCTTTGATGAATGATATTCAATGATATAACCATGTGTTTTGGACTAATGTATTTTACTTCATATATATAAAGGCTCAACCCATGTTATGTTCTTGTTACGTGTCTAAGACCCCTATAGCCAGCTCGTTGACCCTTCTAACATTTTCTCAAGATGACTCCACATTTTTGGGCAATAGCCCTCCACGAAGGGAACCGTAATCCTCTTGTCCTCCCACGGAGTCTTGAGCAGCACCTTGTTTTTAGTTCTTCCGTCTTGTTTTAGTTCTTCAAACCGTTATATATATGTGTGCTATATTGTCTGCAATGAAGATTTATTTAATTCTCTTTTCTTTTCTCAGTTCGTTCCTAGTAATTGGAGTTAATTTTTAACTTTAGATTATACAATCAGAAATATTTATTCAACTTTTTCATTTTTTTTTTCACTTTTTTGTTTTTTATAATTATCCGAATATATGAGTTAGTAACAAAAACAAAAGAAATTGATACATAGTTATTTTTATACCTCCAAATGTATACATGCGAACAAAACAGAAATGTTTATATTATTGAAACCCAACTTAGGAGAATATTTTAATGGTTTTAAAAGTTTGCCGTGAAGAACATTTTGATATGAACCTTTCTTAATGTTTAGTTTAGATATTTCGACCTCAAAAATTCAGGTCATTGACTCCCATTTAAATATTTCTTGTGAAATTGATATACAGAAATTCCATTGTAATAAATTCTTACACAAAAATTTTTAGTTTGATGTGCTTTACTAAAATTAAACAATCACTCGCAAAAAATAAATAAATTAAGTATCTAATAAAATAAAGAAGCTCAAATTGAACTTTATGTTGACACGATATTTTTTTCCATCCCAAAGTATCTCCACTCGACATGATTATGAGTTAGCCCCTAAATAACGACGTGGGCTTGCGCCACACAGACCTGGCGGTTGCGCTCTTTACTCCTATGGTGGACTAATCCCCGGACCCAAAAGAAGATGTTCCAAACTCATCCGGTGATGTTAGTCAAGGTGAATCACACCCAAACCCTGGTGGGATTGGACCCCATGACGTAGGGGTTGGCATGCCAACCCTCATGCCACTAAAGCCAAGCCTTGGGAACTGTTAACACGATATATGGCTTGTAATATTTCCTCACCTATTTTCTTTATGTCATACTATAATAGAATTGTCATATTAAACAAACACAAAGTATTTTGATCTTATCGTCAATATCAATATTGTAACATGTTAATTGAACTGAAGTTATGTTTTCTTTGTCATGATCTAGATTTTATATGTTTTAATGAGAAATATATCTCAATTGATAATTTTTTCGAAGAAATAATGCTATCGTATCACTAATACCAATATACACATTTATATTAACAGTTGGGAAAACAATTTCACGATCATAAACAACCGGTGTGATGAGATCACGCTCATCTTCAATGATCATATTGTGCAAAATAATGCATGTCTTCATTATATTACACACTTATTTTTTCCAAAAAAGCGTCGGACATGCCTCAATTGTAAGTCTTAATTGTAGAACTCCGAACGCACACCCTGCAAGACTCTTATTTCATTTTAAAATATTGTTGCATTGAATTAGTCAGTAAAGAAAAGACTGGACGATAGTGGTACATTTAGGATATATTCCATCGGTTAAATAATAGTTCCTAGTTTATTGTTTTCTTCTTAGAGTATAGTTTGCTAGCGGAGCAATACCTTCTGCAATATTCGACATAAGATGTGATGTCTCTAACACATTTATATCATTGTTTGTTTCTGGCATATCGAAATAAGCGTGCCAAATCTATAGATCATAATCTGGTACAACTTCTACAATGACAGTCGGTGATCACGAACGACCACTATATTGTTCAGCCCATGCAGTATGACAATTTTTCCATTGCCAATGCAACCAGTGTTTGAAATTTATTGTCAGAAGGAAAAACTTGCGAATTTTAATTTTCCTCGCTTGAATCATAATCAAATGGAGGAAGATAACTCGTTTTGAAGTAATAATTTTAAAAAGTGTTGGACAATAGATTTGAGAACTAGTACTTTAAATAAGAGTTAACTTGGAAATATATTGAATTGGCATGCTTCGACAAAAGCTTGAGAAATGGATCAGACAAAATCATAAGAAAAGGCATGGGCAAAAGCATGAGAAATGGCATGGACATTCTTTTAACGAGGTCGATGCATGCAATATATTAACCTTTCCATTATAAAAGGCCACAATTTGTATCGAACAATGATCCAAACTCTCTCATTCTTATACTTGAAAATCTTAAGAAAATAAAATCAAAAGAATATCGAAAAAATGTGCTAATTTTTCTGTTCCAGAAGATGTCCTTCTCTGTGAAACTTAGACAAATATTTCACAAACTCCAATATTATCAAATAACCAAACTTTAAGTCAATCCTGAAATCGAGTTCAGGAAGAATGTAACAATAGAATACATATGAATTTGCCCGAGCGGAGTGATAGATCTTGCAAATCTTGCATCCGCACCATGGAAGTTGTTGTCCATGAGCTTAATAAATGTGAGAATCAAATAGATTATCGGAATTCAAGTTGAACACAAGACCAAGATAGGGTGGGTATCAGAACTTTTATGTCAGTTTTGAAGCATACACATATTTATTTTTCTTGTATTTGTAGTTGCTTCAAGCAAAGAGATTGGTCGCTCAAGACCCAATATTTTAACAAGGATTCATGTTCGATCATGTATGGCATATGTTCAAAGAGTTCGCAAAATTCGACGACAATGTTCCCAAACCAAAACATGATCATCTGGAGTTTACAACAAACAACTCATTGGAATCGGAAAATCCCAAATAAGAATTTCAAACACCAGAGTCTCCTGAATTATCGTCATTTAATCCTACTCTAAGTGGATATAATGCTTTTGGGACCTCAAGCAAACGTCCAATGCGAGTCAACAAAGCAAAATTGAAGAGGAAAACGGATGAACGATTGAATAAGATTTTAATATTATTAATTGTAAAAGTGACGAAATTATGAAATTGTTGAAGCAAGCCGATGAGCGTCAAAAGGAATTTCAGAAACAACATATTCAATTACAGAAAAAGAGAGGCGATGACACAATTTGGTGACTCCAGACGGCCAACTAGGCAACTTAAAAGCGATCGTTCGGTCGCGATATGGTTTTCTATGGAGACAAGGCAAGAGATGAGGATGTCGTGAAGTTTGGTGAGGGGCATGGTGTAAGGATCAGGGTGAGGTGGTCGAGGTGGGGAGGGTGGTGGTGGTGAGGTTCGTCCGTCACATGGGCATTTCCCTTGTCTCGAGTGGCATTTTCTATCTTTGTCCGGACCTGCCCTATGATATTGTCTTCAAAGGTTGGAGCAAAGGCGTCCATGGAGGCCTTGATGCTTTGGGAAGGTCTTCCTTTGTGACAAACAGGGAAGATAACTCACCAGAGCCACAAAGGTGTTCCGTTGTCACTATATCAGAGTAGATTTCCGATGCGTGGCTTGCACTTACTTGGGCAGGACTTCCGATTAATCCTTGTGCCACAGTTGTGGGATGTGTCAATACGATATGTATTGCATGTGCACTGAGTCATACGAATGTAATAACCGATCTGGGGTGACTTAGGCTTTCCGTTGACATCACACTCGAGAATAGCTCGAGGGGATGGCCCAATGTCGTTGTTTTTTGTGATGGTGCAGTGAAGGGGCTTCCTTCCAATCCTCGAACGACTCCGAGAATTGACTTGTCGATGGAAGTTCTGTCTTGGGCACGAATACCAAGATAGAAGGGTGTTTGTATCCGAAAAGTGGGAAAATATAGAAACGGTGGACACATGACCTATGGTGGTCAATAAAGAAGTAGTTGTTACCACGTGTTTCAATATCTCTCGCCTCTGAGTGATGTGGTGATAGCGGGTCCCCTTGTGTTGTTATTGAAACATCTATCTGTTGGGAGACAGATGAGTGGTTATGAAGGGATTTTGCGTGCGCCATTAGACCTGAGTCGACGACTTATACTCGGGGGTCGAACACATTGAGACATGTACCTATTGGTTCGGTCTGGTCTTAGGTAGAGAGAGGAGCCACATAGACAGAGGCAGAAGTGGGATCGTTTTAGTGCTTTTGGCGGGCCTAACGCTGGTGCCGGAGACGTTATATGTTCGACATTTTTTCGTCGTCCAATTTGGTGTGTTCGGATGACTCTGCGGCTCTTGGACTCGCTAGACCCTCACTTTTACTCGAGCTGGCTCGTGGGTTATGTTCAGCCTGGTCGGGCAGAATCGTGGAAGCGTCTAAGGTGTACGCTCGGCAGTAGGCGATGACCGCAGAGTTAGTGAGATCGTCTAGGCTTAACATTGCTTCCATGATAGGCATTAGATTCATCGGTGGCCCCTTGGATTTGCCTTTTCCTTTAGAAGTACTTCAGTTATGGAGCACCATATGTTTGAGCGTACAATCGCCTCGGTATCTCCGGGTGTGGTTTATGAAGCACTTGATGTTGAGTGAAAACCACCATATGTAGGGAACGACCTTCGGTTTCATTGGATTATCTCTTGTATTGAGTTGCTCCACCAGGTCGTTCCATATTAGTTGGACGACACCGTGGTCTTTGTTGAAGACGATGATGTGGAAGAGCCGTATGATGTTGGCGTTGCACGGTCGAAACCGACATGCTTGGGCGATAGCCATTTGTATACCAGCCCGAACACCATCGTCCATGGGTGTGGGATCCCACCCATTTAGAAAGAGGAGATCTGCGTTAGTGGGAGCGTGTAACTCCATCTGTTGTAGATCTTGAAGTAGTTGTGCGTCTGCAGGGAGCGACTCGTAGGTAGGATATCACTTTCCGTAGAACCGTCTTTTGTGATTTTCACTTAGTTGTGTATTGTGGCCTTAAAGACGCTTCGGTTGACTTAGGTGATCTGCCTCATCGTGCCTCAAAATTGTTGCAAATATTCTTCATGTGCCTTTGTAGAGGGAGTGAAGACATACCATGCATAATGAGTGGATGTCGTGGAAGGATGAATATCATAATTTCATCTGGCATTGGAAGGTTGGAAGGTTGAAAGGTCGAACTCGAAATTGGTGACTTTTATTTGCATCCATTTGTCCTTCGGGTATATTCTTGAAATTGATTTTCTTCATTTGAAATGGGTAAAATGCGCTATTCCCCCACGTGGTTATACTAAAATCCATGTTAGTACATTGTGGTTTGTTTTTTACGCGACGCCCCATTATGGTTTCTAAAACGTCCCACCATAACCCCTGGTCAGCACATTTGACCCATGTTTGCATCTCAAGCGCTGTTATTGCGACTGGAATAGTACTTTGACCACATTTTTTGACGTACATCGACAAAAATACCCCTGAACCTCATCATCTTCTTATTCTTCTCAAAATCCCAATTAAACCACGTGATCTACCACCTCAGCCACCCGCACAAACACAAATGATGACAAGACTTTCCACCGTACAACCCTAGGCATCGCCGCTATTCCCGCATCACGAATACACGTCTTCCTCCGCGTGGGCTCTCTTGGTTCCATGAAACGATGTAGCATGTGTTCAGAGTAGTGATTCCGATTTGAATATCCTAGTTGACTTGCCCGATTCAAATTAATTAAGGTTTGAGAGGTCTAAATTCCATCTTCCGCGAGATCTTTCATCGATGAATTGAAATCTCAGACCGAAGCATTGGACTGCTAGGATATGATTCACGGTGCCAAAACTTGAATTTCTGAGCTTGTTGTATCAGGAAACTTTCTAGGCATAGATGATGCCAAAGTAATTTGTACCTACGTTTACGAGGGATGGGGAATCGTTTATAATACTCCCCTATGTTTTTCCTTACTAATATTCCAGCCTTGCTTTATAATCTTTCAAGTATTGCAGCTGGCCTTTTCTAAGGAGACACGTTCTGTAATAAGCGGCAAACAAATATGATATTAGATCGGTTTGAGAGAGAGAGAGAGAGAGAGAGAGAGATTTCCCACACGCCTGAGGTGAGAGATGTTGGTTGCGGCGGTAAGATTATGGTTGCTTGGGCCCTGGTACGACAAGATGAAGATTAGGAGGAAAGTGAAAAGAATTAGAGAAGACCTGCCAAGGGTACAAAAGGAAATTTAATTTTTTGTCTGACCATAAGATTAAATTTGACCGAAAAGGAGCGTGTGCCGATTTTAATAAACCACCAGGGTGTTATACGCTATTTTCGAACCATAGGGGATTTTGATGTATATTTTTTAAACCACGGGTGAGTTATATAATATTTACGCATTTGATGTTTAGGACATAGAGAAAATGATTAGATCAAGTTATAATGTATAAGTCCAATTTTAGTTAAGTGTTGTAGGACTTAGCGATATAGTAGAGTTGAAAAGGTGTATACTTTGGCTAACTCCTACTATTATCAGGTTTAATTAAATAGCTTCGCGGGTTTACGAAAGTTTTGCAACGTGTGAATTATCGAAAAGTGAAGTTTGTGATATAGGTGTTAGTAAAGAGGTTGTGAAGTGTTATTGAAAAGTTTCTCATAATGGGTTCGTGATGTTGAGGTTTTTGATATGACCGTTTAGAAAAATATTTTTGATATTGATATGGTTCGCGAAGCTAAGTTATCGAAAGTGAGTTGTCGTGCTAAATGCAGGTTCGCGAACTGATGTTTTTGATACACGACTTTTCGATATCAACACGTTTTCGATAGGAGTGGGCGATATGAAAGGGTTTTCGATATTAGATTTGCGATGAGTATAGCTTTTCAATACGCTGTATCGAAAGCTCGAGTTTTTTATACATGCTTTTCGGTATGACGATGTTATCTATATGTAGGGGATTTCGTCAAGTTTTTGATGTGGTTACTTTTCGATATGGGCAATCGAAAAGTAAGGTTTTCGATATGAAAACGTTTTGGTATCAACAACTTTTCGATAAGAACGTCCTTTCCATAACTTAGTTTTTCGATATGAACTTTACAGTATATATCGAAAACCTAGAACCTAAGGAACACAGTGTAAGCATAAAAAAAATTATCGAAAATCTTGAAAATTTATCAAAACTCCTGAACACAGAAAACTAATTGGGGCTAAATCTATACCGAAATACCTTTAATGTCTCGATTAACCTAAAATCATTTACAATTAAGAATCGATATCAAAAAGTTTTTAGAGCTTGCGAAAATCAATTTAACAAGTCGAAAAGCTTAAAATCTGGGTCGATTCGATGATATGTGTCGAAAACATCAAATAGGGTCCATTGATACATTCAATTGGTTGATTTTCGGTGGACTGGTCGAAGGGATTTTGAAAGTTATTTCGGCGCTCGTGGGTTTCAAAGATGATACCAACTTGGGTCTGATCCAAAGATCCCCGAACTTCTTGCACAACTTGGGATTGGTTGACCCAAAGATGATACCAACTTGGGTTTGATCCATGAATTTTGATAAAAAGAGTGGTGTCGATTTTCCCTTTCGTGAAGCCCGACTTAACTATTCCAAGCTCGATGTTCTTGTATTCCCTAAAGAGCATTATCTAAGCGATAAAGGTAATCAGGGTGAGATTCACTCGCGAATCCTTCATGCTGAGCCACAAAACTTCTTGTTTCAAAATGACATTCATGAAGAAAGTTTTGACGTCCATTTTGTAGATTGTGAAGTGCTTATGTGTTGTGTATGCGAGGAATAGGCGTATGGCTTCAATTATTGCAACAGGAGCAAAATTCTCGTCGTAGTCTACGCCTTCCTGTTGATTATAGCCTTTAGCCACTAGTCTCGCCTTGTTACTTATTATGACACATTCCTCATCCTTCTTGTTTTTGAAGACCCACTTATTACTGATTATAGTCTTGTCCCTGTGTATCGAAACTAGGCTTCACACTTTGAGCCTCTCGAATTGATGGATTTCCTCTTACATTGCCTTGATCAAATCGGGGTCGGCTAATGCCTCTTTTATTTTAGTTGGCTCGCTTTTTCTTAAGAAGCACGTGTATATACTCTCGCTGGCAGTTGAGGAACGTGTGCTAATGCCTTGGGATAAATCCCCTATTATCTGATTGGTTGAATGGGCCCGAGTCCATTCTATCTCATGAAGGAGAGGTTGCACTACATAGTCTATATTTCTTCAGGTTTTCATGGATGTACTTGGATTGACCAATGAAGATCCCGTCTTGTGATTGCTTGACGTGCAATCCGAGAAAAAAGCTAAGCTCTTCAATCATGATCATCTCGAATTTTGTCTTCATTAAATCCCAACTTTTTGCAAAGCTTAGGATTTTTAGAGAGGAAGATAATATATTCCACATAGATCTCTATTAACATAATATATGATCCTTGTCGTTTGATGAGAGTCTGGTGTCAGCTTGTCCTTTAATGAATCCTAACTTTATTAAGAATTCTGACAAGCCGTCATATTAATCTCGAAGAGCTTGTTTAGTCGATAGAGAGCCATGTCGAGACGATGTGCGTGGTCTGGATGTTGTTCACTAATAAATCCACTAGGTTGTACTACGTAAACTTCTTCCTTCAAAATGCCGTTGAGAAAGGCAATTTTGACGTCCATTTGATAAACCGTGAAGTCCTTATGTGTCGAATATGGTAAAAATAGCCGTATAGATTCGATGCAACGGGGGGAAAATGTCATAGTAGTTGATACCCTCTTGTTGATTGTCAACTTTGGCCACGAGACGTGCCTTATTCCTGACTATAATCCCGTCTTCATCCTTTTTGTTTTTGAATACCCATTTGGTTCTGATGATATTTTTTCCTTTAGGTTTAGGAACCAATTTCCAAACTCTAAGGCGTTTGAATTGGTTAATCCCGTCTTGCAGTGCATTTATCCATTCGAGATCGGATAGAGCCTTCGAGACCTTCATTGGTTCAATATGACTCCAGAAGCATGTGTATAAACAACCATTGAGGCTCTCATACGTACTGCACTTGACGGATCACCGATAATAAGGGTAGAGGGATGATCTCTAGTCCATGTGGGACACGATTGCCATTTAGAGATGAATCCATGCAAGCCATTACTGAGTGATCGACTTCTGACACGGAACGGTCCACATTCGGGATGTTGACCGTGATAGTAGGCGTGAGACGGATAGAGGCACTTGAAGTTGCAAACGCGTCGGTACTAGGAGTATTATCGGTATTAAGAGAACTTGTGTTGGCATTGTTCACTTCCCGTTCTTCTATCGTAGATGTAGAAGAATCATCTCTCCATATCGTGTGAAAAAAGAGCAGGTGCCGGTTGGGAACGAGGATAGAAATGCTCAAAGAGGGAGTCTAAGTCCATTAGATCGAACCTCGTTGAGTCGGATGCTTTATTTTCTGGTGTTGAAACTAGTTGGCGTTGTGCCAACACACCTATAAGATTGAGTTTCAAGTTTTTCTATTCGGAAGCCAATTTTCCATTAAGTCCGAGTCTTGAACAAAGATATTTAGAAGTCAATTTGTCATTAAGCACGGGTCTTGAACTGAGATGTTCGAGAACCAGTTTTGTCATTTCGTCGAAGGTGACGTTGATGAGTTCCATTACTAGGCAAAGTGACTTGATATAGACTCGTTACACTTTAGAATTTGAAGAGTAGCCGATGAATACCGCTTTGAGTACTTTGAAATCGAACTTGCTTCGGACACCTCTATCATTCGCGATGAATCATTTTCATCCAAAGACTCGTAGAAAAGACGATTGTTTATGAGCTTGTATGGAGTATTCCTGAACCACATGCGAATACTTTTACGATTTTTCGTAAAGCAAGGAATGCCCACAAAAAGCAAGGAAGGGCATAATTAATTAACATAGTGCGGTGGCCTCAACCAAGGTTCTATTCTCGCGTTCTACGACTCCTTTTGTTGAGGTGTCTTTGCGGCCAAATATTGTTGGGAGAGTCCCTATCACTTGAGTCAAATTCCTTAACAAGTTTCGTCTTGTATTCACCTTATCACTTGAGTCAAACTTCGTCCACTCGTAGCAAGAGTAGTCGTCCGCGATCACTAGCACATACTTCCGATTGTTGATGCTTTGACTTCACATTTGTCCACACAAGTCCATGTGGAGGAGTTATAGAGGTCGAGTAGTAGATGCTATTTGTTTCGTCTTCTGGGACGCTTGCTTCATCTTTCTTAATTCGCAAGCCGAGCAATGATTGTCCTTTTGGTACTTTAAGAGTTGGTAAACCATTGACCAACTTCATTAAGTGTATCTTGCTTAGGTCCTTGAAGTTGAGATGAGATAGCCGGTGATGCCATAGTGTATTTTGTTGCATCGAAGTCTTCGAGATTAAATAGACAACAAGACCTAGTAAACAATTCCTGTTTTTTGCCGTTGATAACAAAATACTTTTCTGCTCGGAAGTGAACTTCAAGATCTTGTTACAAAATTGTCTGATGCTCAAGAGGTTGTGCTTCAAGCCCTCGACGTAAGACACATGTTGTATGTTGATGTTTTCCATAAGGATATCGTTGTAGCCTAATATAGGTGTGGACTCGTTGCCAAGCCAGACCTTTCCATGATAGCGCTTGGTATAGTTGCTACTCTTTATTTTCTGTCATGTGTGTATAGCAACCGGAGTCTAGATTCCACACATGATGGATCCGCGAAATAGATCTACCCATTTTAGGATGGTTGCTTCCTTATTTGCAGAAGTCGGTGTGAGCACCTATAGTAATCCCACATCATAAGTTAAAACCTTTTTAAGAGAACTACTCAGCGAAGCTACTGTCTTAGGAACACATTATTGGTTCATCGTAGGTGGGGGTGTCTTAGGGACCCAAACTTGTTTGTCCGTAGAAGGTGTCTTGGAAACCCAAGCTTGTTGCACCTTAGGTGATGCTTTAATTCTATTGGTTTTTGTTTTGGGGACCCACTTTTGTGTAACCTTTAAAGCTACTTTAGTGGTCCGAGTGGGTATGGATTTTTTCGTAGGATTCCACTTTTTTGTTTTCTTTTGTGTCTTATTTAGATGTTTCAAATAAGGATAAATACATTGCATAATGAGCATCTTGTAAAATCATATCACATTTTGCATCAAGATGTTTCTTATTTTCCGTAATAGAAAATGTTCTATTAATGCAAGGAACACAGAGGACACTAGAATCTTTAGGCGATAACTTAGTAGTATTATTTCTTGAGCTACAAGAAGCTGAAATGCTCGGATGTTCTCGCCGTCCTCTACTTATGGCTTCACATGTGGATGGAGTAGACAAATAGTTAGTAGAAGTACTAGGAGTCTTAGGAACTAAGTTCTTTTCTATTTTCTTAATTTTTCTAGGGGGTGAAATAGGAGAGAAATGAGAACAGTGCTTGAGTCAGAAATTTTCCGAAGTAAAGAAATTTCATTTAAAATGTTTCTTTTCCGTTTGGAAAATCCTTTATTTTTCCAAAAAGGAATTTAAATTTGCTATTTTTAACAATATTTGGAGTATAACAAATTAGCCATAGAGTTAAAAAAAATCGGATTTTTTCCCTTAAGAAACACGGTTTCGTTTGAAGGATTGGAATTTAATCGTAGTCAGAAGACAACATAATTATACTTGTTTTGTAACTTTTGTTTAATTTTGTATAAATGTACGGAATCTCAGACAAGGCTTTCTTTTTTCTGTTTTTCTTCTTCTAGAGCATCTATTTTCGATGCTCCGATGAAGGACATTAGCTTAGTTAAATCTATTTCCATATATCTTATAGTATACCATTAAAGGGAGGTCCTTTACTTAAGTGACGCGGGTTTTCATTTCCTAAGCCTTCCCTTAGATTATAAAACACGGTGTCCTTTGGTCAATTTAGAAAATTGTTTTGTCGGACTGACACCTTAGCAAGAATATCCTTCAAACTTTTAATCTTTAAGTAAAACTTGTTGCGTTTTTCGACTATTGCGTTATAAGGGCATACATCTTCATTTTCATAAATTATACGGCATTCAAGCTTCTAGTAAGCTCTCATATTTTTGTTGGATCTCCGTAATCCAACCTACAATCAAAAAATTGAGATCGTACCTAAGATGGAGGCAAAATTAGGTTAGGTTCTTCGCGTTTGAATGTGGAGAGAGAAAGTCTCGTGTGTTGTTATCTTGGGAATCTCTCTAACTTCCCTCTAGAAAGTAATCTCAATTTTCTCGTTGTATTGTAAATGAATCGTTGTACAATATTTTTTTTGTTCGTTACAGGTAAACTTCTATCTACATGTATATATACCACAAGCTAAGTGGTACATTTATTTAGCAGTCCTATAACTATGGCTTATTCTGATTAAGCCCAAAACCACTTGGTTGCACTCAAAGACTAAAGATTTCCGAACACAACTTTTAAGATCTTACAATCTCCCCCATTGTGTTCATCATTTGTTTCAACTCCGTTATCTTTGTCTTTTGAAGAACGACTTGCGAAGTCCTAGAAGCACTTCATAGTGTCTTATGCTGCTCCTTAGAGATAACCTGGCTTCTATAATTTCTTCAATTACAGGTCGTTCTTGGAGGCCTGGATCTTTGGAGATATAGTGAGGGTTCATGGTCTCTATTCGATGGATAAACTTTTGGTGATGATCCTCAACGTTCCGTCATAGAACTTACCAATCTTAGATAGGAGGAGCACGTGTGTTCTCCCATAAGGATTAAGATAGGTAACCACTAGTTTTTTTATGTGTAAAGATATAATTATCCGGATGACCGTTGATCGCTTCATTGCTATTGAGAGGACGAGTCAAGTTGACCTTCTTCATGTTGTTCTCCAGGGCGATCTAAAGGTCTTTGGTCATATGGTACTTGATCTACCTGAGTACGAACCTTTTTTCTGCACTAAACCCTTCTCTGTCATTGAAGTTCCTTTGCACGAACTTCCTATACATGTCGTATATCTGTGAGATCTCTTCCGAAGGCAAGGCGGGAAGGTCAACTTCTGTGAGCTGCTCTCGGGATCCATTTTGTCTTTCGACTATGATCGGGGACGAGAACTTTCCGATTGTGTGTTCGACTTCCACAATCTCGCAAATTAGTGTCTTACCTTTTGTTGTATTCTAAATTGTTCTTTTGATAAAACTTTTGGTCATGAGGTCAGTTGTATGGGCATGCAGACACGTTCAAAAGCAGCCCATGTACCCTTTCAATGCGATGAACCTCGAAGCCTGAGCTCGTCGACCATCTTGAGTTTGTCTTCTCTCCTCCAGATTCTCTTATGTATGTCATCGAGGTAGGGGCCACGATCTTTATGTTCTTCCATGAACCGTATTCTTGTCAGATTTGGTGGCTCGTCAGCTCGGTGTTTGAGTAATTCAGGGAGTTATGGGAAAGCTTGTGTGTGAACCCCATCTTCCCCTAGCTCTTATTCGTCCATACCGAAGATGTCAGTAGAAGCACCTCGCAAGAAAATCGAACACTTTCTAGTCTATTGTGAACAACTTCTTCGGTCCCAGGAGTGTCATCCAATGCTCCTCAATTATATATCGTTGGATATACTCGTGTGGAACGAATTCCGGGGAGGAGCTTGGTTGGACTGGAGCTAGTTCTGAACCTGTTGGTGGTGTGGATATTTGTGATGGAGTACGATTTGTCGAGGTTCGAGACGATGATGGTCTAGTGGGTTGTGCCGTTGGTTGGGAGGTTTGTGGTTGTTGGACTGCTTTGGAGCTTGTATCCTCAACACGTTGGCGCTTTCCCCCCTCATGATAATCGGCGTCAAAGTCGTCATGTGGACGATTGTGAGTAGACGTGTCGTCGCGGAAAGTGGGTAAAGGTGCATTGAGACGCATGAGGAGCTCCGTGAGGTCAGGTGTTAGTCGATCCTCAGACATGAGACAGGACATGAGGATGTCACTGAGCTTGGGAATATGCATGGTGCATGGGTTCAGATATTTGTTGGTGGGGAATGGGCGATTATTGATGTAGGAAGGGTAGTCGTAGTAGTAGTTGGTGGTGGTGGTGTGGGCTCATCGACCATGGGCACTTTTCCTTTGTCCTTGAGTGGTTTTCTGACTAATGTCTCGACCCATTACATGATTTGAGCATCAATAGTGGGGGCGAACTCCGCAAGGGTGGACTTGATCTGTTGGTCGACGATGGCCTTCAGGGGTGATAACCTACTGGAGCTATTGAGGCGTTCCATTTTCATAATATCGAAGTAAATGGCTGAAGTGAGGCCCGCACTTATGAAGGCAGGACTTTCGACCGGTCATCGTGACACAATTGGGAAAGGTGTCACCCGAGTCGTTATGGCGGATACAGGACAACCTTCCGTGGGTATCACCAATCTGGGGCCACTTAGGCTTCCCGGTGACATTGCTCTCAAGACTAGCTTGTAAGGTTGGCGTGTTACCGTTGTTGTAGGTCATGTTGCAAGGCTGTGACTTTCCTCTAATCCTGAAATCACGTCTAACAGAGACGTGTCTCTAGAGGTTCCGACACAGACAGTAAGACCAAGTGAAGGAGGTGTAAAGAGTGTATGTGTCCTAGAAAAATTTAAAAATGTGGATAGTGGGGACACTAGACTCGAAGTGATCAAAGAAAGTGTGGCTTGGGGTGGAGTGTCATTATTTCAATAATATCGACCGCTTCAATAATACTGTAAAAAAAAGTGTTGCGATTACGATTTGAACGCAACTACACAGATATCAGACACACAACCACTAGACCACAACACACTCACCACCTAACGCAGATTGCAATTAATATAATAGTTTCTATATGGGTTCCATTAGTAAGGGTATAATTGAAATTTCTCAAATGCAGACTATTTTTTATAATTCACCCAGTCAAAGGCTATTTAATTAATAATTCAAATATTTGGACACTTGTCGTTTGGTAGACAAGTAAATCGCCAAAGGGTAGGTTGTGCATGTAACGTTGGACCGTAGGAGGTGACTTCTACCCGAGAGATGAACAATTCATCCCTTGTGCTTATGGGGATGGTCATGGATGTTTGTAAACTAAAGGAGTCGGGGTGACAAACGAGGTAGCTTTGGGAATTGAATCGTTTATGAGCTTGTGTCGGGTCTCGCGCCGGTGGCCTGTCTTCTCATATGTATGTCGGGTGAGTCTGGCTCTGTGTATTCTGAAGATGTGGCGGCAGATGACTTTCATGACCCTCACATTCACTTAGTCTAGTCTCCAGGTTAAGTTTTGTGGGGTTGGACCAAATCGTAGAGACGTCGATGTCATGCTTCCGGTAGTAGGTGATCAGGGCTGCATCGATCAGGGCAGCAAGGCGGAGCAATTCCGTCGGATCTAGCATGAGACGCAGTGTTTCGGGCTTGGCTTTTTGGAGATATTTCAGGCTTGGAGGCTCTTAGTTCTCAGTTGAAAGTCGCCTCAGGACCTTGTTGGTGATGTCCGTAAAGTGTTGAATTATAAGCGGGAACCATTGGAGATAAGGAAGTGGCTGGGACTTATTGGTATTGTCGCGGGTATGGGTTTGGTCCTCCAAGTCATTCCAGATGAGTTTGCAACTCGTAGTCTCGTGGGAAGATAAATCTATGTAGGAGACGTACGATCGAACCCAGTGTGCTTCGGTGAGAGACACTTGTTGACTAGGCCAAAGAGTGTCTTCTAAAGATGCGGTATTTTGTTTTGTTGGAAGAATGCCACCTTAGTCAACGGCGGTTTGTGGCCCATCTTAGCATGTCTCGTAAAAGAATGCCTTCGGAGGGAACATATTTATAAGTTTATCGTTGGGGAAGGTGCAACACTCTTCGGAGTACGATTTTGGTTATTTGTACTTGAGTGTTCTGGATGGTCGCCTTGAAGTAGCTTCCATTGTTGGAAGTCACTTGCTTCATTGTTCCCCATAATTATTCGATGTAGACCTTGGGGACGTGAGCCGTCAGTGTGAATGTTTGCCAGAGGAAGTGCCCACGGAGGATCAAGATGATGATCTCATCCGGGCACGTGAAGCTTGTTATGTCCAACTGGAAGTTATTATCCTTGACTTCCATCCACTTTATAGTGGCACGAGTTTACAAGATCGAAAAGTTTGTAAGAGTGATGTAAAGCCTTTAAAATTTTTGTTTGAATTTTAAAAATTTTGGCATCAAAATATTTTGTGTCGAGAAACATGTTTCGCTAGGTAAACTAGTTATCTGGTTTTGAAAAATTTCGCGAAGTGTTAAACATCACATGTTTACGGATTGTGAGTTATAATTACACATGTTATTGTTATGAAATGCGCTAAGTATGGTATGCGAGTTCGCGGTTATCGGGTTTATGATTTGTCGGTCCTATGTTTTCGATAGATAGACTTTCGATATGCAAAAATGTTAAGTTTATGGTTTTCAATACGAAGGTTGTCAGATAAAAAGTTTTCGATACGTGTTTTCGGTAGACACTGTTTGCAACATCGGAAGTTTTTGGGTCGAGATATTTAAAACTCAGGTTTTCAATACTTAAGGATATCGAGTTTTCGATAATACTGCATTACGTATAAAAAGTTTGCGACAACGAAGTTTTCGGGTCTTCGATATCAAATTGCCATGGTTTCGATAAAAGGTTTTTGGTACAGGTTTTCGATGCACGTATCATAAACATTAACCCGAAAACCCTTTCGAAATTTATCGAAAAATGGAGTTCAAAATTTTTGCAAAAACCACAATTTTACGCAAGATTAAGCATTCGAAAACCTTGAAATCGAGGCCAAAACCCAAAATTAGAGTATCAAAAAGTTGTAGACCCAAAAAGTTGTACAATCAGTATCGAGAACTAAGAAATTTAGGTCGAAAACAAGGAAATCGATGTCGAAAACGTAAACTTTGGGTCAAAATCACCCGGTTATACCTTTGTTTTTTGAGTCCGGGTTCGCGAATTTGAATTGAGAAAGATTATTGTTTGCGATAGAAAACTCTTCAGTATAAATGTTTTCGAATGTGGTATTTTCAGTATTATATTGAAAATGAGAAAACATTTCAGTAATGTTGAAATATTAAACAAATAACAAAAAATATGAAAATAATAAGAAAAATTACCAAAAACATATAAGAAAAAATTATTTAAATTCTAAAAACATTTTCCTATATTTTTATTTTGATTAAAAAAAAATTCTTCTTTACCTTATTCGTAAACATGTTTTCTCCCCCTAAAATTTTCGCTTTAAGCAAAGACAAATTTTCTCCCCCTAAACAACATATCTAAGTGCTTTCTTTCTTAATTCATGCGTGTCTAAAAATTTAATATTATTATATCCCGCAAATCATAGAAGTAATGCTCACCCTCAAAAGAAGCATGCTAAGTATAAAAGCAAGCCAAAAGCACATATAAACATAGAAAAAGAACCGTGAAGCACAATCGATTATGGTGTAAGATCAACATGTCTAACTAAGATCAACATGTCTAACTAAGGGAGTCGGCAAGTTTATGTCTGTACTTAAAAAGTACATCTCAACAATGCCTTTTTTTTTGTCCCGAGGTATCCCCGCTCGATCTGGCCATGAGCTAGCCCGTAAATACTGGCGTGGGCTTGCGCCACATAGACCTGGCGGAGGCGTAATTGTGTCACACACTCTAGAGGTGAGACTAATCCACGGGGCCAGATGAATACGTCCCTAACCGATCTGACAACAATAGTCATGGGTCATAAAGCCCATGGGGACTACTCAAGGAAATTGTGGGAGGGGGGATTTGATTCCACGACCTTACCCACAAAGTCCTTAGGGCCTGCTCCTTGACCACTAGACCAAGGCCTCATTGGCCATCTCAATTGTGCCTTTCAACATGATCTTTTACCTAATATATATGTGCTTTGTGCGTGAATGATGAACATGATTACATGTTATCGCGATTGCGCTATTTGAGTTGCTATACATTGGAATTTTATTTAAAGCAAACACGTAGTCGCCAAATTCAAGCTTTACAACGTGGAGAACGGTCTCAAGCTTCCATGCCAAATTTAAGCGTGCTCTTCGTAGGTTTTACATTTTCTACCGAATTCTTCACCGAACTCAATCGTGTTGGATATAAAATGGCCTAACAATTGGTATCGGAGCAAACGCGTGCGGATTTGAGATGAAGTTATGAAATTTTCGGATTGATTTTTTTAAGTTCATGCACCGTTCATCATCGGATTAGATTTGATTTTCAAAATTTCATCTCAATTTTTTGTTTTTAGTTTTCGATCGGGTGTTTAAAATGTTTATTTGCTCAAAATTGATCGATCGAACCACTGTATTTCGTGATGTTGAAAATCGATCGAAATTCCTCTTTGTGTGTTCTTCTTGAAATTCATCATAATTTCGAAAAGTGGACATGATTCGCTCTTTTTCTACATTAATTGAGTTTTATAAACTGTGAATCTACTAATCTCGATCAATTACTCAAGCTGAATCTGACTCATTTTGTGTTTTTTCGTGAAATCCGAGAATTTTTGTGGTACGGCCTTGTATTGCTGTAAAACGTTTATCGACAAATTTTACACTATCTCAAAAGTACTTCCGAAAATTTGTTTCTATCAACAAAGTCTATCGAGAAACTAAGTTTCTCGACAAGGCATTCTATCGAAAAATTTTATCCAGAAAAATTACACTTCTGAAACTTTTTCTCGATATCTATAGCAAAACTTTTCATACCGAAAAACTTTCTCGCAAGCTTTCTTCTACCAAAAATTTCTTTACGAGACCAAAATCCCGTGACGAGGAATATCCCGCCAAAAAACCTGTCGAAATTGACCCTCATCCCATCGGGAAATCCCTGCATCGACCGCACCACCGTCGCCGATTCCGATTGAAGATCGCTGATCGCAGAACCTGCCGAAAGATTTTATACTGCAACTCCGTCAAAATCCGATGGAAAAGGGTTGCTATCCCGTCGCAATGTTCGTCGAAGAAACTTGTCCCACCGATTATCCGTTGAGCTGCTTCAACCGTGATTATGTGGAAGACCTGTCTATTTGTTGCTATCGAGAACCTGAGCCACGACAGTCGCATCGGAATCTTTTGATCTCTCAATCGTGGAAACTCTTCAACCGTAGCTCCGTCGCAAGCTTGAAAATTTCATCGTCAAAGGAATATCCGTGGAAAGCCCCATTTAATCATCTTCCAGAGCAGCTCCGTCGAATTTACCATCGATTGATCTTCACCGCTTTCCCGTTTGTTGTTCCGTCGAGAAATTTAGCCATGGAAGTCCCATCAGAAGCTTTCGACCGCTCAATCGTTGTGTGGACCAATTCTTCGTGGAAAAACTTCGACAATTGTTTCAATCGATTGATTTCCCGCCGAGCATCTCACGTTCGACTGGTTTTCACGATACATTTTTTTATCGCAAATTGTTTTTTAGGTTTAACGCAATTTTTTTTTCGGAGGAGAGTAAATTTAGTTCATACGAGAAAGTTGTATGGTGGCTTGGGCTTGGGGTGGTTGGGATGATGATGGTGGTGGTGGGTTTGTTGAGGAGGCTCCAGATTCTCCCAGTGGAGTCTTTCTTCTTCCTTTTCCGCGATTGCTTCTTGAGTTCTTTTGTCGCTTCTCCCCCCAGGACGATCCGCCACGTTAGAATGACGCGGGGATAGTTGACTTGGCTCGCCTTATGGATTTATTGAGACATATGTGTTTTGGAAAACGGATGAATGGCTTGGTGGGGTAGACTCGTGCCTGGGCTAGATGCGGTGACTTCTACCCGGGAGTCGAACAAATCGACTCATGTTCCTACTGGTGAAGCCCAGCTTGTAGTGAGTGGGAGGCGGTCAGGGAGGGGGCGAGCGATGCTGCTGGTTTGTCATTTATCCTCTTTTGGCGGTGCTTGCGTCAGGTCCCCGTCACATCGTGAACGATGTTCTCGACGTCCTCAGATTGGGTTACTTCTGAGGACTCACCGGCCGGTTCACTCTCAGGACCCTTACGATCACTCGGTAATGCTTTTGAGGTGGGCACGGCTGGGTTTGACGTAGCCGTGGAAGCGGGTTTGTTGTTCTCCAGGCGGTACATAGTTACTGCTTCGTCCGCCTGGTCCGCCATTTGTAATAGAGCTCCCGGAATCGGCATCAGCTGGCATTGAAGTCCTCGTGAGGTCTCCTTGGCCTTGTGGAAATATTTAAGCACCGGCGCCTTGTAGTTGTTTGCATTTCTGAGGCGGGGATTTCAGATGGTCCTCCATGTAGTAGTATATTTAGCAGTGGCAGCCACCTCAGATATGGGACGACCTGGGCCTTCGTTGCATTTCCTCGATTTGCGAGTTGATCAACGAGGTCTTCCAGATTAATTGGGCGTAGTCAACCTTCTTGACGTAGATGATGACATGATAGATGCTGCGGATGTTGACATTACACCTGTCGAACCCGCTTTGTTTGGGTGACAGGCACTTGTTGACTATCGCAAAGAGTGTCCTCCACGGGTGCGGTATACCTCCTAGGTGATAGCTTAAAAGGCGTGTGAGGTCATGTACGTGGCCTACTCGCCTTAGGTCTTGGAGGAGTTCGGCGTTCGTTGGGAGGTCCTTGTACGATTGAAGCATTGGGTGTTGGGGACTCTTCGTGAGGAACACCTCAGTTGTGTTGATGGTGGCTTAAGTTTAAAGCTTGTCTTAACATTCTTCCTCTTGAGTGTAGCCTAGAATTGTTGTTGGTAGACCTCGGGGACTTGAGTATTGAGGGTGAATGCCGGCCACAATAGATGCCCTTTGAGAATAGCCACAAAAACTTCGTCCTAACACTTGAACGTGTTCAGGTCAAGTCCAAAGTTTTTCTCCTTTACTTGCATCAGTTTGTCTTGTAGGTAGATTGCGTTTTAGGATGAGGAGGACGAAGCCATTTTTTATCCGTAAAAATTGGACAAAAGTAGAAATGATTAGTCAAGAAAGGAAGTCTAGTGTCCAAAAGTCGTGTGGTGTTTCTCAAAAAATTTACTTAGTCAACTGTATCGAGTTTAAAAAATGTGGAGTTCGAAAATGTGCTAAGTGTTTATTTGAAATGTAGTTCCGAAAAGTGTTGTGTCGAAAGTGGTTTTCGCGTGTTATTTTCAAAATATGATCTTCGATAAGGGTATGTTTGAGAAAATTTTCTAAGTTCGAAAAAGTTTTTCGAGTGCCCTGTGCGAAAATGTGATTTTCGAATGTTGAGTGTTCGAAAATTTTCTAAGTTATGGTCGAAAAACTATTTTCGAAATCAGCTGCGAAAAGTTGTATTTTCGAATGTTGTTAATTGAAAAATTTTTTAAGTGTTGTGTTCGAAAATGATTTTTGAATGAGCTATGTTTGAGAAAATTTTGTAAGTTCGAAAATGTTTGATTTTCGAATGAACAAAGTTCGAAATTTTTTCTAAGTGGGGTTCTAACTCGGAGAGAAACAAAGTATATCGTTCTAACAGTTGATATCACCTCCCAAAGTATATACTCACCCCGATTCGGTAGCGGTATAACAGTTATATAGCAGGACATGAACACATTCAATTCCAAAAAAGTGGCTATCAAGCGCTCCTCGCTCAAGTGTTCAACTGGATTTCGTAAAGGTAAACGAATGACTCGGGTTTGCATTGGTCCGGGCTCCCGCATTGGTTTTGGTATGGAATGGGGCAAGCAGGATTACAGGGACTCTTCTTGTTTGATCGAAGCCCCTAAAAGGATTCCTCCCGATCAAGAACTCGACAAAGTACGTTTACGTAGGTACCATTTCAACTCAAAGTTCTTGATTACTAAAAGATCCTCTTGATTCGAAGCTTCGGACAGGGACTTGAGACTGGTATCCGAAAAGTTGATTCGTAGTGCTTTTTGCAAAGCACTGAGTATAAGAACAACATGTTCTACGCGCTCATAAATGAGTCAATTTTTTGGGGCCTATAGAAAAAAAGTTGAACTGCGATCCAATCAAGAAAAGCATCGAGCTTGCTGTTGGACTTCTAGATTCTTTCTTTCGCATTGTCTTCTTCAATGTCTAGTCTCAATCTCTTTCCCTGCCTTTTATAGGAGTTGTAAAGTCAGGACTAGTTATTCCCACAATTGCTTCTTTCCAAGCCTTGCTATTGAATCGAAAAAAGGTGTTATCAAGTTATTCAAAATGAATTTCCCTACTCTTCCTTCTCTACTTACCTCTGCTATCATAGGGATTCTTTTTGCTTAGTTATTATGTCCTTCTGCACCGCAAGCGCTATTACTCCTAGTTAATAGAATAAGTGCAAAAGTTCAATAGTCAACTTACTTATTCATAGAGTCATATCTAGGATGATGTGATAATACAAGAGAAGACGGATGATCCTACTATAGTTATAGTATAGCAGCGACTGCAAATCATAGCCTAGATGATTCCATTGTCTATATCTCATCTGATCTTCCTTTTGTTAGGGTATCTCTCATTGGTAAGCTATTTCTTCTAAGAGATTGGTGTCTAACCTATCTTGTTTATTGCATCTGAACAAGAAGTTGTCAAAGCACGGATAGCGTTAATTAGATTGTCTAAATCTTTTGGAGGCCAGAGTGGTTGATTTACACCAAAATGACAGATCCTAGCTGTTCTTAGCTTATTAATTTGAAGCTTGATAGATATCATATCAAATAAGACCATCTCTATTTATCTGACTAAACCATAAAGCACTTGGAGTCTGACTGTCAGATGACATAGCAGCGTAAGGCGTGCCCATTAGTAAGGCTATTAATAAGAAGGCCTTATTACCCCGCAAGCAACGACCACCCCTATTAGTAAACGTGCTAGGAAGCACGCCAGCGCCTTTAATTGTTGGCTCCTTTGGACAAGTAGGCATGACAGCTCAGCTCAGGCAATTAAAGGCAGCTCTTGCTGCTAATTACGCTCGGCTTGTAGCTGTTATTCCTGCAGCAAGATAAACTACTTGCGTAGCTCCACCAACTCTATCGCTCTCTTTGCAAGCTGAGGCCTTCCTTAATACATGTTGCTTTAAGTAGCCGTAGGATAACTACAAAAACAAGGTTATACCAGCACTCATCAAGCTACAATTAACAAATATTCAGCAGCACATAAGATCCGCAATGTACTTTGATTATTATGTAGGTCATAAAAGTATCTCCTAATCAATGGCTCTAAGTTTATGGGATGTCTTTGGAGTCAAGTGTCTACGCAACCAGGTTGTTGTTTTTGGGAGTCAAATAATGATAGTAGGGGATCCCCCAAAGTAAAACATCACCTCTCCAAAGTCATTTTGGGATTCTCTTTGTCCCCCCTATTTCTGCCTCTTTAGTTGGAACGACTGCCTACCCTTGGCCGGTTAAAGCTATGCATTGATTCCCTCTTCTCATATCGGGTCGGGAACGAAAGCTTTCTAATGTGGGCAGAGACATCAGGATCGACCATAACCGAAGGATCCTCTGATTCGACATTATATCTCTTTGGGTGCTCTTACAATCTCAGACATTTTTTTTCATTCACCCAGTGGGTGAACGAAAAAAACGAGTGTCGAGTGAGAGACGAGATACAATACAACCTAATATCAAAATGATAAAGCAAATAGCTAACAGACTCAAAATGGTCGTTAAAGCAAACATAGGTCAAACCCAAAACCCTATCTACTCTATCGAATACTGAACTAGATGCCGCAAAAGCCCCGAGTGTAAAGACAATACAACCTTTCGAATATCCTAGTACAATTACGTTTGCAAGAGCTGGGATTAGAAAAGCAACATCCCCGAGGACTTCGAAGCTCCTGGGAACGGAGAAGCTAAATAATGAAATCTTGTTGTCACAACAGAAAAGGTTAGCGAAGCTAGACAGAATACTTCTGAAGTCACCTGAAAGAGGAGTTAGCCATCCGCGGATACGAGAACGAAAAGGCAATGCTTTTTGTATTCTAGCTCCTACTCGTAAGAAAGCAGAAAGGAAGCTTATCTTCAATTTATAGAAGTTCTTCTTCATTCTCGTTCCTCTCCTTTTCAGTCGAGCTCAATTACATCGAGCCTCCAAACAAAAGAAAAAGCCTCAAAAGGTGGGTTTCTCAGTTAGATCCAATTGAACCCTCCTACACCTATTTGCACTCTTCTTAAGAAAAGAAAGGTGCACATTTCCACAAAAGAGAAAGGCTTTTTTCATTGAATGGGCTCTCTGTCTGCTGAAAGAGTAGAGGCTCTTATCTTTCTTTATAGGCGGCATATTAACGAATGTCGATTGGTCTAATTCGAAGCAATAACTGGTTCGGCATAATAGGTCAACATAGACAACATAGGTCAGCATCCATTGCTCCGTCCGGCCTTTCCCAACCAAGGGATAGCTTGAATAGGACATATGGCCGAGGATCGAAGAAGCAAGGGATGACCTATTCCAGATGACCGATATTTGTGGGACAGATTTCTGTTAAGAGGAGTATATAATAAATGATTTGATGCTCTTTACTTTGCTATAGTTGATTTAACTCTCTAAGCCTTAAAAAAGAGCATTTTATCGCATGTTTAGTGCAAAGAACACCCTTTGATTCTCATTTTCTTTTTATTCTGGAGATGGGTTTACCTTTTTTATTTTTGGTCGAGCTAGGCTTCACTTCCTATCACCCTTAGTTGAAGGAGAGCGTAAGAAGACAAAGACCTGTTTTGATTTCTGTGTTGAATAAGGCAGGGATAGGTTTATTTTGAGATCCGAATCGGTCTTCGATCCGTTCATTCTGTCTTCAGGATATACTTTCAAATTAAAAGAATTCACGAGGGAAGCTCATTCCGGCAGGTACTCCTACTTCCTGAACAGAGGCCGATAGTAAGAGGTATTCGGACAGATAACGAAGAGTTAGGCGGGACCACTAGATATGCTCATATACTAAAGGCTATCGGAAAAGCAAGAAAGATAAGGTAAGGAATACTTCTTGATTAGAATCTATCCAGAGGAGGACTTGGAATAAGAAGAACCAGAAAAGCTATGTGTACTTTGATCACAGGTTATTCAATTCAATATATGTACGAGGCTGAAACAATAATAGCGCGTTTTTTTCAAATGAAAGAAGGGTCGACCTTAGGGCTGCTGTCTCTCATGCCACTACAGAAATGGGGGTTCGCAAAAACTTTTACAAATTTGTGCAAGAGCCGACAGATCATTCACTCTTCTCATAACCAAAGAAGGTTAACATTGATGGTAGTGCACAATCGCAACCAGGTCCTGCTGCTTGTGGTGCAGTTTTTAGAACTTCTCGAGGTTTTGTACTGGGTTGCTTTGCTCAGGGACTGGGTCGTGGATTTGCATTTGAACCGGAGCTTGTTGTAGCTACGCTGGCTATTGAGATTGCTTATACTTGGGGTTGGCATAAGCTTTGGTTGGAAGCGGACTCTACCTATGTTGTGGCCTTACTTACCTCCAGATCTCATATCGTTCCGTGGAATCACCGGAATCGTTGGTTGGCTTAGATTTTGTTGATGAATATAATTACTGTTGTGGCCTTGCACATCTTCACGGAAGGCAGTAGAGTTGCGGATGCTCTTGCAAACTCGCTTTCAACACCCGCCTCCAGGCGAACCCTTCGGTACTCAACCAAAACTAAAGCTAAATAGGGGATGTTGTTCCTATTATTGAACAAAAGGAGAAAAAGAAGCAAAACTGGATTGATAAGGTTCGTTCCAACCGACGGATAAAAATGAGAGTCATGCAACTAATAAGAAAAGGCTGGGGCGACTTACCTCATATCTAACAAGCACTGGTTGGAATGGTCTTCTACCCATAACCTGCATATCGGAACCCGTGTATGAGGGGAAGTCTTTGTTCTTTACCGAGTGAAGTGACTCCTAAGACACAACAAGGGAGCTACACACCGTGAAATCGAACAGGAACGAGAAACACAGAAAGACACTCTGACTTTTACGCTTTAGAACGGATACGAATGGAACTAGTGAGGCTGGCGTGCTTTAAGACTCCAACTCTAAGACTAGAAATATCATAAGAGAATAAATCTCTGACGCCTAAAAGTCCCATGCCTTTCTTGGTTGGACCAAGGTGATTTCCTACTGAATTGGAAAACAAATCTATCTTTATTTTTAGAGGAAGAGCGGAAAAGTCAAAGCAAGAGAAAAGGAAATCTCATGAATCAAGAATGTTATATATTTCAGGAGCAAGATTAGGCGCCGATAAAGAAGATAATTGACTCATGTTTCCACTTTATTTTCATTACGAGTATCACGTCAAGATCCGTTGCTCAAACTGAATCACTCCAACATTTCGTGGTTCTTCATGGAGGGGGATTTAGCACCTTCCGATTCCGACAGCGAGCTTCCCGTAAAGGATGGGGTCTCTCAGGCCCTAACAAACCTTCGGTCTAAAAGTAGAATTTCCGATCTGAACAACAAAGCTGATTCGGAAGAAAGTGAAAGTACGGAAGAGAAAGAGGTGGTTATATCAAGAATCCAATAAGGCCGCTTCTTATCTAACAACAAGAAAAGAAATTATGGAAGATGTTTTTCGCAAACATCAAAATCGAAGAGCCTTCGCGTACTCATATGACTTTCTTAGAAAACTTCCCCAGTTTCTATCGAATAGGAAGACATCATGGGAGGATTCGAATGAAGATGAAGATTTCGAGTTGTCTCAGTTGGAGATGGTATTGCACGTGTTTATGGATTGAGCGAGATTCAAGCTGGGGAAAAGCATAGAGGGTGCTCAGCTCTCGCCCTCGTCTCATCCGCGAAGTTGAGGTGGGATAAAAGCGTAACTCCCCGGTGTCTAGGTTACCTTTCTATCTTCCTCCCCCGTGATGCTCCCAAAGCGATAACTATCCTTTTCTTTCTTTCTTGTTATCTTGATTTGTTATAGATAGAAGGGCATTCTATCAGGTATAGTAGGTAGGATTAAGTGTATGAAGCGTTAGGTGATATAGCAAGTGTGCCGGGAGTGCGGCTCGGTCGGAGTAGGTCTGGACGCCTAGCATAAAAGAGCCTTCTCTGGTAGCGACACTATACCTTAATATCTCTTTAGCTTCAAATCTATCTAAAAGGAAGTAGTTAGCAGAGCAGAGGTCAGTCTGTCTGCCGCTTTCTTTCATAACAGAGTCATTATTCCCGGCTGGCATAGTAGTTTCTAGCGCGGGCGAAGGAGATGCATTTATGGTACTGGTAGTATTGGACAAGCTCTCAGGGAATAATCTATTTCTTTCTTATTTGTGCCTTTCTTTCCCATGACGACTAGGAACATGCAAATCAAAAATTTTACTTTGAATTTCGGACCTCAACATCCTGTTGCTCATGGTGTTTCACGATTAGTATTGGAAATGAACGGAGAAGTGGTGGAACGTGCGGAACCACATATTGGAACACTCCAGTGCGGCACGAAGTGCTGATGCCGAATCGGCTCCTATGCTGCTAGCTATGACCTGCTTGGTCCCCCGGCACGATGGAGGTTCTGTAGCGCGTCATGAGCATCGGGCTAAGGGGCGGTTTAGCAACTCAAGCGAACGCTCTACCTTACATAGGGACAGAAGGGAGAAGGTTATGAAGGTGGCCATCTTATCCACTGAACTAGCTAGAAGCTATCGCTTCGGGTCGAAGCATTAAAAGAAAAGGGCCGGAGAATGCAGCGGCATAGGAACCACGGTACCCATACCCTAATAGTATAGTAAAGGGAAAACGTAAGTGCGCTCCTGCGCACCAGCTGAAAAAGCCTTTCCTTTTTAATAAAAAAATGAAATGAAGTTAAGCTTCATAGCTTAAACCTAGTAAAGGGGCTTTTATGCCCTTTATATAGGTTGGGTTGCTGGATACGGGATCCTCATAGTAGGCTGGACCAACATCCATCCGAGAGAGGGCAGTCTTTAGAAACAACAGGGTGTACGTATCCTAGGTGAGCTAAGAGGTGAAGAGTGGGAGTAGCACAAAAAGAGGGATTAACATTATTGACCCAATGATAAACCACTAAGACATTCCTCGTTGGGGCTCTGCGCAGTGAGAAAACGCTGACGCGACAAGAAAGCGTATGGTCAACGCGAAGGTTCAAGACATAGCCGAGCGTTAGCGAAGCTAGAATCTCATACTGAGGCGCTTCGAGTTAGCAAAACATTGTAGTAGCGCCGAAGCCTTATGTGTTATAATGCTGAACCAAGGACGTTCCGCCTTATCTATAGAAGGAGTCAACTGATTTCTGAACTAATTAGCTCCTTAGTAATGGCTCAATCTATAGATAGAAAGCCCTATGATGGGAAACTACCACGTTAGGTTTGGAGAGAGAAGAGACCGGTTATATAATAGAGGGAGCATATGCAAGCTTTTTCTTTCAATAGCTGGCCAAATGACTACAGGATCATCGGTCTACTCTACCTCAATTCACCATTTCGAACCATATACAGAAGGTTTTTCCGTACCAGCTTCTTCCACCTATACCACAGTTGAAGCACCCAAAGGAGAATTTGGGTCTTTATGGTCAGTAATGGAATCAATCATCCCTACGGTCGTAAAATAAGAGCACATGCCTTTGCCCATTCACAAGGACTCGATTCTATGTCCAAACATCACATGCCATCAGATGTGGTCACCATCATAGGTACTCAAGATATTGTGTTTAGAGAGGTGGATAGATAGGACTAGTACTTTCTCGATCAGGACCCTAGCTTTTATTGCGGCCAAAAACAAGAATGTTTTTCTCATTTTCATTTAGAATATCTATCTCTTTGATCATGGGCTAGGAATTTCCCCTGTCTGTAACCGTAAGGTAGCTAGTTTTAGGGTAGCCGAAACAAGATGTCTCTTCTCGCTTATGTTATCCAGAGTCTCATCTCCTCATGTGATTCTGTATATGTATATGCGTAGTGTCTAAGCCCAATTCATTTCTTTCCCGTGCCAGTGTAATTCCCCAGTAGAAAGTGGGATTCCCCTTCTTACCCGTGGTCACTCCCTGTTGTATTTCTTTTTTATTCCTTCTCGATGTCCCAAGACCAGAAAACAACTCCGTACCAGAGATAGCCTTCTTCCTTGCCTAGTATTCTTTCTAAGGTGCAGGTCATCCTGCAGGAGAACCTTCTTCCGTAAAGGCAATTGTAGAAAATAGTAAATCTATTGCTCCTTAAAACAAAGCCAGAGCCAGTTATTTCCAACTATCTTGGAGTTGAAGTGGATATTGGAGGGTCCCCCCCGCTGTCGATCCAGCCGAACTTACTTCGATGTAAGATGGAGGTTAAGTCTTAGGGTAAGCAATTCTGTACGCCATTCGGATATCAGCAGTTTCTGTCCTAAGGCAAGCCCTTGTATTTCTAGTGATAAAGGCATTTAGTTTTTTCTGCCTTCTCTAGAAAACGAAGGAGATCTTCATTCTAGTCAGTGTAGTCAGTCCGAGCAAGACAGTAGTAAGAATAAGGAACGAAAGTAGCTAGGGAAGTAGGCTTAGCTCTTGTGCACATCTTTTGAGGGTTTACTTGCTTACTTCTTAGAGTAAGGTGAGATCCTTTATCAATGCATTTCTTTCGAGATGCGAATCATAACTTAGTAAAGATATGCCCCTTGGATTCGACTTTCCTTTCTTATATTAAGAAATTGTATAGTGATAGGGAATTCGCAAGAAGGCTGGACATTCGTAGAGAGGTTTTCCCGGTCTTCTGAACTGGAATAAGAATAAGTCTTTATCGAGTCACTGAGACTCTTAGTGGTGCGGAGGAAGATGTAAAGTTGTTGTTCGAAAAAAACAGATAGAAGAAGCTTACCTTCTTCTTTACTTTCATCCCACTAGTGAATATAGGCCAGGACAAACTCACTCCTTCACGGAGGTGATAGTTATTGAAGGGGATAGTGACTCTCGACGAGAGAATAAATAGATTGAAATAGGACTTAAGATTCGTATGTATAAGTAGAAGCAGAGGGAGAGCTGCACATTCATACCTAGAGGTAACAACTTTCGTAATCGGTCTTGTTGGAATATAATGGGTAAGAAGGATTGTTTCAATATAATCTGTTTCGGTCATCCTACTTCTTACATGAGATCATGTATTCCATTTCTCTCACTTCTATCTATGTGCTTGTTGATGCATATTCTGACTCGGTGCCTCACAACCATTACTGATTGAATTTCTTGTCTAGTACGACTTCTTCCTTTACCAATCAGTATCAAATAGCAAGATGCAACCAATTATTTGATTACACATATTGACCGACGAAAAAATATTTTCTTCCAGTCGGGACTCACGAACGGGATAGGGCGAGAAGTAAGAAAAGGACGGACTTTCACTTAATAACATAGGGTTCGGTAGGGAACATCTTTTACGAAATTGCCTAGGTCTGTAAGCAGTACAACCAAAGACTTTACTCGTACAGCCTCGAGTAAGGGGATGGATAGTATGATAAGTATCCAACAAACGAGTCCAATACTGGTTTAATATATAGCCATGGATGGAGAGAGAAGCGGCCAAGATTACTAAACTAAAGAGCCTTGTATTTAGCCTCTGCACTCTAGCGAGAGACAGTAGGCTGCTTCTTGGCAGACCAGGATATAGAATGTGCTCCAAGATAAAAACAATACCCGGTGATGGATCACCGACTATCTTGACAACCAGCCCAATCCGCATCAGAGAAGGTTGGGCTGGGAGACTGAACGATTTATGTGGCCAGAGAAGCATGAGCCATGCCACGTAGATAGCAATGAATACGCTTAATGGCTTGTATACGAGTAGTGTGCATGGAGAAATCAGTCAAGTTTCATCTTCGTGAGAAAGATCGGCTTTTATACAGGGAGGGCTAAATGAGGGAAATGCCGAAGGGACTGCCAACTAGAGTTCTTGTCATGACTAGCGAGTAAGCGAATCCATTGGCTAAGAGAATCTCTTTCTTGACAGTGAATCAAGCGTACTAACCTATATATATATCTATATCTACCTATTTATGTCCATCTCTCTTGTCCAGTTTTTTCACTTCACCCATACACATCCCTCTTGGTAAGCAATCTATCAAGGACAACAATCGAATCGTAACCTGAGTTGAGTCAAACTCTGCCCTCACTTAGCCCCATCAGTTAACACAAAATGGAATTCTTCACCATCCCCACACGTCTAGCGACTAAGCCCCTATCATCACACCCTCTCCAAATAGTCCAACATTGGGTTGGCATCTCATTCCTCTCTTTTCAGCCGAGTTCTTTCATTCCTCCCTTAGTTCAATGGGAGTAGCATCGATTGATTAATCCCACTTCGGGATTTCAAATCGGTCTGCTAGATAAGATAAGCGACTATAGTTCTTATTCGTTTTGAAAGAGTCTACTTCTATATAAACCTTAGTCACATATGAATCCAGACAGAGAACCAAAAAGGCGTGAAACTCTTACCCTGATAATAGATAGAAAGCATACTAAGGCCACCAGCAAAGTTTATCAACTAAAACTAACTAATGAAGTGAAGGATGACTGATAGTCCGACTGGGTTCTTTCAAGGTGTCAGCGGCTGTCTTTCTATGAGCATGATCTGTAAAATATCCTTGCTTAAGACTAGATAACAAGTACTTGCTAGTTTTGAGAATCACTATTAGCATGTTGCTGGAGCATCAGCCATCAGTATGAGTATGAGTCCTAACCTAACCACTTCATACTCTTACATGAGGAATGGTATATGGTATAGCTCAGAGAATCCGAGTCGACCAACAACTCGGTGTAAGCATTATCTAGTACGAGCAAAAACTCTGGCGTCCAAGCTTCAACAAATTAATTTGGTTGGGGACTCCGCTATTAACAAAGACTCCATTTGGGTGGGATGCACTGTTCTGTTTCAACCCTCTAAGCGAAGCAAGGCCAGCGAGCTCGTACCCCGATCGATTACCTGAGTTCTAGGTTCTAGAAAAGGGGAATTCCCTACCGGCAGTTTAGCAACTACACCTTAGGTCGATAACGGCTGGATTGTGCCCCATTCCAGTGTATAAGGACTCACTTTGGTAGCCAGTCCCAGCAAAGCAACCCCGATTCCCGACTCCACATCAACGAATTTAGCGCCCAAGCCAGCTGCCAATAACGGGTTCTTCCACCTAGTAGAGTATGCGCTTTTCAGCAAGCATAGTATGCCATTGACCCATGGATGCTCGTGTTACAGCCAAAATCGTCACTATCATCTCGAACAATAACTCCGATGCTCCGTCATAGCCCAACAAAGAAAGTTGCATACACGTTGACTTGAATGCGACTGCCAAGCCTCCAATAACTTTTTTTTTGCTCGGATAATATATATATGATATAAAAAACCACCCAAAGATAGGGGCAAACAAGAAGAACTTGCAGTATAAATCATCAAACAGAAACAGCAACAACAGAAAAAATTAACAGAACCTATAGCAACAGGAAGACAAAACTACACCAGGGAGCTCATTTCAGCCAGATAAGCTTGAGGGTTAGAAGACCACAACACAGATATATGATGAGCTGGAGAACTGATGCCGTAAGACAGAGCTACCAGAGAGAAAGATAATCCCTGGATCTTGTGAAGAGTGGACATAGTTGGTTCAAGAATATCATTAAAAAAAAGCTGGTTTCGTGAGAGCCAAATAAACCACAAACAAAGGGGACTAAGCATAGCCCAAGCTTTATGTGCAGCCTTTTAGAAGATGAGAGAGTCCCATTGCATGAGAAGGTCATTCAGATTGAAGGGAAGAACCGATACCACTAGCCACCAGTTCAGCAAGGAGGCCCATATTTTTCAGCTCCAAAAGCAAGACACCAGTAAATGAGACACGTCTTAAATAGTCAATTTGCAGAAAGGACATACGCTAAGGTCCTGAGAGAAGCTACTTCCTCTTGAAGACAGAAAAGCTTTTGTTGGAATAGCTTTGAGAGACGCTAACTAAATAAAAGATTTCATTTCGGTAGGAATGAAGGTCTAAAAATTACCTTGGACCCAGGGAAGCTGCTGGCATTTGACGTCGAAGATAATAACTGGGCTGCTTTCCTTAATGTGAAGCCTTTTGGAGGCACCAAGTTAGTATGTCTTGTGATTGTGGAGACAGAACTAGATGCTGAATGAAACCAAGTCAATCTTGGTACTGTACTTCTTCAAAGGAGAAGAGACTTCAACGGAACTCAACCTTCAAATGAAAGTTCCTATAGAAGCTGGAAACCGACTCAAATTTATGAGAGGTGATGGAGTACAGCCTTGAAAACTGACATTAAAAATAAGGGGAGGCTTGCAAAAGAGGACTTAACAAGAGTAATTCTACCGCCAAGAGATATAATTTCGCTTGCCAAAGTGCCAGCTTCTTCCTGAATTTCTCAACTCTTGGACTCCAAGCAATAACGCGCTTTGGGCTGATACCAGGTTTAAGGTATGTGAATGGTAGTGAACCAATTTTACAGCCAAGAGAAGAGGCCAAAGAATCAGCTCGGGAATCAGAACAGTCAAGCAAAAATAGGCTTGATTTGGAGAAATGAATTGCAAGGCCAGACATGTTTTCAAAAAGCACCAATACCTTTTTCAGATTACCAAATTAAACTTCATCAGCCTTGACAAAAACCAGCGTGTAGTCAACAAATTGCAAATGAGAGCCTCCAATAACTCACACAGCCATTCATATCGCTGCGCTGAAACTGAGGAAGCAAAACCAACTACACTCCATTCTGGACTGAAGGACAAGAGAAAAGCGAGCCATCTATTTCAATCCCACAAAACGTACTAGAACTTTTCACGCTCCTCAGCGGGCTTGAGATGCCAGGGCACTCATTCCGTTGCTTGTTCACTTCTCTCCCTATAGGGGAATGAAGACTCTTTTATGGTATCGTTCCTGTCTTCACTCAATCTTAAGAGTACTGGTTCTCTCCGGGCCTGCGGGGCAGTTACACTTCTGTCATACCAGATCGACTCAACTATCATCCCATACCAGCTTTTCCTCGTCTTTCTTTCTTTACTGAATTGAATCTGCTAGAAGCCTTCGCTCGAGCATATGATAACCTCTCCTCCATAATAGATTTGAAGCTTTCCCTATTTCACCTCTCATGAAGTACAATAGTAGTCTTACTAGTACTCAGTATCAGTATCTTGTCTTAGTTGTCAGTAAATCCACTCCCGATAGGGATAGGTTCTTTGCCTTCCTTTCCTTTACAGTTGAGCAACCCATAACCCTATTATGACCCTCTAAGTAGGAGCTAGGAAATAAGGCAATCTGCTTTCTCTAAGGCAAAGCGAAGCAGAAAGAAGTTGACTTATAGCAAGCGTAAGCGATGTTCTTCCTGTGAGCGAAGAAAGAGAATAGAAAGTTATTCTTACAGCTTTGGAATAAAGCATATGCGCTTACATAGAAGTCGTGTCACTATGTAAAATCAATATTCTTTCTTTACTTCCCCGCTTAGCAGGGGAGAGCTTTTATACCCTCTCCTTCTCATTATCAGTCTTATCCCTTCCGGCTTTCTTCTTTAGCTCTAGCAGCTACCTTCCTCTATCAATTAAGTGATCACTAAACCAAAGTCTGCTCGTTAGTTATAGGCTTGAGCGTTGCCCCTATCCTGCTTGTTCCGATGGTATTGCTCTCCTTTCAGTCTTCGCTTCCTCTCACTATAAAACTGACTCTGCTTTCAGTTCATTACCTAATCGTGCAGTCTTCCTTCTTCTTTACCGGGAGTTGAGTTCAACTTCTTTCCATCTTTGGAAGGTGGGGGGAATATGCTTCCGTTCCTTTCCCTACGGTCTCGCTACTATGTAACCTAAAGCTTAGAAAGAGTGACTTCATACCTCTCCTTGTTAGTCAAATCAAGAAGTTACCAGAGATTTGATCGTGTTGTTTTCATTCTTACCATCGGGACCGTTACTTTTCCCATCCTGTTATCAAGGCAAAAGCATGTTAAAGGCAGGAACTGAAATAGAGAAGGGGAAACTTTCTACACGGGATCGATCTTCTTTTGATGTCGAATGATACCGAGTCTCAGTGCGGAAACAAGCCATTGGCTGCAATTTACAAGATCCAGCATAAAGCAGATGGATCGGTAGAGAGATACAAAGCTAGATTAGTCGCAAAAGGATACTTATGTTTCAATTCAGTCATTGAAGACAAGAAGGAGAAGAAGATAAATCAGAGTTCCTTTATTTCACTATCTATGTATGCTTTGGTACGGACAATGCTGGTAAGATCGAACGAATGTGAGAGGTCCATATAGAACAGTCGAGTCGGGAAAAACCCTTTCCTAGAAAGATTCGATCATTCGATACCTTAGCTATAGCTTGTAATGAAAAAGCTGTAATCAATGAGATTCCATTACGCTTGCTACTATTGAAAAAGCTCTAAACTTCAACCTTGCCTTATCTGAAATGAATTTCTTTAAAGAAGGGTAGGATGGTACAAGACTGAATAATGAAGAGAAGATGGAGCGAGAAAATCGAAGTCATGGCACTCTTTTATTGGACCGATAGCAATAGGCACGTTCTCAGACCTCTCCCTTGAGGTCGAGCTCAAACCTTTTTTTATTTAGATTCTTTATTGCCTAACCCTCAGATCTTGATTCTACGGCCTATGGAATGAAGCAAAAACTCGATTTTGAACGGGAGACCATGGGATGGTGATCAAATTCTATTTTATTTAGTCAAATAGGCCAACAAATTTGATTTCAACTTTAGCTTTCAGATCCGAGGACATGGGAAAGGGGAAGTTCAAATGAAAGCTTTTCAAAGGTTATACATTAGCGATTGATTCAGAGGATAGAGAATGGAGTTGGAAGGCAGTTTAGTCTTGAATCTTCCCTCCCTCACTGATTGACTCCTCCGGGAAATGTCCAATAATAGGGACAGTTGAAGGGTGATATTCTTTCTTCAACGGCGGATGGAGAGACAATTCTAACGCAACTGTTAATAGCTGAGCCTCCTCTTCTTGTTTATTTAGGCTTACCTCCTTACTTTACCGGGTTAAGGCGATAGAGGGCAGTTGCTTATGTCTTATTTGATCGTAGGTGGTGGGCACAGCTTCGTAGACAGCATGGCATGTATCTATCTTAGAAAGACCTCTTTGTTTGCCTCTGCATTTGCCCTTTCATTTTTTATTCAAATGCCTCACCCGAGTGTTTTTTCTTTATTACTAGTCAATGGCCTGATACCATACGTGTTTCCAATTAAAAGTGTTATAGTTTTTTCTGCTTCCCTATTGGAAGTTTAAATCCTCATGATTACCCGTAGACCGGGGTCATTCTTATCATATAACTGTCACCTCATTCCTTTGACCTTATGTGCTTATTGGGATTGAAGTGCGTCATGCTTCTGACGCTTTCACTTCCAATAGTGTGGACTATAACTATACTATTGAGGATGGGGATATTACCAACTAATGGCTAAGACAAAATAAAATGTAGGATAGTGGAATCTTTGACCCGGATTGGATCATTGGATGGAAATGAGCGGTAACCGGTAACATATTGCCATCACAATGGTCTCTCCTGGGCGGTGATTGTGGAATAGGCCGTGTACGACCTACCTTAAGGGATGGTTCGATCTTTTTCTGAATGGTTTGCAAAGTTTTTGGAGGAAGATGTGAAGCTCTAAGTATAATTTCCAACACGTTACTCGGAAAGTAGGGCTCTTTTCATTAAAGATAGCGGGATTTTCTTTTACGTTGACTCTTTATTCTTTAATATTACATAAGAAGGTCCAGAAAAGACTGACGTTCTTGTCCTTCGCCCTCTAAGAAGGTCAGTGAACAATTTCTTTTCTTGTCCTTCGCCCTCTAAGCAATTGTTTAAGTTGGCTAGTCTCAGTAAAATAGGGTATATACCGAGTCTAAGTCTCTTTAGAAGTCTCAATAGACCACATAGTTGTATTTGAAATCAGACAAGCCAAGGGACGAAAGCCCGACGATTGGACTATCGAAGAGCTGTTGGTGGGGAAGAATCTCTTTTCCCTTGAATGCAGCGGGCCCTGACGGCTTTTCAGCTCTCTTTTATCAGAAGGCTTGGGGTATTATCAAGGCGGACCTTCATGAAGCTGTTTGTGATTTCTTTGCCGGAGATATTGAAGAGATAAATTCCCACCATCTTATCTATCTTACTAGAAATAGCTAACATAGAGAAGAAAGCTAGCCGGCGACAAAGCAAGGGAGTCGTAACTGCTTAAGGAGCCAAGCAGCGCAAAGAGGAAAAAGCCAAAGATACTCCGAAGGACCTATCTATTTCATACCCCTTTAAGTCGATCGGGTTCCCAAGCCAGATGGACGAGAACGATTTAGAGCTCTAACTACAACTTCTATCTCCTCTAGGTCCATTGATCCTTAGTCCTTATCCTTCGAAACCTACTGCTTAAGTATGACGAATGTCGTTCATGAGCTTGTAAAGTCGAGATCAATTAACTGGGATCGGATCGCCACACTCGGCTTTCTGGGTAAAAAAGAAGAATCAAGATTCTTTCCTTGTTCGTTCACATGCCCGGTCTGGTTCATCTTACCCGCTGGCTGAAAGGGAGCTTTCATAAGTATCCAGGTAATCGAGTTTTTTAGAGAACTTCCCGGCGACTCGATCCCTCTCTGCTTTGAATAGCTATAGTACCTCCAGACTCAGCGAGCAAGGCAAAGAGTGCCCTAGGGTTTGTCCCGCTAGGCATAGATCCGCTAGAACATGTGGATAGAGTACAAAGATACCAAGAGAACTGTCTCTAAACCACTAAAGCACCTACAATAATCAGTAATAATCAGTCTACCTACGGTACATTGTAGAGAGACGTTCGACTCCACGAGTCCGCGAAAGAGTTCCGAAGTAGCAAGACGAGTGAATGAAGGCGCTGTAAGCGGTAGTGAATACTCGTTCCATGAGACAAACCCCTCCGGCGTAAACGTTCCGTCATTATAGACTGAACTCGCTATGAACCTTTCGATTATTAGTAGCGGGTGGTGACGTAGCCCTCTTTCTTTACAAAAGAAAAGTGGATACATGCCCCCCCCTTCACTTGATATTCTTTTAGGAAAGCGCTAACGCCCTTTACTACCTTTACTAAAAGAATAGAAGGTAAGGCTGTCAACCCCTAAACAAGTAAATTTACATTCCTTGGTGGGAATGAAAAGTTAGTACCCCTATCACAACAAGGCAAGTTCAGTTGACAGACCACTTTTTCCTGGAGAGGAATCGAGAAGATACTTAACATCTTATTTTGTAAGGGAAGGGGAAGAATCAATCGTTTTTTGTAGAAAAAAAGCTTATGCACGTAGCTCACTGGAAGCTAAGAGTCTTACAGCCCAAAAACGGGAAGAGCGGTTTTAGTAGGTCCTTAATACCTTTTAACTAATTATAGTAAAGCAACTTTAACCTGGCGAACACACAAAAAAGCACCAGCCGGCCAGGAATGATGACCAGGGTAGATTTCCTTATAGAACCAGAACAATAGACTGATTGACTGTGGTCAGGTCAGAGCTCTCTGTTGTTTGTTGGAGGAGATTGATTGCACTTTATACCGTACCTTACTTAGTCTTCCGCTGGACCTGGATTCTCTAAAGTTTAAATAGAAGTACCCCTAGGGTGAGGATTGAATAAGGAATTCATTTCTCTAAAAAGGAGAGAAAACTATTTCATTTGTATCTGGCACTTCTTTACTTGGCTTATCCAGTAGACTGTTTTTAGCTTGAACGTGTCGAAAGGGAGAAAACCTTTAGCTTTAGCAAGTACTACTTCTCCCATGTTTTCGCTCTTGGAGTCAAAAAAGTATGTTTGAAAGGTGCGTAGCTGTGAAGTCAAGAGATTCTGGAACCTATCTTTCTTGTGCTATCAAGAATAAGGAATAGACAGCAAGGTATTCTTCCTTATTCTATTATACGCGCCTGCAAAAGATTCTGTTTAGTGTAAGGTCCAAAGCAAAAGTCATAAAAGAAATCGAACTCCCAGTATCATTCCCGGCTAACCGTGAATAGAGTGAAGGGTAGGCCAAGAGCTTTCTATTTTTAGAAGGGGTCTTTATTCAACAATATTACCCCGGCTGACCTATATCCTATTCCTCTTCTAGCAGGCGGATTCTCTTTTATATCGATTCATAATAAGTAAGTAAGGAAAAGAGAGCTCAATGTTGGAATCGTGGAAAAATGGTGTGGGTCTGGATCTCCTGCTGGAATGATTTGGAAGATCCAAAACAAAAAAGAGTGGTATTTGCTAGAAACAAAATAATGGAGGCAGTCAACCAATAGGGATTAATCCTAAATCTGATTCAAATCCAATATAGTACCTATGGGTACATAAGAAATTTATTGACTCAATTCTTTTTAATGAATAGATCCGATCGCAACTTCGAATATGGAATTCAAACTGATCCAAGAGGAAATGAAAATGATACTATGAATCATAGAACTCTAATGAAATATACGATCAACCAACATTTATTGAATTTGAAACAGAGTCAGAAGAAATGGTTCGATCCTCTTCTTTTTCTTTCTCGAACCGAGAGATCCATGAATTGGGATCCTAATGCATAAATACAAATGGTCTAAAGGGAGCAAGAATTTCCAGGAACATTTCATTTCTGAGCAAAAGAACCATTTTCTTTTTCAAGTGGTATTCTATCGATTACGTATTAATCAATATTCGATGGATTGATCTGATTATCGACAAAAAAAGATTTGTCTAACTCACTTTCTTTCGTAAAAGCCAACCCTGTTATCACGTTTTTCAAATAAGAACCGATTGATTGCCCGAGATGTGATGCTCCCTAATCGATCATGCAAATCTTTTCTTTACAGAAAAAACCTGAAAGCTTTCTGTACAAGCGGAGTATTACAATACACTCGATTGAGACGTAAGTCAGACCATCCATTCATATCCCTTGTTGAATCCTTGTTTAGCCCTTATTCCAGTTAGCCAGAAGCGTGGAAGCCCCTGAATCAAGTGGAAATACTTTCAAACTACGCATTCACTCACACTAGGATCGTCAAACCGAAGAAAACCGTGTCTTTCTATTTATTTGAAAAGATCACTCTGATTACATTAAAAGGTAGTGATGAATTTACATGGAGGCAAAGGACTCTTTGAAAAAGAGATTGAAAGACTTCGAATAGAACGACTCAAGGCCATCTAGCAAGTGCTCGCAAATCAACCGATCAAACCAAGCTATGTAGTCTAATGAAAAGATCCATCGGTCACTTCAAAAGGACCTGCCCAGTCATGAACCGACCTAAGCAACCGCTGAATTATATAATGGAAAAGTTAGAATATCCTTTGCTTGCCACCCCATTCCAAATTCTGCCCTAGTCGGCCTTTAAGAGGTAGACAAGGCGGATCCTTAGACGATGGAGGGGAGGCTGTCCTAGCTTCAAAGCAATCTATATCCAAGCTACCAGTTTGGATCTAGTTGCGCTGTCTATAGCAGCAAAAAGTTCACATCCGGTTAGTCTTTTCGAAAACTTTGACTGTTAGGAGGATATTGGGATCCCTCCACTATTTATCTTTCTCTTTCATGTTTAACCCCATGATATTCCAGATTACAGTCTTTATGAGATGGTCTTAGTGATGCTTTTGCTTTCTTTACTCGCCTTTTGGGCATTCCTCCTAGTAGCTTTGGTCGGACCACCTTCAGAAGGTGACTCAGTTGTGTGCACTTATTTTGACTATTATACTTACCTTAGCCTATTTATTTGCTTAAAAGACAAGACAGATGAAATCCCTCTTTTATCTATGAAAGTACTTTATTTTTCCAAGACTTCTTCGGACCCTTACCCCTCATATTTATTTTGACAAAACCCCCAAAAAGAAAGCCTACTCGGAAGCAGTGGGAAGCAGAATACATGAGACCAAGGCGCCAAAGTGCCCTCTAGTTCATAATAATTTGAACGTGTATCGAGAGGTTTGAAGAAAAATAAAAAGCCATCATCAAAGACACTGAAGATGTAAACTTGGGTACCCATCCCATCAAGGAGAAAAAGACTAGCTGACCCACCCTACCTTATGGAAGGAATAGACCCGACCTTATATGTCCAGCTCTACCGTAGATTAGGCTCGTAGCTTCATTCCTTCGCCAGCCGCATCCGGTTACGGGCATAGACACTGAAAGAAGAAATTGAATAACTCATCTTGGATGTAGCAGGCAAAGCTAGTCTTCTCCCAATATCTGGAAGAAGAACCAGAAATCGGATTGGGTAGTTGGTCATCACCAACCGTATCGAGGAATGGAGGGAGCGGTCTCTCGAGCCCGCTATAACTTGTCTTCGAGAACACAACAAAAAGATTTAAGGCTTTCGCTCTTTGCCTAAAGCCGTAACTTCGTTGTTAAACTGTTGCTATCGCGAGAATATAGTGATCGAAGACGTTCAGCTGCTTCGCACGAAAGCCGTATTGTATTGCCCGAAGGTCATGCTGCAAGAGCCTGGGTGAGTGGTAAGCGCGCAGCAGCAGTGTGGTTCCAGGTGCCATCGCGTCATTGAGATCCGCGGGGTGGCGGGGACTTTGACTGCTTTGTTTCGGGTGAAGAGAAGGGGTTCTTTTCGCCAAATCGGTTCTTGTGCTAGAATCCACATGTATTGAATTCCCTACGAGTCTTAGTGCTACAGAGGCAGTAGCAGTTGCAAGACGCAAGGTTTAAAGTACACTATTTTATCAAAGGGATATGTGTCACTGTCACTATGGTTAAGACATGCAATTGGATGGTTCCTGCTTCATTCTAAAGTGAGCTTCTCACAAGACTAGCATTGTCCACCCTCTTCTCTTCTTCATAAGAAGACATTCTTTGAAAGAAAATGCTTTCTTAACATCGAAAACGACTTCGTTCCTGACGTCCCACAGCTCCTTCTTTCACAACCAGTTATCTTCCTAGCAACCTATTTGGGCAAAGCCTAAACCTTACCCTTAGTAGTGCACTCACTCTCTTAAGAGTCGGGTAAGACTATCAGGAATACAAGAAATAGATCTTCATTAAAGCAGTAAGAGTCAAAGCGACAGGAAAGACATTGGGTTAATAACAGACAGGGAAGCCAAGCAGCAATAGCAATCCAGGAAGAGCGCACCTTATTATCCTTAAATAGAATAAAAAAAAGGGCATAGCTTCTAATAGAAGATAGCCATAGCCCGTGTATTTCAGTTGCCAGATCACACTAATAAAGTACACAAGCATGTAGCAGACAGTTGAACTAGTAAGACTTGGAAGCCTTACGACTGCATGGAATGAGGAATTTCTGATTGCCCAATATTCCTTAAGCAAAAAGCCGAGATTATTTGACTTATTAAGTACTTGACTTAAAACATAAAAAAACTCTATATAAGAGTTATCCTTCTCTTTCTCGATGCAGATCACAACCTAGTTTCGTAGCCAAGGGGCGAGGGGAAGGTACGAAAGATAGAAGAATCAGACTAAGGCTATGCTCTGGGTTCTGGGAAGGTAGTTCAGTCACCCAGTTCAGTCACACCCAATGGATAAGCAGTGATTCATCTCTTAGCATCTTACCCAGCTAAAAGCCTTAAAGTAAAGAAGGAATAACTGGCGAAAAGCATAGTGGATTTTTTCTTGCTACCATTGCTAATGAATCAACTGGTATAAATTGCTCTCGAAGGCAAGGGGGGATTAATCAACTCTAACTAAGCTTAAAGGCTATCCAGCTTAAGGATTAAAACATTACTAACATAGAATCATGCGCCTACAAAGCATTTTACCATTTTTATGTATTGGAGCCGCTCTATGGTGGAACACCTTGTCCCCCGAAAGTGCAAGTGAGAAGTAAGGTGGGAATCGGCGGAAACATAAAAACGGCAAACGAGATAGCTGCGACTGCTAAACAGCTGCTCGTAGAGACAGGAAGAGTAGGCGTCCAGGAAGGAGAAGGAAGAGGTGATCAAAGTTTTTTTGCCTTGCCGCAAGCGAAGTTGGCCAGAGCAATCGCAGTATGGGTGGCCGCAATCTCCCTATCATCGGATAGATCAACAGGCAATGCTGGCCTTATATTCCTAAAATCTCGATCCCCCAGCCACTGATGAGACATGAAATCCTCCATGGAGCGGCTTCTGAGTACATCAGCAATCTTTATGGTATCATTGATACATCTCTCGGTATCCACATGGTTGTTGAAGTAATTGAACTTAATTAAGGGGTTAGCCCTAAAATTAGTCGAAGCCAACCTGAGCGAACTGGCTAAGCTGACGCAATCCCCCAGGCTTCTGTCTCTCAACTTTGTCTTGTTGGCAGATGATGCATGCCTTCGTGTAGTCCATCACATTTTGTCGTTGTGGGGCCAATAGTAACCCTGCTTCAAGAGCGCATAAGTGCGGTGCCATCCCGGATGGCCTGCCCAAGGAGTGCCATGACATTCCCGCATCAACTTCTGCCCTAGCTCCCCTGCCTTTGGCACAAACATTCGAGGCCCTTTTGTGAGAAGGATCTCATTTTCCACCCAAAAGAACTTGGACTTGCCTTCTTCTACCAACTTCATGATGGCCACTGCTTGTGGGTCTCTCTTCAAGTTTTCCTCAATCAACTTACGAACATCTGTATTCATCTTGCTAGCTGGCATCGGGGCGACCACTCTTAGAGCTGCTAGATCGGCCCTTCTGCTCCATGCATCTGCGGCTTGATTAGTCATACCGGCCTTGTACTCGAAGGAGCTGTCGAATTCTACGTCAAACTCTTGCCACCTAGCCTGCTTAGCAGTGAGCTTTGGTTAGGTGAGAAAATGACTGATCACGAATTTGGACCCGAGCAAGTCTTCTTCGCCACCCTCACTCCATGAACACTAGGCGAGGCTTTTATTCGCAATAGCAGCCTCTGCCTACTAATAATATTCTTCTGGATTGCACACATTAGGGATCAACAAGTAGCTCCTCGAGTTCCTAGTATTAGGGAACGTCTTCGACAGTGTAGCTAGTCGACGGTTCTTCCCTTGTTGCCGCGGCGATCGGTAGCACATCAAGAAAGAACTATCCTTTTTCGCTTTCCCGCTTAAAAACGAATTCCTCAGACGGTGCTGCTCAAAGCTTAGAGAGGAGCCGTCTCTTCCCATCTACGAATAACGGGAAATCCAACAAAAGAAGATGGCAGGTTCGGAAGTAGTACGTACATCCGGAGAAGTATCATAAGGAAATGAAGTACTCAAGCTACAAGATGAAAGATAGCTCAGTAAGTGGAAGAAGGGAAAGACTGATTGCTCTTCTAGCGTCGAATATGAATTCTTTTCTTTCTTGCTTCTGAGAAAGCAAGGGATAATTGTGGCTCTTCACTCTAAAGTGGTTAATCTTAGGATAGGCTCTTCTTAAGGGGTTAAACATGAACGGAAAGGATCAAATGCAAGCTGCTCGGGAGGTTTGGATTCATAGATGGGTAGAATAAGCTCTTCTCTTTGTGGGTGGATGTTCAGAGGGAGCAGCTAAAGCAACTGACACCGGTTAATCTATAGTAGTGATATCAAAATATCTGTCCCCTTCAAATACGTTGCATTATGCTCCTCGAAGCAAGGAAGTGAGAGCACCGGGAAGAGCGGATAAGTTGTTTGTGAAAGAAGGTGCATCCCAACACTCAACTATGGGAATAACCCCTGCAAGTCTTTTTGCCAAAGAAGGTCTTGGAGGAAGGTATAGAATATTCTATATAAGAAGCAAATTCCCTAGTGGAAGAAGTATGACCACAATCGGATTGAGAGATAAAGTAAGTTGTGAAAGAAGACGTTGCTCCCGTAAGCAATGCAAGAGTAAGCACTGGTACACTAACAGCTCTTGGTCTTAGCTCCCTATACGTTGTTGAGGAAGCATCCAATCCTGAGAAAGAAGGAACTTCGTCCACTTACTCGTCCAGTAAGTCTTAGGTCAATCAGTCTCCTCGCGTTTCTTTCCCTAGTGCTACTTATCCTATTGTCAGTCTCAGAGCAATCAATTCTGGCACAATCCCTGAATACCATACTAGGTAGAAATGAAGTTCCTAGAAAGATGTGCCATTAGTTTGAAAAGATAATAGCACCTTTTTCGACAAAAAGATAGGCAAGGCGCTTTTACCTCCTGATCGCTCTTTAATCGGTTCTACCTCATATCCCTCCGTCTTCATCTTCAAGATGAGCTTCTTCCTCTTTTTAGGTTGAAGAGTGAAGGCTCCCCGAGATTTTTCTTTCAATGAGGCATTCTCAACTCTTTTATTTCATTTCTCCTACCTTTCTTCTAGGAAAGTCCTGAAAAAGCATGAAATAAATATGGTAGAGTGCAAGCGGCAGACACATGGGCAGGTGCTAGAAGATTGGATTTCATTGGCAGGGCAACTTACCTCAGACGAAAGGGGGGAAAGCTATCGTCCGAGGTTCCCAGAATATGGATATTGAAGAGGGAATAGTAAGACCTACCGAGTGTGCATCATATCAAGGCGGGCAACAATGCTAGGTTCGTGGAAGAGACCAGTAGGTTTGGAATGTCGATCCATCCTTACGCTATTTCTTACTAAAAAGAGGACTTAGATCGGGGAGTAGAGTGGTGAACGCTCATCTACTTATAGTATAGATCTTCCTGGATGTTGAGCTTATCTTAGTAGGGGCTCAACTCGCTACTCAATTAGATGTCAGTGTTAGAAGCGAAAGTCCAGGGACGATACAGCTGGTTCATCTTGAGGAAGTACGGTACTACCGTCTAAGGTCCGACGCCGATGTTCATTGGCCTTCCGCACCTATGATTCCTTGTATTCCTCGCTCAGGTCAAGAGACTGAACTCTTTTTCTCTTTTTGTGCCTTTAGCTGCTTCAAGAGCTATAGTTCACGGTGATAGAACAGTAGGCGAAGTCGGGGTAAAACAGCTTTTCAACAGTAACAGCTTATGAAAGCAATGGCTGAACCACCTTCAAGCCCATCCCCTCAATCTCATGACCTTAGTCTTCATGTCAAAGAGACAAGGGAAGTACGTGATGCGGGAGTTAATATTAAACTATGGGAATGAGTCTAAGACTACTTCATCAAGATTTTAGCCTTTTGAGGAATTTATTAGCTCGACTGAAAGAAAGAGGAACGAAATATGTTAGAGAAAATGCAACAATTCCCATCATAGATACTATGGATTCTACAAGCTACTAATAGAACCAGGGAAATTGAAGGCCGTTAAAACTCTCGTAAATAGGGTGCTTTGATGAAAACTCGTCTCTATATCCCCTACTTCGACTGTGTTAAGCATAAGACTTGTGACACACATTTATCGATCGGTTGGGTTCAAGTCTTATTGTACCGAGATAAGCCCTTCAACCACCTCATGTCTATTTTATGATTATATGATAATTGGTTGATTGTGATTGAAGATTTCTTCTACAAAAAGTCTACGAGAGAAATTGGACCTCCGCCCGAAGAGCGCTTCCCTGGCTTAAAGGACGGAACTTCAACGCACTGATTGAGCTAGCGAACTCCTATTTAAGTAAGACCAGACCAGCTTTAAACAGAGCAAACAAAAGATTCGTGGTTGATAGCAGTTGACAACAATAGGCCAGTTTCCTACAGTTCACCGATACAGCTCGACCGTTTGAGACAGGGCAAATGCGACCAATGGAATCTAATTTGTTGAACGAAGTCATTTGTGGACTGATTCCAACCATTTACCAGAAAACAAGAGATTCGCGGTATAGCTTCAGAAAAGGTACTCATTATACAGATAACGTTTAACGAGCTGCCCGATGGATACCTATTTGTTGTGATCAAAGGAGGGGATTTGCTTAGATCATCCAGTTTAGTATCTAGAAAATGCCCTTTGTGATGTCTTTGAACTTCTTCTTAAGCTTAGCAGACTAGTTCCTGACTTACTTGATAGTGCGATGAGCTTACTTTCTCTAGTTCTATCCTCAGGAATGACAACAAAGAGAACCTTGCACCAGAACGAGGCTGACTCATACTCTGACTTCGGGATAGCTTCTTTAGAACCTTCTTCTTATGTACCTTATAGCCTTCCAACTCTTTCTTTTCTCACTTATACATAGAATTCCCGGAGAAAAAAGAAAGGGGGCTAAGCACAAATCAACTAGGGATACACGGAAGAGCCACATTATACACCAACTATATATAATACACGGTATTCATACTATTCAAACTCCTAGACTATCAGGTCAGGCCATATCTTCGTAAACGTATTCTAAAAGCAAGCCTCTTCCCACCTAGTGTAGGGAATGTTCCAGGGACTCGGCGGGATTACGGAGCACTTAAACCCTTAAAGAAGGAGATTATCAAAGGCGGCCTTTTCTGTTTCAAGGTACTGAAAGTCGCGATCGATAGGGAAAGGGGAAAAGAGGGCGAAGGAAAAAAACTGGCAGGGCTTAAGATTCGCCTAGCGCTGTCTCACTTGCTTGCAGAAGCTCAATCGAAGAGACCCCCTTCTTACTAAGCGAAGATTTACATCTAAGCAACTCCAAACAAAAAAGGGAGAGCTATTGCAACGGTGCTTTAAGTCTTGCGCTAGTACGGATATGGGATTACAACATTTATGAAAATGAGACAGAAGTCGCGGAAAGAAGCACATCCAACACCTGAGATTCATTGAAGTAGCCTTGAAGTCCTGATCCTTCCACTTGGAATGGAAGAGAAATATCTTCTTTGTGATGTGATATGCGGAAAGAAAAAGAAGGAAACCTAGCTCATTCAAGCCTTTTTTTTATGTATTTTGCCTTGACTTGGTTTGGACTGATTTAGCTCACCACTGGAAATCAAGCTTGTTTACCGGCGGGAAAGGACAGAGTTTCATTCCCCACCCAGTGATAAGATAGAGACAGCCCTGCCAACGAGTACGAGTGGTTTTGTGCATCACCTACGACCCTTGGATGGCTTTTTCCTTGGCTTCAACCTTCAATAACTGGATAAAAGGAGAAGAATCAGTCGACAAGTAGCGATAGAGTTGGGATCACGCCTGGAAGGAAGGGAAGATAGTGTAGCCGCTACTACATTGATCAGACTAGGCGTAGCACTTCCCTCCCCATTAGGTCCGTAAAAAAGCTATAACATAAAGTGGTGAAAGATAGTTACTTAGAAGAGGTTCCTAGAAAGCTAGCCCTTTAGTAGTCGTAGATATCTCCTAGAATGCTTACTGTCAGCAGTTAAGGGACGTAAGGGGGGAGAGGTTTGAAATAGGACTCTCTAAGACCCACTGGTTGAAGAAGTTTCAGCAATGATTTTTGGTGTAGTGATCACGTTATTACCAGCTACTGGTTCTAGCAGTGGGGGAAGCTGTTGGAACTCGGAAAACTTCTTCGTGAGGACTTCTTTCTGAAGCCCTAATCTCTTCTTCATGGGTTTCTGCTCCGACTACCTTGAAAAATAAAAGCTAATTCTTTTGTATGAGAAGCTAATTCCTTCCTCCTTGTTTGAAAATTATGCAAAGAGAGATGCTTCAAAAGGGCCTCACTACTCTGAAGGAAAGATAGAAGGATGCTAGGCTCTTAATATAATGTGATTTTTTTTTCCCCTTTTCTTTTTTTGAGATTAAGCCTATATAAAATAAAGAATTACCTCTGGTCCCTCTATTATTTCCATACCCGGTTAGGCTTTGCAGCCATCGCTATCTTTTTCTATGAGCTCAGGCTAATAGAGCAAATGTCCAGCGAGAGATAAGTGGACTGGAGGGTGCCATCCCTTTTTCTAAACGAAATTCTTCGATGACACTCGTCACGGAAATGCAGACATCTAGTACTCTGAAGCAAGCCCTTTTATCTGCCAAATCCGTTTCTAAGGGCAAAGAAGGGTCTTATTCTATTCTATTACCGATGTCTTAGTCTTAGCACAACCCTTCCTATTGGGATAGCGTCGAATATTGTAGATCTCCCACTAGCTCCTGTGTCAGTCCCACAGCAGATTCAATAGTTGCTCCTTCGTGCACAAAAGGGGATTCTCACAAGGCAAATTGCTACAATAGCAAAAGAGAAGGAGAGTTCACTTGTTATTGATATCCCCAAATCGGCAGTTTAAGAAAGTGTAACAGTAAAGCACTAAAGTTGTAAAGCCGGAAAGCAGGAATGTCCCAAAAGCATCTTCATCCTTCTCGCTAGCAAATATGTGCCTTGCCTTAGGGCAATAAGGAATGTCGGGATGCGTCAGAGCCGGGGTAAGTCAATAGAAAGAAGAAAAAGGTAGACTCGGTCTTCTACCTCGACAAGGCTGATGTCATTGATCGCTCTACTTTCATTGTGATTGTCTCCCAGAAGGGATAAGAACTACGCTTTGACCGGAAGGCACCTCTGCCTATGAGCTAGCTTAAAGACGTATTTTGATTAGACAAAATCGGACATCATGAAGGTTTTCCTCATTTTCCCATTAATAATAGTTGATCATTACAGATGAGCTAAACAACATAGATATATCGCGTTGATTGATTGCGCTTTATTATCGATACTTATTAGAAGCTTAGTAGTCCTCAGTCGGTTGCTTGCACTGGCCTTTCTATAAATCGAAATGGGCATAGAGAGCAAGTCCATAACTATCAGAATCGGAACAGACTGATAGAGCATACCCGAAATGAAGAAAAAGAAGGACCATATCCCAGCCCCCCGCGGAAAAAGATTTTTTTTCTCTTTTCCAAGCCCGGTTATTAAATCTATGCTCTACGAAAATCCTATTAGCCGTTTTCTTCCAATTCGTATCGTTAAGGCTGTCATTTTGAACTAGATTTGTTTGGCAAAATTAATCCCATGGATTTACCGTGTGAATCGATTAGGTATAAGGTGAAGTAAGGAGGTTCCCAGCAGGATCACTGAAAGAAGGATGCCTATGAAACTAATTCCGATCTCAATCAACTATTTGATATGCTAGTAGAGTTTTCGCTTAAACTAATGCCCATTCATCTGTTCCTCCAGACCGAGGACTTTTAGCTGACTTTTATGATGTGTTGCCGTCGGACCCAGGTTAGCACCCATAATAGACATTCAGCATGCCATAGACCTTATCCATGTCTCGAAGGATGCTCTATTCTCAACTAAGTCATACACTCAGGCTTATTTGAATCTGAAACTATAAAGAGGCTTCACTCTCATTGGAAGAAGTTATAGAAGGTGCCTGAGAGAGAAAGCTTCCGTATTCCTATCCGCATCTCTAAAATGAGAAGAAACTAAGGAATGCTGCTCGACTGAAAGGATAGATGTGAGCCTTTACTAAACGGCGCTCTTCCTCCTCAAACAAAAGTGAGAGGAGATGAAGTCCACCGCCCATTCGAAAACCATCACCCAGGAAGGTGAAAGAGAGAACTCAATTTCAATCGAAGGGCTAAGATAGTCAAAAAAATCCATTGATCCAAGTCTAAAGACCCTCAGGTGCAATTACATCGAACCAAAAAATATTGTCTCACTTCTCAACACCATATGGGAACATTGGATGAGGTGATAGCATCGATGACGTGAAATGTCACATAAGTCATCATATCTTCGATCATTAACCGTAATCGAATGGTGCCTAGGTCTTGTTGATCGATTGTTGAATCCTTGTATCATGAATTGGTTGGACTGAGATCATTGATAGTATATCCCAACTGAAGCAGCATCTTAAAAGTATCCTAACGGAGAAAAGTGGCATAAGGGCAAGTATCCTTACGTAGATGATTAGTCTCTCGTTGAAGGTTTGGTTTGACTCTTCGCTGATGCGAATATCTTTTCATAAATATCATATATTCATATTCATATTCATAATAGTCGCGTTTTCTTCATATTCTTTATAGCCAGCTAGACTACAGTGACTCAGTTAGCTTTTCGCCTTACTAAAAGCCCTATACGAGGCCAGTCAAGCTCAAAGCCTATATTCTCACCTACGGGATGGACACTTCGCCTAAAGGCTCAGCAGCGCCTCTTCGCCTATCGATGAACCTGAATTTGTCATGTCCGTCGCTACGTGATCCTCTTTTTCGCATTCACTACGCGTTGCTGCTACTTTCTATCTCGTATATCTCGAAAAGTATGAGAACCATCTCCAAACTTGCAGTGCAATGAGGATAGATAGGGTAAAGGCTTTTAGAGGTGCTCTAATCTACTTTTCGAGAGAGAGGATTGACTCTGTTCACAATCATTTAGGACGGGTAGGTAAATAAAAACACAACGCATAGCGATGAAGCGGTATTCGTCCTGTTCGCCTATTAGCTTAAAATGATTGCCCTTTCCTTATCTCGAGGAGAACAGATGCAAGAACGAAATGACTATTATCAACATGTTGAGCTCTGAAAGCAAGCTGAAGAGTTCCTTCCAGAAGGAAGCAGTGAATCTTGGGTCGCGGTCACTGATAATGCTTTGAGGGACACCCCAATACTTCACTACATGTTTGAAAACTAAGCGGGCAGTATCTTCAAGCATTGCAAAACTTTTCAACTGGCACAAAAGTGGCATATTTGGAGAAAGGATCCACCACCACCATGATGGATGCAAGATCTCCAACCTTAGGAAGGCCTGCTATCTTGTCAAGGGAGATACTTTCCCATCCTTTATGAACTTTGGCATTTATCTGCCTTCGGGGGAAGAGTGTCTTTCTTTGTTTAAATCACTACTATCTGGACGCTTTCTCATTAGCAAATTTGATTATGAAACTATAAGAATTTCGGACTGGAAACTAATCGTCATATTGTTTGGCCCCGGACAGAGAGGCTTTTCTCTTTCTAGAGGATTTCGTAACAAAGGGCTCCTCAGGTACTAGCCGCCCTCTCGGGCTACACTTATATAGCCAGGTCAAACATACTGTGATTCGCCTAGCTGGGTAAGCTAGGCCTTACAACACAGTCTTGACCGCTCCTCAATTCTTTCGACGGGAATAAGGAGCGGTTGCAGCTATCACACCAAGGTCTTCCTCGTAAAGGGGCAGGCATTTTTCTCTAGGGGGCTTGACTATCTACTCTTTCGCCTTGTCTCGGCTCCTAACAGCCTTACAGAATGAAGTCTATGTTAATAAAGGATCAAAGATGAGAGGCTTAAAGCCATGTCTTCACTTCAGTCTTCAGTCGGACATTGCGGTTGGGTGAAATCCAATCCCTCTGGTTTCTTACTCACCCGCTTCTTTGTCATCCTACTTTACCAGAGGAGTGGGAGTGGTGACGAAGGATAATCTAATTTTCTTTCGATCTACTTCCTAAATGTACAGCTTCTTTATCGAGTTGAAGGAGAGCCTACAATGTCCGAATGTTCGAAAGAAAGATGCTATTGCCACTAAGGGAATAGCTCCAACATTCCGTCTTGTCTCGCTGAGGCTTTCTTCCCCTTTTTCTCGACTAGTTATCGCATGCAATGGTAAAAAAAATGAGCAGATGTCTTGGCCTATGAGACCATTCTACGTTCATAGCCTTTCATTCCTATTCGGATTTTGCAATACTGGAATATGAAAGGAAAGTCCTAAAATAAAGGAATGAAAGGTCGTGGTGATATCTCCCTATTCTCCTAATTCTGACTATTATCTTGAAGCTTCTAGCAAAGTTGATGTATTTGCTTAATCTGAAACTCCGACTCCTAAACTAATGTATGGAAATGCCCATTTTGAGCTCGCGTTCTCGCTGATCTTGACTTTTACTTTGTCTAGAACAGGGGCCTGACTTAATTCAAAGGAAGAAAAGACAAGCAAAGTAAACACCAGCGAGACTTCCTCTTCCGGTCCGGAGGCTTAATATTATAGTGCTCCCTCTTATATTCTGCTTACTATTTAAGTTTAAGTGGTTTTTCAACCGTTGTTGCATTTGTATGCGCTCCAATTCCGGCTTCATCCTCTGCCGTTAAATCACCTTGGAGTTGGAGATAAATTGAATCCGAAGTGGGAGCCCATGTAACTGAATCCAAACGCCAATTATAGCAAACTCGGTCCAGTCTTTCTTATCTAGGCTTCTGACCTTTCCCCTTTTATATAGCTCTATATAGTATAGAGTAGGCAAATCCTTTCTTTGCTTCCACTCCCTGTCCCCTTTTGCAGAAGGACAGGAACTCATTCAATTCCAAAAAAGTGGTTATCAAGCGCTCCTCGCGTAAGTGCTCAACTGGATTTCGTAAAGGTAAACGAATAACTCGGGTTTGCATTGGTTCGGGCTACCGCATTGCTTTTGGTATGGAATGGGGCAAGAAGGATTACAGGGACTCTTCGTGCTTGATCGAAGCCCCGGAAGGATTCCTCCCGATCAAGAACTCGGCATAGTACTTTTACGTAGGTACCGTTTCAACTCAAAGTTCTTGATTACTAAAAGATCCTCTTGATTCGAAGCTTCGGACAGGGACTTGAGAATGATATCCGAAAAGTTGATTCGTAGTACTTTTTGCAAAGCACTGAGTATAAGAACAGTCTGTTCTACGCGCTCATAAATAAGTAAATTTTTGGGGCCTATAGAAAAAAAGTTGAATTGCAATCCAGTCAAGAAGAGCATAATGCTCCAGTAAGAATTCTACCTCGTACTCTTCAGGCCATCCCTCTTTCTCAAGGAAGGCGCGAACCTTTCCACCACTCCGGGAAGGGAAGTGCTGGAGGTTGGGCACGCTCCACTTTGATTATAGGAAAGCTTTTTCACTTTAGGCATGGTAGCCATCTCTGGGGCACACAGGTTCCTTTTCTTACTCCTCTTTAGATCGGCTATTTATATTTCGATGATTTGATTCCGGGGTCTCAGGTCTTGTTTTTCTAAACCGTGGTTATCGGCAAATCCGGTGTTGGAATCAGACTATAGAGATTTTCACTAAGCCGAATCCGTGTACTAAGTCGCTAACTGCACCTTGTCTTGACCATTGCTGGAAAGGCTCTCTCTCATAGGCGATTGGAATGGCATATGTTGCAAGAGAAGAGGAAGTCCCTAAACAATTCCAAATCCACTAATTGATGCTGAGAATAGCATCGAGCTTGCTGCTAGACTTCTAGATTCTTTCTTTCGCATTGTCTTCTTCAATGTCTATTCTCAATCTCTTTCCCTGCCTTTTATAGGAGTTGTAAAGTCAAGACTAGTTATTCCCACAATTGCTTCTTTCCAAGCGTTTCTATTGAATCGAAAAAAGATGTTAACAAGTTATTTAAAATGAATTTCCCTACACTTCCTTCTCTACTTACCACCGTTATCATAGGGATTCTTTTCGCTTAGCTATTATTTTCTTCTGCGCCGCAAGCGCTATTACTCCTAGTTAATGGATTAAGTAAAAAAGTTTAATAGTCAACTTACTTATTCATAGAGTCATATCTAGGATAATGTGATAATACAAGAGAAGACGGATGATCCTACTATAGTAATAGTATAGCAGCGATTGCAAATCCTAGCCTAGCTGATTCAATTGTCTATATCTCATCTGATCTTCCTTTTGTTAGGGTATCTCTCATTGGTTGAGCCATTTCTTCTAAGAGATTGGTGTCTAACATATCTTGTACATTTATTGCATCTGAACAAGTTGTCAAAGCACGGATAGCGTTTATTAGATTGTCTTGATCTCTTGGAGGCTAGAGTGGTTGATTTACACTAGTAGTTCCATTAGAAAGAAGAAAAGTCAACCAAATAGAGAACCTATAAAGATGTAGACAAGTTTTAGTAAGATCTTTTTAGATATAGGTAAGATCCACCGAGGAGGGATAGGTGGTAGGGGAAGAACTAATACTAAAAACCCTATGTTCTCCTTCCCTAGACCTAGAATGGTGGTATAAGAGATAACTTAGAATAAATTCCTCACAAAATGACAGATCCTAGCTATTCTTAGCTTATTAATTTGAAGCTTGATAGATATCATATCCAATAAGACTTTATCTCTATTTATCTGACTAGACCAGAAAGCACTTGGAGTCTGACTGTCAGCTAACATAACAAGCGTACTGCGCGCCCATTAGTAAGGCTATAAATAAGAAAGCCTTACTACCCCCCGCAAGCAACGACTGCCCCTATTAGTAAACGCGCTAGAAAGCGCGCCAGCGCCTTTAATTGTTGGCTCCTTCGAACAAGTAGGCATGACAGCTCAGCTCAGGCAATCAAAGGCAGCTCTTGCTGCTAATTACGTTCGGCTTGTAGTTGTTATTCCTGCAGCAGGATAAACTACTTGTGCAGCTCCACCAGCTCTATCGCTGTCTTTGCAATCTGAGGCCTTCCATAATACATGTTGATGTATGTAGCCATAGGAGAACTACAAAACAAGGTCTTACCAGCACTTGTCAAGCTACAGTTAAAAAATATTCAGCAGCACATAAGATCCGCAATATACTTTGATTATTATGTAGGTCATAAAAGTATCTCCTAATCAATGCCTCTAAGTTTATGGGATGACTTCGGAGTTAAGTATCTACGCAACAAGTTGTTGTTTTGGGAGTCAAATATGATAGTAGGGCATCCGCCAAAGTAAAACATTACCTCTCCAAAGTCATTTTGGGATTCTCTTTGTCCCCCCCTATTTATGCCTCTTTAGTTGGAACGACTGCCTACCCTTGGCCGGTTAAAGCTATGCACTGATTCCCTCTTCTCATATCGGGTCGGGAACGAAAGCTTTCTAATGTGGGCAGAGACTTCAGGATCGCCCATAACTGAAGGATCCTCTGATTCCACATTCTATCTCTCTGGGTGCTCTTACAATCTCAAACATTTTTTTTCGTTCACCCAGTGGGTGAACGAAAAAAATGAGTGTCGAGTCCTGAGTCTCTCAAAGAGAGAGACGGGATACAATACAACCTAATATCAAAATGATAAAGCAAATAGCTAATCGACTCAAAATGGTCGTTAAAGCAAACATAGGTCAAACCCAAAACCCTATCTACTCTATCTGATACTGAACTAGATGTCGCAAAGCCCCGAGTGTAAAGTCAATACAGCCTTTCGAATATCCTAGTACAAGTACGTTTGCAAGAGCTGGGATTAGAAAAGCAACATCCCCGAGGACTTCGAAGCTCCTGAGAACGGAGAACCTAAATAATGAAATCTTGTTGTCACAATAGAAAAGGTTAGCGAAACTAGACAGAATAATTCTGAAGTCACCTGAAAGAGGAGTGAGCCATCCGCGGATACGAGAATGGCAAAGGCAATGATTTTTGTATTCTAGCTCCTACTCGTAAGAAAGCAGAAAGGAAGCTTATCTTCAATCTATAGAAGTTCCTCTTCATTCTTGTTCCTCTCCTTTTCAGTCGAGCTCAATTACATCGAGCCTCCAAACAAAAGAAAAAGCCTCAAAAGGTGGATTTCTCAGTCAAATCCAACTGAACCCACCTACACCTATTTGTACCCTTCTTAAGAAAAGAAAGGTGCACATTTTCAAAAAAGAGAAAGGCTTTTTTCATTGAATGGGCTCTCTGGCTGTTGAAAGAGTAGAGGCTCTTATCTTTCTTTATAGGCGGCATATAAACGAATGTCGATTGGTCTAATTCGACGAAATAACTGGTTCGGCATAATAGGTCAACATAGGCAACATAGGTTAGCCCTGTAGCACAATCCAGGCCTAGATTGAATATCTTGAATTGGAAACCGAATAGTTTAAGCCGGTTGGAGGCAGTTTGGAGTAAAAAAGAGTTTCAGTACTCATTGGTGAAAATAGTGTCTTCGGGACAGAGATAGTGAATCCTTTCCGAAGAGAAAGGAAATGACTCAGTATAACGCAAAGGTTATTATCAGTCCCTCATAGGATCCAAAGGTAATATAGTCAGCCCTTTGATATCACTAACATGTTATAGCCTTATGCTAAAATCAAATATTAACTGTTAGTTAGAGATCCAGAAAGACACTACTATATTAGAAGATAAGAAACCACCTCCTTAAACGGAGTCAGACTACGAAAATCCATTAGTGCATCCATTAAGTCTGATTTTAGCAAGAAGTGGAAGAGCTCAAGAATCAAATTTCCCCTGATCAATGGTAATCCAAAAATAGGATAAATCTGTGCAGTAAATGCATTAGCAAGATCTACCCCTCTTCCTAGTGCTGAGGAAGGGACCAATCCACTTCTTTAACTACTAATCGGCCTACTTGAGAATGGATACTTTTCTTTGCTTTCAACCGGCTTGGTATTGGCAACTCCACTTGGAGAGCTAGAAGGCAATGCGGGAACTAGATACCAAACGTGCAACTCTTTTCTTACAGAGATTGTGCGCTAATAAAAAGGCTTAAGTACGGATCCACTTCGACTGATGGTGATGGGTCAAGAAAGGCTCTTCTTCAGTAAGCACTTAAGTGCACCGAAAAGTAACCTTTCGTGGTCCTGGAGTTCATCTCCGGAAAAACCCGATTCAGAGGGGTTCTTCTGTGCTCACTACTGCGACCCTCTTAGTGTTCATCGAATCTCCTCTCTCCCCACTGCCCTGGGAGGAAAGTTTCATTGCTCGTCTTCTTCCCTGAAATTTCTGTTAGTGCCTTCTTTCTCACTACAACACTTTCAGTGAATTTAGTGTGCAATGAAATCTACTCTAGAAACCTTCAATAGCTTGATGTACCCCGCCTTGTGAGACTCCCTTTATTCGGTGAATTGTAGGCTTCAACTAGTGGGTTCTCTTCAAAAAAGTAGTATTAAAGGCCCACTCATTAGCCTTATCAGTTGACGAGTAGTACAAGACTCTTATATATAGAGAACCTACCCAATTATCTTATATTAAAGAAGCACTTCTATACCTCTACTTGACCGTAGGCAGCCTCTGCTCGAAGCCGAATTATCGTTTTTCCTTTTCTGCGTGCCATTCTTGCGCTGCTTCCTTCACAACACAAAAAAACCTAGCAAAGTACAGCATCACCACTCGCGCCCCATCTTGAAGGTCTAATCGATCTATGGCAGCCCAAAAGGGTGTTGGGAGTAACGCCCCCAGCAACGGGAATAAAAGAAAAAACCCGTCCAACTTAATGTAGAAAAACAGCCTCTACCCTTTAAGTAAATCCTTCAATACCAGTCCTCAACAGTCGGGTACTCTCATTAATCGAGCGGTACAAAAAGAGATGGCACCTAGTCGTATCAAGGCGTGCCAAACCCTCCCCTCGGGCATTCCGTCTCTTTCGTCTTCAAATGAAAGTATCCTGCTCCGTCTCCATACATCAGCGAGTCCGTTGGTCGGGCTACTTCTTTACTTTACGAAGATATGTTGGTTTCCGCTTACCTTGGGAATAGTCTTTTGGACTATGTATTCAACCGGACCGACCCCATCCTAATCATTATTGATGAGTCCCTATACACTAGGGTGGCATGCAATGGATCCATTTCCTCTCAGTAATAGGTTGGGCATTGCCCCGCTGATCAAAAACTGAAGGTGTCAACTCAACCTAAAGAAATAGATCCACTAGTCTAATCTATTCTCTGCTTTCGAGCAGTCATTCCGACCAGTCACGGGACTGGAAGCCCTTCAGTCAGTTTAGATACCGTTCCTGCTGCAAAAGATAATGTTGTAGAGGAATTTATTTTCCAAAACTTAACGTTGACCGAACCATCTTTCAAGAAGAGTCTAATCTAATGGGTCAAATCAAGTCAGTTTTTCATTGACCTTAGAATTTTCCTCCAGTACAGTCGAAAAAACAAAGGCTTATCTAAATCAAAAAAGAGGAAGATTCGCCAACGGCATTCAAGCCAAGCCAGAACGAAAGTAAGTTCACTCGCTTTTCTTGATGCTATAAGAACAGCTAAAACTCGAACAACCTTCCACTTTCATCTGCAACTAAATGATAGAGAGGCGGACATAACGAATAGACTAGGGGACTGCTCTACGGGATAAGAAAAGATATTGAACCACCTTAAGGAAAAAACCCTTCACGTCATGATAGGCGCATGGTCCAAGACCTCAAAAAAAGGACCTTGCTTCATCACTACATACGAAATGAAAAGAACTCAAGCAAGTACTCGTGAACAACCAAGGGCAGCAACTGCAACTCCCGCTCGAATAAAAGGAAAAGAAAGGGCATTTTCCTTGGTAACTCTGAAGGTTTTTCACTCGACGACTAAAGGATAAAGCTAGGGGACTACAACCTGGATACCCAAGGGAGGAAGCAGCATACTACTCCGTTATCTTACTCAGACAGAAAGAGCATGCTAAGCACTAGAAGAAAAAGAAGAGATAAGCTACTCCTAATAGAAAGGGACCTAGATCAATAGAATAGAAGGAAGGCAGTACGACAAGCAAGAAGAAAGAACCAGAAGACTAGACCCCAACTCAACCATGCCTCTCTTCTACTTAGAAAAAAGACGAAAACGAAAACTTAACGGAAAAATACTACTCGGGAGACATGCACCGGAGTTTTTTGGGGTACACGCCGCGAGAGCAATTGAGAAAACAAAAGATTGATCGAGAAAATAAGTAGGGGCGATCAAGACAGGGGTCTGTGGTAGGAATACCCTTTCCTATGCAAGAGGGTTGGATGGAATTTAATCTGCAACTGTCTCGCAAACTCTTCCTTCTTATGGGTAGACCCTATGGCAACTCCCAATGTCAAGTCCAAGACTGAAACTTTCTTTCTAGCTTACTTGATTAGTTGTTTAGCTAACTTGCTTCTCCTAGCACCTAGCTAACTACTAAAATCAAAGGCATGGGGAATGACAGACAATAGCGCCATCACTTTCCTTAGAATATCCATCCACTAGTTTACCCTTACTTCTTCACTCAAGGAACTTCCTTCAATTCACTTCGTTCCTCACTCTCATTCCCAAGCTGCAAAAAAAGATAGTCGTGATACTACTGGAAAGTATGGTTTCAATCCCAAGCGCAATCATTTGTATAGACGTTGTGGTGGTCGGACGTTTAGATGGAATTGACCCGCTAATATGCCCAATATACCTGCTGCAATATGATGAGAAGCTATTCCTCCCGGAACAAAAGAATCAAAACATTCCACGCCCTACGACGGATTTACAGGTTGTACTTTTCCCGTTAATCCATAAGGATCGGACACCCATATTTCGGGACTGTACAAGCCTGTTACATGAAATGCACCAAAACAAGCACTCCGGAGAGAAAATAAATGAATTCCAAAGATCCTGGGCATATCCAATGAAGGTTTTCCTGTGCGTTCATCACAAAATATTTCTAGTTCCCAATAGACTCAATGCCAGATAGCGGCCAAAAAGCATAAGCTTGAAAACACAATATGTGCCGCAGCTATACCTTCGTAACTCCAAATCCCGGATTCGTTACAATCCCTCTTGTGATACTTCAACCTCCCCATGAATTGGTTATTCCTAAACAAGTCATGAAGGGTATAACGAACATACCATGTCTCCACATTGGATCAAGAACAGGGTCATAAGGATCAAAATACACCTCTAAATTTTGACAACCTTTTAGTCCTGTTGTTCTTACGTAAGTTTCAATAACAAAATTCACGTAAGATAAGAAGTCATCATTGATATCCTGGTTTCAATAGTTAGGGATGCGTTCTGCTGCTGTCGAGTTATCTCTATTTTCAGCCCTGACAACTTAACTTTTGAGTTCGGCTTTCGGTTATGACTCAGAAAGGTGGGATTCTCATTTGTGATGAGAAGAGTCCCGCATTAGTTTCTGGTGTTTTCATTGATCAGTCTAGCATGCTAAGAAATAAAAGTGGATAAACATATTATTAAACACAAAGGTCTAGCTAAAGATTTAGTTACATCTTAATGGTTTCAAAAGGTATTAGAAGATCCGTCTCTAACTGAGTGGGTACCCATTCAATCGAATTTCAGAATTGATTGGAAAGTTCTACAGATTGTCAAAAAGGATATTCTATTAAAACTTGGACACCCAATGAGTAATAAAAGAGAGAATATCTATGATACAAATAATGTATGGATAGATACACGATCCAAACATATCATTGATCTAGGAACTAAAGATGCTACTACTATTTAAAAATATGAGTTAATGAATCAAAATGGAGATTCGGGCAATCAGTCCACAACAGATGGTCAAAATAAAACAGCAGTTCAAACAAATAACAATAATGAACAATACAGTCTATACAATACTAAGCATGAGGCTAAGAAGGCTAGGAATGCTAAGAAACATGAACATAGAAACAAACCAGACGAATAAGATCATTAATCACAAGTACGATAGATACATCATTTAGAGTTACAGTGAAATAAGCCCACATACCCGCTCTTCTCTCCCCCAACACCTCTGATGTGGGTTGGGGCCTCGTCTTTTTTACTTGATAGATCAATCATACTACAACCGATATTCAATCCGTAATCAGATAAGAACAGCAATCAAACTCAGAAAATCCATTTAGTAAATACTCAATGAACTATCGGCTTAAAAAAGATAGCTTCTTTCGATCTTTGATCAGAAGACGAATAAGATTAAAAAGGCCATCATGCAAACAAGGCAATTGCCTCGGTCAGAGCAAAGCCCAAAATGGCATAACCAAATAATTGTTTGGCTAATGATGGATTGCGTGCCACGGAATGGATCAACGAACTGAAGACGTTTCCAATACCGACAGCATCTCCCGCTAAGGCAATTGTAGCAGCACCTATTAATTTAGCTCCTTCTAACATATGGTCTTGAGAACAGTCCTCACTCTTATGAATTTAATCATAATTTGATGCTTGATTTTCAAATGAAAATCTGCTTCTTCTCAGAAGTGGATTCTTTTCCTCGTTCCTTTTCTCGCCTTGCATTCTATTCAGAACACCAACCCAATCTCGACAACGAAGAAGTACAGAATTACATCAACTTCTTTTTGCTCTCTCTTTCTTAAGTCAAGCAAAGACCAATCAAGGAAAGATCACTCCTAAGAGCAAGAGTGATCTTATATACGATGATACCACCAGACGTATCTCTGCCACCAGCCAAGGCTGATTGACTAAGTAACTCATCTGGGTCAGGTAGTCCCACAGCTCCCCTCTGTTTACGGGATCAGCGCTTGCATAGAGTGCGGTGAAAATCTAATCAAGATATGTCTTCCACTTTATCTTTATTAATACATTGATAGCCTGATTAGTAGAGGATTCGAACTCCATAGAATGGTATGGGCTAGATGCCTTCCGATCGTCAGATACAATACACGATTTGATCTATGCTATGCAATTAGTTGAATACTCAATATCACTAAACCTTCTTTCTAAGTATGATAGAGGGCCCGAATGGAGAAAGTTTGATCTCTTCTGACGACAAAAGTGATCCATTGTTGGGTTGTTCGGGGTGCTCTTATTAGGCAAAGAGGTCGGATAGCTAAAATCGCGGGAAATAGAAAGAACTCACTGAAGTATGGCTAGGCAGCTGCAAGGAAGGTCCTATACCAGATAGATATTTGATTTGCGGCTAAGAGCCACTGAATCCCGCCGATAAAAAACAAACCCCTATGGTTTCATTATCAGGATATCTAGGCTCAGGGTCTCTAACTTCGAATCAAACCACGCTTTAATTAATCGGGCTTTCTGAGCTGAGAGATTAGTGACCCGCTATCTCTTCTTTGTTCTGCTCTTACAACATATTCCATGGTTTTCCCCTTTCAACTATTCCCATCCATTTCATCTATCCCCTTTTCCAATAGAGAGAGCTGCACCTTTCAAATAGAGAGCCCGCTAGAGAGGACCTTCTATTATCTTTATTTTTTTAATTAGTATAGTTACGAGTGGTGAACTTCTATCTCTTGGTTGACTATTGGAAGATTGGTCAAACTGGCTAAAAAGCCTAGTCAAGTAAGACCTTATTCAGTAGTATTACTGAAGACACTAATTTCGCGTCGATCGGAGTATACGGAGAACTGTTGAGAATGTTACTTCCCTCTATGATCTCCACATACTTACCTTGCCTTGGATTCGGACAATACCTGTTAAGCAAGGTTTGTCTTGGCGATAAGCCTGGAAGTCTCTCCCTAACATGATGATGAAACGAAAGCCTCCATCATTTTTTACTTCATGGAAGTATGAGGTTGCGGCACATGCTCAATCTTGAATAAGAGAGATAAGTCATGGACAGATTTTCTCGTCCATCCTTCTCCGTAGATTAGATATCCATTGGACCATATAGATAGGCCAGACAACTATTGAAATCTCAACCAAGATCACTTTTCGTTGGTGAATCTCGTGGGCCCCTTCTCGGAGTCCATAGCGGAATTGTTTGAGAAACTTCCGTGTGGTAGAGAGATACATCAAGGTAGGTTAGCCTCCGTGATCGTAGGAGGGGGTAAGAGACGCCTGTTTATCATAGGAAACTATCTTAAACAATGCATTCTCAACCTTACCATGATTGGGCAATGACAGTGTTACGCTGCATACCCAATGATGGGACCTTCAAGAAGATGGCTCCACTGAAATACGTGAAAGGGGGGATAGACGTGTCTAGTTACGACTTATCGCCGGCAACTGACTGTTTTCCTTCCCAAATGTTGTTTCATGCGATGTCCGCTCTGTTTGGAGAAGAGGTTGCTTCCGCTACAGTTGTTGTTGGTTTATCATCGAGTCGATTTGACATCGGCCCGCCATTAACCAAACGAAAGTACCAATTGGTCAAATTCGCTGTTGGTCAACCTGAATTACATCCAGCCTTTCATGGAGTCTCTTTTCGCTGACATGCCTTTACTGAAGGCAAGTTTTTTCCTCAGTCCCATCCAAAGTAGGGAAGTGGTCAAGACCGGCTATACTCATCCAGGTTGATGTGATGAAATTGACTTCCGAAAAAGAGAGATAGATTCATAAAAATTCACTTAGACCCATTCTTGGGGATCCATCCTCAACGCATTCACCAACTGCCCTCCCTTGGTATAATCTTTCAAACTTACTAATCAGGGTGGCTTCTATACCAATCCCTGGTCTCTTCGCAACACCTGTTTATCATAGCCTGGCAAGACAACGGCTTTTCAAGCCCTATCCAGATCTTACTGGATGGACTCCTCGCTTCACTGCTTCCTTACCTTAGGCGACCCGTTGGACTCGAAAGGAGGTATGCTCTTGTCTGGCAGCTACGGGAAGCAAAATTGGATTTAGCCAACTATAGCTACTCGAGCTAGACTACTTTTCACACCTTTTTAAAGGCAAAGGCTAATGATGTGGTCGGATTTCATGTCTTAAGATGTTTTGTCCGCAAGTTTGTTGTCGTACTTTGATGACATCCTTGTTTATGGTAAGAATATACATGATCACGCCGAACACCTTAACATAATTCTTAATACTTTGCGTGAAGAAAAGATATTTTTGAATGTCAAGAAATGCTCTTTTTGTGCAAATGTGGTTATCTTTCTTGGATTGGTCGTGTGAAGCAATTGGCTTGGGGGTCGATCAATCTAAAATCCTCAAGCAATTTTTGAATGGCCAACCCCTCAAAGTGTGACCAAAATTTGGTCTTTTCGTGGCCTAGCTAGTTTTTATCGACGTTTTGTTAAGGGCTTATCGACAAAGGCTGCTCCTTTGAATGAGCTAGTAACGAAAAATGTACAGTTCAGATCAGGTGAAGCTCAACAAAGTACATTTGCTCGATTGAAGCATGACTTGACGAATGCACATGTTCTTATGTTTCCTGATTTTACTAAAACTTTTGAACTCGACTGTGATGCGTCAGAATAGGTATAGCTGATGTTTTACTCCAAGAAGACCGGCCCATAGCATATTTTAGCGAGAAGCTAAACGAAGCAACCTTGAACTACGACAAGGAGTTGTACGTCGTGGTAAGGGCTTTAGAGACGTGGCAACACTATTTACTGTTGAAGTATAAAGCATGCCTCAGAGGGGGCGTAATTAGGCTTATAAAATTTTCTTCTCTTGAAAAACCTTTTTCCTTAATAAAATAAAATAGTTTGAAAGTTATTTCAAGAGATATTGATGTAACCGAGTAGTTACTAGAAATTCTCTAAGACGTTTCAAGGTTATCGCCTGGTTATTTGAAAACGTTTGTATTTGCCTCACGGGAATCTAAATGACATAAAAGTACAGTGAGACCGAGATTTTTATAGAGGTTATATTCTCAATCGGGGTTAGTCCTCTCCTTGAGGTTTGTTCCTAAAGAGTTAAATCAATCACTATTAGTTTACCGTAGTTGGTTACAATAATGATTGAAACACCATTACTCAACCGAAACACGATGAACACTAGGCCGCGACTAGGCTGTCTCATGTCGAGTTCCGTTCCACGTCCTTTTCAGGGAATCACCACTCCCAGACTAGACACGGCTCGCTACCGAAGGACCCACCGAACCTACAGATTATATCCTTCACGTGCAGACATACTTCACTCATGTTTTGTAGGACGTTCAACAAGTGCGAAGACAGGATTACAGTGAAATTACAATGATATCTCACAAGGGAATACTAAAATCGCAAGTGGTCGCTCAGGTTAAATAAGGACTTCGCAAATTAAAGCTCAATACTCAAGAATTTCGTTCTTCTGTTTTTCTCAATCTTGTTGTTGTTACCCTTGTCTTGAAGTGTCGTCATATTTATAGGTCAATCAAGCTCTACACTTCACATAGAAAGTTAACCACAAAAGATATACAAAGATTTGCACAGATTCCTTGCATTTAACTCATATAAACCATGCCAAGAACAAACCTCATAAATACAATGGTCATATTACCAATTTGCATGATTTACTTCAATAAATTAACGTAAATTTAAATCATAGCATATTTCTCACGTATGGTGATCTCATTTGTTTAAGCATATTCTATAAATAGTTTCGATCAACATCTTATTTATAATAAACTCAATCATTCACTTTCTTTGATAAAGACCAATTCGCACAAGAGAAGATATGTAATTGATTCACTCATTTTAAAGTCAAACAAGATGCATTCAAATGGATATATCATGATTTCTTTCCTAAAATACAGCGATTCCCGACATATAACATATTTCCTAATTTATCTCGTAGACTTTCCAGATATGTCACATAAGGACATCGCATAGGAATTTCCATGTATGGATCAATGACTTTCCATAACACTTTCGCATGGGAAGTATTCAAAATAATTTACCCGTTAGCAATTAATCATGATTAAGTCTCAACAATATCTTCATGATTCTTTCCTAAAATAAACAGATTCTTAACAGATAGCATATTTTTAATTTTCAGCACAAAATCTTTCCATAGCACAGTAACAGATTCCATTCATGCGAGATATTCATAACTAGGTGATCACAAGAATATTCCAGTAACGCACATGATCACAAATATTCGACAACTTATAATTAATTCACATTTACACATACATGGTAGAATATTATTACACAGTTAAACATACATGTCGAGTTTTCTAAGATAGACCACGTTTTACATAATTACTTGGAATCATCAAAATTCTCATAGGTAGGACCAAAAAGGTCAACAGCTACCAAAGGAGTTCGTCGTACACACGGATCACGAGTTCAAGTACCTTAAAGGACAAAAGAATCTGCACAAAAGGCATCCTAAGTGGATTGCTTTAATCGAGACATTCTCGTACGTGGTAAAGGATAAGAACAATATAGTCGATGACTCTTTATCACGAAGATACTCTCTCATTATCTCTCTTAGCACGTCTATTATGGGGTTTACTCTAATCAAAGACTTATATGAGAATGATCACGACTTCGCATCAATTTATATTAAATGCGATGAATTGGCGGCTAACAAGTTCTATCGTCTTGATGGATTCTTGTTAAGGGAGAACCAATTGTGTATTCCTTCATGTTTTGTTCGTGAGTATGTGAAGGAAGCGCATTGTCGAGGCTTAATGGGACACTTCAAAAATCCTCGATATTTTGAAAGAAAATTTCAATTGGCCTTACATGAAGCGGATGACAAGAGGGTTTGTAGTAGGTGCTTAGATTGTAAGAAAACCAAATCTAAGTATATGTTGCACATGTCTTATACTCCACTTTCCATCCATCAAACACTCTGGACTAATGTGTCAATGGATTTCATACTGGGTTTACCGAGGTCCCAAAAGGGGCGGGATTCTATCTTGGTTGTGGTTGATACGTTTTCTAAGATTTCATATTTTATTGCATGTAAGAAATCGGACGATGCTAAGCATGTCGCCGATCTCATCTTTAATGAAATTATTTGTTTGCATGGGGTTCCTAAGACTATTGTGTCTGATAGGGACGTCATGTTTCTAAGTTAGTTTTAAAAGAGTCTTTGGGGAAAATTAGGTACAAAGCTATTATTTTCAACCACTACCCACCCCCAAACCAACGACCAAATTGAGGTAACGAATAGGTGTTTTACTTCGTGCATTGATTAAAAATAATTTGAAAAGTTAGGAGGTGTTTACCAATAGTTGACTTTGCATATAATCGTATGATTCATTCTTGATGCACTTTTCTCCGTTTGAGCTATTTTACAGTTTTAACCTTTTAACTCCACTCGATTTAACTCGATTACCGTTGAAGGATCAGATTAATATGGATGGTGTTAAACGAGCTGAATAGGTAAAGAAATTGCATGAGCAAGCGCGTGCAAATCTGGAGCAAAATATCCAAAAGGTGGCAGCTAAGGCAAATAAAGGGCATAAATGTGTTGTCTTTAAACCCGACGAGTGGGTATGGATCCATATACGAAAGGAGCGGTTCCCGGCAGAAAGGCAAACCAAATTACATCCACGAGGCGACAAACCATTCAAAGTGTTGGTGAGAATTAACAACGCCTACAAGCTCGATCTACCAAGTAAGTATTCCGTTAGTACAACTTTTAATGTGGTTGATTTGCCTTCGTTTGAATTTACAGATAGCGTAGATTTGAGGAAGAGTCCTTTCCAAGGGAGAGGAGATGATGTGAAACGATCAAGTCGATGGCGGAGGTTCGACTACAGCTAGACAAGAAACAACAAAGACATCCGACAACCCACTAGACAACAGAATCGGGCCAATGACGCGATCGATAAAGAAGCAAATGGATGAGGCCTTGAACGGACTAATTCGCCAAATCTTTGATCAAAAGTCCACCCCCAACTAAAGAGAGTTGGGTCAAATTCTATAACATCTTACAAGTAACAGATCAAGAACGAAATGAGCCCGAGGCCTAACTTCATCTCAAGTCCAACACTACCTATCATGAGGCCCATATTTCAGCCCCAAAAAAAATATAAAGAGGCATGGCTCTTTGGGAGGTCAATCATCAACGTTGGGAGGAGCATCAACGTCATTTTTTACTACATGGGCATTTGATTAGCTACATGGTAATTCCATAAAATCAAGCATATTTTTTGGACTAAGTTTTTATCTTTTTATTTGTGAGGCATGTGTATGAGACGAAGTTTTAAGATAGATTTTCGAATAAACCCTGAGTTATTTCCCTTTGCTAGTTTCTCGCATATTAGTCAGTTTTGCTTTGAATTCCCCCCGACTCATCAACTAGTTTTTGTGCAATTTAATTAGTTGTGATGTCAAAATTTTCAACCAAAATCAGCCCGTAATTCAAAAGTGTTAGGTTCCGTCCTAATATTACTGTTTCAGGGTAAGTTCGGTTGAGGGGATAGGATTTTGGAAACCGTTCGTTGTGACCTGAAGAAGATAGGTTCATCCTATTTTTGTCGTGTCCAGCTCGCGCAATTCGTATCCTCCAAATTGCATCATGTCATTTCTCGGTTCGTGTCGAATCTTTATTTATTTTTCGTCGAACAATTTATTTTCTTTTCTATTTTTTGGTTTGATTTGGTTCTTTTCGTCGTGTTCAATCATTCAGTGACGGCCTTAATGGTCACTTATAAATCTCGTTTCCAATTCGTATCATTGGGATTAGGCTTGTCATGCTTCACCCGTCGGAACATTCATCTCGAACACAGAAAATTTTACGCTATTTCCGAACCATATGGGTTTTGATTCTTATTTTTCAAACCACATGTGGGTTATATGCTATTTACCCTAATAAAAATAATAATAATAATAATAATAATAAAAAATAATAATAAAATATCAGCGTGATATACTCCATTTATTCATGTCCCTTTCAACGTGTAACATTGCCTTGAATTCGTGCCAATTTACAAAGGCCAACCGTACCACACCTCATTAAACTACATCATTCATCATTTTCTACGAAGAGGCAAAGTAGAATCACCATAATTTGATTAAATGCAAGTCCGATGGATGGATTAGGTTGTATCTTTTTATTCAATTAGAAGGCTGCTTAATATATATAATATTACTTAAGTAATCAAATGCGATCATCAATTATTATGTAACATCCGGTTTTTTCTCTTCCCTGAATTTCTAGATCTACGCTTTCTATATTTCTTTTAAAAAGAAAAAAAAAAGAGAGAGAGAGTCGTGGTTTTACAGCACTGATTGCCTATACGGTAATAAAATTAGTTTTGTCAAAGTTTTGAAGTCAGGTCATAGCTTAGATTTGAAAGTTTCAACAAACCGTATTACATAGCACGCCGCTCTTTCTTGACATCTAATTTGACCGTACTATTTCCTTTGTTTTTACACGACTTGAACGTGACACAATTAGTAACATATACACCATTTTACATGAATAAATAAAAATTGCTTAACGAAGATATTATAATTACGTAGCAGTGAAAGTCACAACCACAAGCCACATGGCACAAGTTACAGAGCTATAAGGATATAATTATATATACACGCAAAACTATGCAAACAATATTGATTTTTAGGTTGATAGTGCACGTGTTTTTATATATTGGAAAAACAAACTGCAAACGTTACCTGCATTCATCGCTAAGCATTGAATCATACCATTGAACAAGTTGTGCATGGTTTCTCTATCTGGCGTGATTAAAAGTGAGAGACCAACCTTTAAATGCATGTTTGGTTAAATATAACTACAGATGGCTAGCTTTTTATTGCAGTTTAATGCTCGCCCTTTAATTTGACTTTACTGCAGGTATTAACTATACAAAAGCAATGCATTCCCCTTTTATTGTTGCACAGTGTTACGTCAGTAAGTTTAAACATTGACAGACGAAAAAGCAATGTTGTGGCAAGTCACCAAGGCACATGGCTCGGGAAGCACTTGGAGACACGCACAAACGGCCGACGCGGGCCAGGCTAGGCGGGTCAAGGCTAAGCGGGCGACGGTGGGCAAGCACGTGCGGGACGACTTGGACGTTGAGATCCTAGGCAACGACGAGCGGTGGTTCGGCGGACAACAAGTCAAACACGGTGGTGCGCGACGACACAGCGACGGTGGTGATGGCGGACGGCGGCAGACAGCGGCGACGACGGCGGGTGTCGGCAGCGTCGGAGGGAAAACTTAGGCCAAGCGGTGGCTCGGCAAGGCGAGATCGTGTGGGGGCGGCGCGCGCGGGCGAGCCGAGAATTGCTCGCGGGCTGACGAGGTCATGCGAGGATCTCGAGAACGGTTGGGCAGGATCCAGACCGAGACAAATGAGGATGACCAAGTCTTTGATCCGCGTGCAGGATGACCAAGTCTCGGGGCTATTGAGAAAGTTTGGGGAGCCAAGTCAAACGGGAGAAAATCTCGGGAGAGATTCTCGCAACAGCCTAATTCAAATTCGAATAAGGTTGTTGAGAAAATCTCTCTGAGCCAAATCCTATTTAAAAGAGGCCGTCGAGATCTAGTAATTGAACAATCAGAGAGCCACCTTAGACGAGAATTTCACAATCACATTCGAAAGAGAGTTCGAAGGCGCGACACTTCGAGCGAATCCGAGCTCGGAGCGCCGAGCTTGGGAGGGATCCCGCGAGGGTTTCGCGCGAGAGAGAGCGAGCGATTAAGATCCCAAAAAAGGGGACGTTAGGAGATAATTGTGTCGTGTCGTAGAGTAGACGTGTGAGGCCGAGACGTGTTCGGTGCTACGGGTGTGAGGCCGATTGTCCCCGAATTGACCGTGTCTTTGTTTTTACGTTTCCACATGTACAAAGCGGGGTCGGGCGAGAGGCTTATCGTGAGTGACTCGGGAATCAGGCGAGCGAGGAATGAGTTACACGCGAGCCGGTTGCGAAGCGCGTGGGGTTTTTTAATTCGAAAAAAAAATTCTAAGGTTCGGAAGTGTGATAACTTCGATGCGTGCTAGAGTGATGGAGCTTGAAAGCCGGCGCGAGGCTTTCCGAATACAACTCGAGGCACTGCCGAATATGGTGGATTTGGTGGCATCGACGGAATAAGCCATGTCGGGCTTCAACCGGCAGATCGATGGGCTAAATGCTAATTTCCGAGAGGGGACACAAGCGAACGATGAGCGTGTGCCGCTGATCGAACATGCAGCTGAGGAAAGCGAGGAGCACGCGAAGCGAATCGAACGCGACCTGGAGATTATGAAAGACGCGTTGGCGAATCGAGGAGGGTCATCCGCGCCCAATCGAAGCAGGCAGATACGCGAGCCGAAGATGTTCTCAGAGCGCGCGATGTCAAGGAGTTAGAGAAGTTCTTGTGAGACATGGAGACATAATTCGACGCGGCTGCGGTGTCCGAGGACAAGCGAGTGAACACGGCGACGATCTACCTTGAGGGTGATGCGAAGCTGTGGTGGAGGACAAAATTGACGGCGGATGCTCAAGCTAATCGCGAGAGGGTGGCGTCGTCGGACGAACTCAAACGCGATTTGAGGGCCCAGTTCCTATTGGGCAACATTTTGTGGGTGGCGCGCGAGGCACTACGAAAGTTGCAGCAGACCGGCACGGTACGCGAGTACGTTAAGCAATTTTCTTCACTTATGCTCGATGTTCAGGGGAAGTCGGAGGAGGACCAATTGTTCAACTTCATGGTCGGGCTCAAGAGTTGGGCCCAAAATCGAGTTGGCGAGGCTAGGCATAAGGCGGCGGCCGAGCGGCTTGTCGTGGGTGACTCGGGAATCGGACGAGCGAGGAACGAGTTACACGCGGGCCGGTTGCGAAGCGCGCGGAAATTTTTAATTCGAAAAATGTTTCTAAGTCCCGAATTTGCAACATGTAATTGGATTATGGTCCGATGAAACCTTTCATAAAACATGTTGTATCGAGATATACAGAAATGAATAACTACATATAAATATGTCCACTTTATTATGACATCCAAATCATATTCATTATTAAATTAAATTTATGTTACCATCATTAAAAAGAAAAGAAAAACTATAATAATTCTAGCAGAAAACGCATATCCCATAAAACACAATTAATCCTTCCTGCTCATTACCATGTATCAACTTTACGTATCTTACAAATATGTCAATAATCACACAATGTATATATTATATTCCCATTTTCACAGCTCATGTCAACCGCTAAAAATTAACAGATAGAATTATAAATTCAAATTGCGACTTCAAATTTAATATTTTATATTTAGTGTAATTAGGAATAAAACATACACAAGTTACTATGCGCGAGTGCACGTTCTTCGTTTATTTCAGAACCCAAAATCAATCGGGGTCAAGGGGATTGCGCCCCCTTGCGGGGTCCTAGGGGCAGCGCCCTTAGCAGGGTCAAGGGAAGCACCCCTAGTGGCGGTCCCCTATCAGCGGGTCGGGTCAAGGGCCTACAACCCTGCGGGGTGCGGGCAGCGCCCCGAAACTCACCACAAAAAAGGGTGTGCATGCACCCGAAAGGGTATGCATGCTCCAAAAGGTGTCATATGTTCACTAACAGACACCTTTGAAGTTATGTCTTTATGAATAGACACAACTAATCGAAACTAGGATTATAAAGAAATGACGTGGCTATCAACATAAACACTTATAATTTACTTTACACAACAGTCTTATATCGAGACAAATTTGGTGTAACTCGAGAGAACATCATCCAAAATATTGCATTTGGAAAGTGATCTTTCAGACACGATTTTCGAAAATAGCAGGCATAAAAATCATAACCCTTGTATCAATCCCAACATTTAATCATAACCGATAAGGTTTAGCCTTTTGATTTCAGCTTTGATTATTCCAAGACTTTTGAACTGTTTTTTGTTTCAAGAGGTATATAAGCACAATCACGTTGTAAGTCCCATGCTCATTGTGATCGAAACTGAATTTTATATTAAATTTACACAATAACGTGTATGTAAAAAAGAAAGTTCTCAATATTGGTGCTCAAACGTTTTAATGCTTCGTTTTAGTTTTCAACTTTGCAAAATCGTTCTTTTTTTTTTTCTTTTACCGGTTCTTTAGGTCAAAAGAATTCAATCGAAAGGGTTTTGAAAGGTTCATGAGGTGCATTTAAAAAAGTTTGAGCACTAATAGTAAGACTTTTGTATAGTAGAAACTCACTTGTCTCAGTATCGTTCAAGAGACCGAAAAGGCATGCTATTTGCTTCACCCAACTGACCAATCTTAATGGCTGTTTTACCGGCCAAGTTTAAGTTTTGTTTACTTTAACCACTGAAATTATTATAAATCAAAATTAACTTAGTTTATGATCTTTTAACATAATCAAATGATGCGGTCAAGTCACCGATTTAGACTTGGGCCGTTGGGGGGTCAAAATTTACTCAAAAATATTTGGGGGTCAAAAGTTATAAAATAAAACAAAAAATGTGACAAATAAGTTATTTGTAAGAAAAACTTGAAGCAAAGCTCACACCAGGGCTATGAATAAATATGATAAATAATTACACTTATGTACATACTATAACACAGTCGCTTGGGGGTCCAGTGATCCCCCATCCCCCTAAATCCGTCCCTGGCGGTCATGATTCCTTATTAAGAATTAAAAGTAAAAAAAATTACGTGAAGAATTAAATATGTTATACCAAACAACGCCAAAAGAAAAGGACAAAACGAAAAGAAAAAGTTAAATACGTAAATATTATTGTAGGTAGGGTCCCCTCTTCATCATCGTCGTTGTCATCAAAGTCCATCAAACAACACGAGCATTAAAAAATAATGGCCAAATTCCCTTTCAATACCCTTTCAAGTTTCAAATTCCTCTTAAATACCACTCGAATATTTTCTTCCTGTTAGGTACCGATCTGAAAAAAGTTGTGTGTTAGGTACCTAAAAAGCGTTAAAAAGACAAAAATAACCCTTCTTCATACATAAATATTATTTCGATTATCTTCAGTTTTATATCAAGTCAAATTTAAGAATATTATACCAACTGTTAGCACATTTATACCAACTGTTAGCACATTTATACCAACTGTTATCACATTTATACCAACTGTTCTCGTTATTATACTAACTGTTATACCAAAAATATTTTGTTTTTGTATTATACGAAAGTGATTTTTGCGTATTATACCACAAAATACGATTATTATACCAACAAAACCGCTTTTATACCAACTGTTATCACATTTATACCAATTGTTCTCGTTATTATACTAACTGTTATACCAAAAATATTTTTTTTTGTATTATACGAAAGTGATTTTTCGTATTATACCACAAAATACGATTATTATACCAACAAAACCGCTTTTATACTAACTGTTATCACATTTATACCAACTGTTCTCGTTATTATACTAACTGTTATACCAAAAATATTTTTTTTTGTATTATATGAAAGTGATTTTTGCGTATTATACCACAAAATACGATTATTACCGCTTATTATACCAATAAAATTGATTATTCTACCAATAAATTCGACTTGGTATAGCAGTGATAACAGTTGGTATTATAATTGAATATACTGGTATAATAATGGAAACATTTGGTACAATATAATACTCTTAAATTTGACTTGGTATAGCAGTGGTAACAGTTGGTATAATAATTGAATATATTGGTACAGTAATGAGAACAGTTGGTATAATATTGATAAAATACTCTTAAATTTGACTTGGTATAGCAGTGATAACAGTTGGTATAATAATTGAATATATTGGTATAATAATGAGACCAGTTGGTATAACTGAATCTGTAAAGAATGGTTATTTTCGTCTTTTCAATGTTTGGTGGTATTAAACACATAATTTTTCGCAAATGGGTACTGAACAGGAAATTGAAACTTGAAAGGGCACTGAAAGGGAATTTGCCCAAAAATAATAGAGGAGAAACAGATTAAAACAAGACCATATTTGAAAGAAAATAAAAAGAAAACTAAATAAACCCACCCCGTTTTCTAAAACCACACCATTGTGGGCCTTTTTCCTCTGTGTCTCTAGCTCACCCGTTTCACACACCTAGACCCTCCTCGCTCACACTAGAATATTCTTTTTAATGGAATAGAAAAGTAAAAAAACCCATCAAATAATCTAAAGAATTACGATAAAAAAAAAAAAAGTTTTGTTCTATTCTGCCCCTCTCTTTCTTATTTCCTTTTTTGATATTTTCGTCTCAGCTCACGATCGTTCAGTTGTCCTCTGCATCATCTACTCGAATGGACGGCACCGTTTAGAACTCAGGATCGGTCAGGTAACTCAAGCCCCACCTTTTTTTTTTTAATTTCCATGGTATTTTTGTTCGAAACAGGAAACTTCAGTGTTCGATCCTTCTTGTGGGGTTAGCTGCTTTTTCATTTTTTTCCTCGTATTTTTGTTTTCTTTTTTTCTTGCCAGAGACAGGTGCAACGAACATCACCCAGAGAAAAGAAAGAGAAACAATAAGGAAAATATTATATTATAAAAGATTAAAAAAAGTAATCAATCCTGTGATAAACCATGGCTGTATTGGAAAATGCTGTTGCTAACGTGCTGAGCTCATCAAACGGCGAAACCCCAAAAACGCCAGCAAACGACGTTGCCCAGAAGTCAACTGACACCGCCGATCGGAACATCCACGCGATGAAGACACCTTCATCCAACGGCCACCATCACAATCATCTGAGCGAGAAAAAAATGAACGGTGTTGATGATCAGGGGTTTAAAGATATGAGAGAAATCGAGGAGATGTTGTCAAATCTCAACCCCATGGCGAAAGAGTTCGTGCCGCCATCGCTCAACCACCACCACCGGATGGTGGTTCCACAGCCGCAGTACCACGGCATGGATGCTTATTTTGGTTATAACGGCGCTAATGGTTTTGTGCTCCAGGGACAGCACCTGTTGAACAATCATGTTAATCCAGCTGGAATTGGTTTTGGAAAGGTTGGTTTTTTCTTGGTGTTTTTATGTTCTCTTGATAATAATTACCCTTTTCTTGTAATTGTGAGATAGGATAACATTGAAGTTGTTCGTTTTAGAAGTTCTTTAGAGGGGTCCACGTTTTTTCTGTTTATATACATGGACGAAGAGTTGATTGTGTGATCGGTGACCTCTTGTTGAGGATAGGCTTAAGAGAAATTGGGGGATTTTGGTTTCTGCTTGTGTGCACAGTTTCATAATCAGATATTTGTTTTTTGATTGATCGATCGCGTTGACTTCTGTTCTTTGTGATATTCAGAAGAAGAATGGTCATCCGCATGGAAAGCAGAGGATGAATAACCGAACCAGCATGGCTCAGAGGGAAGATGTCATCCGGAGGACTGTATATGTTTCAGACATCGATCATCAGGTAAAAATAGGGTTATATTTCTTGAGGATGTTATTGAAATTTTTGAAACTCTATTGAGTTTTGGCTTTTTGATGGATATAGGTTACTGAAGAGCAACTTGCTACCCTCTTCATCAATTGCGGCCAGGTGCGTTATTATTATTCTTATGATTTAATCGTCCTATTGGGTTGATATCCTATCCTGTCACACTATGCAAGCTGCATGTCCAAGAAATTAATGAATTTATATGGTTTTCATTCATATGATGAAGGTCGTGGATTGCCGTATTTGTGGAGACCCTAACTCTGTTCTTCGATTTGCCTTCATTGAGTTTACTGATGAAGGTAATTTAATGACCTTTCATTTCGTTGTATGCTTCAAGAATTATATTCAATTCGTTACAAATAATGCCCTTTACTGTGCAAATTGCAGAGGAGGCAAGGAACGCTTTGAGTTTGGCAGGGACAGTGCTTGGATTCTATCCAGTGAAAGTACTGCCTTCCAAAACTGCAATTGCACCTGTCAATCCAACGTTCTTGCCTCGAGTAAGAATAATTACTGTTGATATAAAACACTTCACCTTCAGTTGTATTTTCAAATTAAAGAAGACACGATTAATGATGTACTAACCTTTTTTCTTTTCAACCATGCTAGTCTGAGGATGAAAGGGAGATGTGTGCAAGAACTATTTATTGCACAAACATTGACAAAAAGGTAGTAGTTTTTGCTCTGATAGTTTCCTCTTGCATGTTACTAGCGAGAGCAATTACGCATATGACCTTTTGGGGTTTTTACTTTATCGGTGCCAGATTGCTCAGGCTGATGTCAAGCTCTTCTTTGAGACATTCTGTGGAGAGGTATGCATTCAATGTTTCCATAGTTCAACTTTTGTTTTCACATGTGTGTTCATTTGTTTAGGTTCAACGCTTGAGGTTGCTTGGTGACTATCATCATTCAACTCGTATAGCTTTTGTGGAGTTTGTAATGGTAATAAAGCAAGATCACTGTTTTTCTATAGTTCATTCTGTTGAGCTCTTTCATGTGGGTATTCCCGTTGGAATAGTCACTACCTGCATCCCGCCACTTTACTGTTTGACCAAACGTACTATGATGAGTGGAATTGTTTGTTATTCATTGTTAACGTGAAGCCTTTTATCTACTCTGTCATTGTCAAAGACTTATGTGGCGCCATGTCGTTTTTGCTTGCTTAGTCTTGGAGGCACTGTGAATTGCTCACACTACTGAATGCCCTTTCAATATTTAATATTCAAATTGCATTCACACAAGTTTAAGATAATGTATACATATAGGCCAGTTTGTATGCAAAATAGCTCTCAGCAATGATGAGATTTTGTTGTACTGAGTACTGATGTCGTGAGTATGTCGGTTTTGCTCAAAATGTGTCATATGTTGCTGTTCTTGATGATTTAATGCAACGGCGATGGCAAGTTGACGACCACCATATGTTGTAGAGGCTTCCTTGTGTTGTTGTTCTTAGGAGAAATCTCCTGTCAGGGGACATTACCTTCTGCGCTAAGAAATGGCTTCTCTTTGTTACACCATCTCATTATTTTTTGTTATATTCCTTAATTTGGAATTCATAAAATGCTAGGCACGGCACTGGATTTACAATCAGGTTTTGTGATTATCTTTGGTGAAGTCCTCCTTAATTTCCCACCTTTTTCTATGTTATATGGGTTGCAAATGGCATCATGGTGTTCTCTTCTTGCATTGTTTCTAGCTAACGATATGAGACTATGGCATCTTTTTTACAACTCAGAACGCTCATTGTTGATGTTATTAATTCAGCATTTTTGAAATTTCCTGAGGCCATTCATAGCATAGGGAGTTGTCAATTGTCTCCATTCCACTGATCTATTAATGGACTAATAATCAATAATCGTATTGCTAATCTTTTTTTTTCTTCTTCTCATCTCTGTGCATTTCTGCAGGCTGAGAGTGCGATAATGGCGCTTAATCTGAGCGGTTCAGTCTTGGGATCACTGCCAATAAGGTCCTTAAACAATTTCGTTCTACCCAAAAAAAAAAAAAAACACAAAGAGAAACCTTGCCTTTTATGAACTGTAATCTTATTATTATTATTATTATTATTATTATTATTATTATTATTATTATTATTATTATTATTATTATTATTATTATTATTATTATTATTATTATTATTATTATTATTTTTCGTATTGCAGGGTAAGTCCGTCAAAGACTCCGGTTCGACCCCGCGCACCCCGCCAAACCCAAACCATGCACTGAAGCCCTCTGTTTCTTCTTCGTCTTCACCACGCTTTACGGAGATCACCATCGTCACCTTCCATGCTTATAAAATGTTGGGCTGAAAGAAACCAGTGATGATGATACATACTGTTATCACCTTTTCTTTTTTCCTAGTTTAATTTCTCCGGTGCCGGTATCTTGCTTTTTAAGTTGATCTACGGTTGGTTCGCGAGAGCACATGAGAGCCTACTTGCTTGTTTGCTTTGTAGACCGTTTTACTTGAGCAAAACCATTAATTACACGGACGGACAGGAAGACGTTTAACCTCATCAAGTATTTCAGCGCTTTTTTCCTTTACTGCTGTGCTATATCTATTATCCAGTTACTATTTCATTGATTCGGACCAACTCAACGATTACAACAATTTACGATGCCGCACTTCACTGCGTGCCTATCTATGCCTATACACTAATCCACGCTAACCAGGTCACTCAATATAGGACAAGTTCAACTCAAAGATTTTTGGTAGTAGCTAGAAAAATTCGAACACCTTCTCCTCCAAACACCTCGAGTGCCAACGTGACTAAATAGGCCAAGCCTCATTGGTAAAACAATTGTTTCTTGCACTGACTCTTGTAATCATTTGGTAACACTAGTAAACATACAAGAGAACGACGAGAAGAACACTGACGAACGGCTGATGAACGAAGATGGTTCGCGAAGATTGAGCAGCAACGGGCCCAAGTGACATATCGGGCTTATTATTCCGCCCAATTACCAATATAATTGTTACCTTTCAATTTTAGTTCGTTACTGTTACACCTTTGCGATTGCCACGTCAGCAAGTTTAAACATTGCCATGCGGGAATTCAATGTTTAGCAAAGTCACCAAGGCATATGGCTCGGGAAGCACTTGGAGACACGCATGAGCGAGGGAAACAAGCCAAGCACGGTGGTGCGCCGCGGCACAGGAGGCGCAGGCGGCGGTCCAACGGTGGCTCCGGCGGATGGCAGCGGCGGTGCCGGGAGGAGCAAGGCCGAGCGGCGGCTCGGCCAAGCGAAGGTGTGCGCGCGAGAGAGAGAATTGCGCGCGGGCTTAACAGGTCCTGCGAGGATCTCGGGAACGGTTGGGCAGGATCAAGACCAAGTCAAATGAGGATGACCAAATCTTCGATCCGCGTGAAGAATGACCAAGTCTCGGGGCTGTTGAGAAGATTTGGGGAGCCAAGTCAAACGGGAGAAAATCTCGGGGAGAGATTCTCGCAACAGCCTAATTCGAATTCGAATAAAGTTGTTGAGGAAATCTCTCCGAGCCAAATCCTATTTAAAGGAGGTCGCCGAGATCGAGTCAGTCAAACAATCAGAGAGCCACCTTATACGAAAATTTCACACACACATCCGAGAGAGAGTTCGAAGGCGCGGCACTTCGAGCGAACCCGAGCTCGGGGTGCCGAGCATGGGAGGGATCCCGCGGAGGGTTTCACGAGGGAGAATGAGCGAGCGATTAAGATCCTGAAAAAGGGGACGTTAAGAGATAACCGTGTCGTGTCTTAGAGTAGGCGCGTGAGGCCGAGACGTGTTCGGTGCCACGGGTTGTTCTCCTTCGTAGTAAACTTTGCGTGAATAAAGATTACGACAAACTGGGTAGGCGAACCCGGTTGTCGCCGAATTGATCGTGTGTTTGTTTTTACGTTTCCGCATATACAAAGTAGGGTCGGGTGAGAGGCTTATCGCAGGTGACTCGGGAATCGGACGAGTGAGGAACGAGTCAAACGCGAGGCGGTTGTGAAGCTCGCAAGGCTTTTTAATTCGAAAAAAATTTTTAAGTCCCGGATTTGCAACAATTACCTTGTATTAAGCGGTGGAAGAACGTGACTTAAAAGAAAAGGATTATCTGAGATGAGAGCGCCTCCAATAATATTGCAAAACTATAAAAAGTTGCACTCATCCAATAGAATCCAATGTTTGACCGTTTCTCTCTCCTCAAATTTTGCGTTGGACCGGAAAAAATGCTTTTGGATTATTGCATAAGTCCTTGATTGTTTTGAGATTTCAGAATGTTATTCCCTTCTTCCCCGAAAATCTTCTTCCCCATCCACTCCAGAGTTTTAAGGAACAGGAGGGGTACGAAAGGTGTAACATCGATTAGAATTTATAGGCCCTTCCGCTCCATTCTGATTACATGAGGTGGACAGAGCCTTTACACGTCATTCACGACGACGGCCCTCGCTTTTGCAGCTGTACGCGCGGGCTTTATTAACCAACAGCATCTCGCCTCTAAAGCATGCGAATGCAATGCCCTGGTTTGTTTTTCTTTTATGTTTTTGCAGTATTTGAAATCGTTTTCTCATATTGACGTCTTTCGCCCCATTTTCACTCTGCGGGATGTGCTTGTTGTTGATTGAGCTAGGACAGAATGCGTTTTTAGTTTGATAAGCATTTGCTATATATTGTTGGGTTTCAGTAACCAAATAGTAATTCTAATTCATCCTCTTGACATTAGCTATTGTCAAAAGGTAGATAACGCAAATGTTGTCCTGTGTATTTAGATCTCCGTTTTGGTTGAAGCTTGTTAATGTTGAGCTTTCAACATTGGCAATGTTGGGGTAACATTCTAGTCAACATTTGTTGGCCAAGAATGTTCCCTATCTCAGTTTTATCTTTCATTCCCAAAACTTATTTTAGTGAAGACGTGGCATTTTTCTAGTGTTGTACAGGATATGGATAAGTGCTGGAATGGATCAAACCGTGTGGAAAGAGTATGGATAAGCTGGAGCAAAAATAGGAGTGAAGCATGCTAAAAATAGGAAGATTGAAGCTCAAGTCAAGACCAAGTCATTTGGAGCTGATTCAAATCAACTCTCAACAGTCACAACTATCTTAGTGGACGTAGTGGATGTGACCAAGTCTGTGGTGAAGAAGTCACGAAGTCGAAGACTATAAAAAGGGGACTTCACTTCACCATTGAAGTTACGACGAGCGAGAAAGAAATTTTAAGAGAGAGTTCGAGCGAGTATCATCTCTTAAGAGAGTTTTTCTTTTTAGCCTAGTTTTTCAAAGGTCGAAAGACTTTGTAGTTTGCAGAATCGTTTGGTTCGTAGGTTTTGCTAGGCTTAGTTTTGACTATCCTTTTTGATAGTTTGTAATCCATCTTTATAATGGAGGTTTGCGCCTTGAGCCATGCAGCAAGTTATTTGACTTGCTGCACAAAATCACTTCTTGTGGTCGTTTCATTTCGTCACTAGATAATTATCATTTCCGCTGTGTGTTTCTAAGTGAGTGTGAATGTTAGCCCAACATCACGTCCAACATCAGTCTACAACTTAGTGTGTTTACATCCATTTGTACCGGGACCCCCCCTTCAAAGCTTTTGAGGGCTGCTCAGCTAATTGTTAGACGAAGTTTCATTTATCTCCCATAAAATGCAGGAGAAGCTTTTGGATTATAAGACAACGACAAAATAACGAGTCACATGTGCAGACATAACAACTTATTTGCAGGTATTTGTATTCTTGTTTGTTTACATTAATGATGTTTTGAATTTCTGTGTTGAAAAAGTTTTATTTCATGTCCACTTTATTCGATACAATTATATTATAAATTCGTGCAAACTTGATAGACTGCCATTTCCTAAGCATCCTTATCGTAATTATAGTTGTTAATTAAGTATGGTAAATGAATTCGTAAGACTCCGTTTGGTTTCAGGAATTCCATATAATTAGAAAATGAAAGGTAGAGAGGTATAGTGATCCAAACTCAAAGTATCATTCTGCACTAAATTTTTTCTTAATCAAATTGAAAATAATATCATGGTCTACTTTGTAAAGTTTTAATACATGGGTGGTATTGAAAAGTTTTCAAAGTTGGTTTGAAGAGAATATTCTAAAACTATTATATTGAGTTTGAAAATGAGTTTTTCGCTTGAAAAAGAATCACTTCAAGTTGCGTTTGAATTTGAGAATGCATTTTTCGATTGGAGATGATCTAAAACTATTTCTCTCATTTCACGTTTCTTCCCTTGTTCTCTTGTTTTTCTTCCACTCTCCTCATCATTTTCTCAACTCCTTCACCTTCTATTAGTTAATGCAATCCGAACAAATGAATCTTAGGGAGATATTTCCAACCTTACGAGATAATATAAACTACACTAGACTTGATATTATCTTACATAAAAGTCTCCATATAAAGGAAAAGAGAAAAACATAAATTGCTTTTCCTCTTTACCGTATTATAGACAAGTATCAGGGCTCCCCAGTAGTACTTTATCGTGCTGTAAGACCTTGCTCTCTTCTATGTAAACCGGATAAATCTTGTTAGTCTGGTCAAGCTTGTGGGAAAGACTAATGGAAATTATTGGCAAAGTTGTTGGCGTGATTTTTGGCATAATTAGTGGTATGATGTATATGGTAAATCACAATTAGGTTAAATATGGTAAATATATTAATGAGTTGTAATTAGCTATAGTTATGGATTGATTTGTGCTTGTACGTATAGAAACTCCTTGTTGATGTTGAGTATTCAACATTAGCAATGTTGGGTCAACATTCTGGTCAACATTTGTTGACAGAGAATGTTACCTTCCTCAATTTTATCTTTCATACCCAAAACGTGTTTAAACTGTGACTATGCTATTTTTAGTATTTTGCAGGAGCAGGAATGAGTCAAATACGTGTGGATAAGATGGAGCTAAATCGAAAATGGATTTGAGCCGATATTCATGGAGATATTCAAGGAAGGTGATCAAATCTATTTTGGGAGAGGATACTCACGAAAAGATAGGAAGATTTGAGTACGAGATAAAGACCAAGTTCGTGGAGATATTCAAGGAAGGTGACCGAGTCTTTTGGGAAGTTGTTAGAGTCGAAGACCTATATAAAGAGACTTCCCATGATCGTTCAAGTTACGGCTTTTAGAGAGAAAGAGAACGCTTCCATAGAGAGAGAGCTTATTTGTGATTTTCGTGATTGAGAGATTTGTGAGCTTACTTTACACGAGAGTCTTTTCAAAAGTCTTAGGACTTTGTAGTTTTCAGGATTGTTTAGATCCGTAGTTTAGACTATCTTCGGGTAGTTGTTTTTGCCATCCATTGCTGTTAGTGGAATTTCGCCTTGAGGCACGCAGCAAGTTTATTTGAACTTGCTGCACAGAAAAATTCTCATCTCGTGTCTTTTAGTTTTCGTCACTAAAATTTATTTATTCCGCTGTGCGTTTACATGTTGGGCTGAGTGTTGACCCAACATCTCACCCAACATTTAGTTACTGTTCAAATTTTTTACATCCATTTCACGCGGGGCCGACTTCAAAGTGGTATCAGAGCCTACGCTTGACGTTACTAAGCGCAAAGATTCATCTACAATGGATGTTACGAGTTCAAATTACATCGGCAAAGTCCCTGTGTTAGACGGCTCCAACTATGCTTACTGGAAGGTTCGTGTTCGCCAATGCATCAAATCCATAGATGTACGAGGGTGGGAGGCCGTTCTCCATGGATACTCTCCACCTCGATCTCCTCCAAATGCTGATGGAGAAATCTTCGACAAACCAGTCGAGGAATGGACGATACAGGAACGAAACGAAGCAGAGTTCAACGACAAAGCACTCAACGCCATCTTCTCGTCCGTGGATATCTTCATGTTCAAGATCATTCAGAATTGCACGACGGCAAAGAATGCGTGGGATCTTCTACAGAGGTATTGCGAAGGCGATGCGAGTGTGAGGGAAACCAAACTACGATACCTCCTAAATCAGTTTGAAAACCTCAGAATGAAGGAAGACGAGGACATTACCACATACTTCGGCAAGCTATTGACAATTTCGAGCGAATGTGCTAGTCTCGGAGATCCAATCGCTAACAAGGTACTAGTTTCTAAAGCTTTACGCACGCTAACTGAAAAGTTTAATGTAAGGTAGCGGCCGTCGAGGAGGCACATAATCTTGGCACGATGGAAATCAACACCTTGATGAACATTATGAAGAACTACGAGACCAATCTCGAAGTTCAAAAGAGGGCATCTCGCGGCAAAAGCATTACTCTAGTCAGTCAGCCATCCAAGGTTTCAGATGAGATTGATCCTGACAATGAGGACGATATGGCTATGTTCGTGAAGAAATTTGCGAAGTTTATCAAGAAGACGAATGTTGAGCAAAATGTTGGCCCAACATTCAGAAAAGGCCAGAATGTCAAAGCTGAACCTTCTTCTGCTCCTCCATAACGCAAACCTGATGGAAAGAAGAAGAACATCAACTATGAATCTGTGAGATGCTATGAATGTCAAGGATGGGGTCATTTCGCCAACGAATGTGCCAACACACTTCGCAAGCATGGGAAAGCGCTTTGGATTGATCTCTCCGATGATGAAGATGAGGAACCATGCCCAAAGGAGTCCAAGCAATCTTCAGTAACCATTCAGTCCTTTTCGGACAACGAAGAAGATAAAGATCATCAAATAGGCTTCATTGTGGTAACTAATGTTGAGCCAACATTTGACTCAACATCTGAAAAACAAATTATTTTTGATTATGATGACTCAAACTGTTTTGATGGGTATTTAAGTTCTGATGATGCAGAATTAGAAACTGAAGTTCTTGAAGAAATTCAGACAAATGATGCCTTCAATCTACTGTCGGCAAAATATGAAAAAGAGAAGGCGAAAAACTTGGAACTCAAAGCTATCATGAAAGTGCAGTCCGAGGTGAATGAGAAGAGTGAAAAGGTGATCGAAAGCCTACTTGAAGGGATGAACAAATTGGAAGCCGTACTGACTCGAAAAGATAAAGAAATCGACAAGCTTCAGAAACGAGTTGACGATGCGGACAAAACGTTCTCAAAAATGAACAAGGGTAAAGCTACACTTGATGAGGTATTATCTTTAGGTATTTTTGATAAGCAGGGTTTAGGATTTAAATCTCCGCTCACAACTGATTTTGTTATTCATGATAGACCTAAGATTGCCTTTGTTAAGGAAGGTGCCGAGCATGGAGACAATGAAAGTAGTAAAACTTTGGTGCTTAAGAAGAGTACAAAGATTTCTGTCCATAAGTCTAAGGATAAACCATATCAATGTACTTATTGCATGCAGCCAGGTCATATTAAGCCATACTGCTGGAAATTGAAGAGGGAGATTTCTGCAAAGAAATCAATGTTGGCTGAAATGTCATCCAACATTTCGCTCAACATTGAGAAATCAGTGTTGAAAGGAGTGTTTGGAGTGAGTTCAGCTGGCGCTTCTTCAAGTTCTGGTGAAACAAAAGCTGCTGTGTCTATTAAGAAAGTTTGGATGAAGAAATCTGTTCATAAATGCCATGTAGTTTATACCTCTTTACGAGCTAACGTGACAGGTGCTTGGTACTTCGATAGCGGGTGTTCCCGACATATGACAGGTACCAAAGAATATCTATGTGATTACGTGACTTTAAAGAATGGATCTGTGACGTTCGGAGGAGGTGCTAAAGGACGAATTCTAGGTCGAGGCAGATTAAACGTGCCCGATTTTCCAAAGCTTAGCAATGTTCTTCATGTTGACGGCCTCGTGGCTAATCTGATCAGTATAAGTCAGCTTTGCGACGATAACCTTGAGTCGAAGACAAATCCGGTGTGAAGGACGATGCGGTACTTTGGCATTTCAAATTAGGCCATGTCAACTACAGAACTTTGGAACAACTTATCAAGCACGATGCAATCAGAGGTATTCCGAAATTGAAGGAGTTTGGTAAGGTTGTATGTGAGTCATGTCTTAGGGGTAAGCAAGTGCATGTTAGTCATAATGTTGACCAACATTCTGCCCAACATTTTAAAAATGCTCACTGTTTTCAACTTATGCACATGGATTTGATGGGTCCAATGGAAGTAGACAGTATTGGTGGTAAGAAATATGCATATGTGCTCGTCGATGATTACTCTAGATATGCATGGATATTTTTTCTTCGCGAAAAATCTGAATCATTTGATTACTTCAAAATTTTTTGTGCTATTATGAAGAATAATTTCAGTGCTACTATCTTTCGTATTAGGTCTGATCATGGTAGAGAATTTGAGAATCAATATTTTAATGAATTTTGTGATAAGAAAGGTATCATCCATGAATTTTCATCTCCTAAGACGCCCCAACAAAATGGGGTGGCCGAAAGGAAGAATAGGACCTTACAAGAAATGGCTCGTGTGATGTTACATTCTAGGAATATTTCTAAGCGTTTTTGGGCTGAAGCATTGCATACCGCATGCCATATTTCGAATCGTGTGTTCTTTAGACATGGTACTAAGAAAACATCTTATGAGCTGTTGAATGGGAGAAAGCCTACGGTTAAGTATTTTCATGTTTTTGGGTGCTACTGTTACATGTTGAATGATCGTGAGTACTTGAGCAAGTTTGATTCGAAAAGTGATAAGTGTATTTTCCTTGGGTACTCGTCTAATAGTCGCGCTTATCGAGTCTATAACTTGCGCTTGAAATCAGTCCAGGAGTCTGTGAATATTGTGTTTGATGATGCTACTGATCTTAGCAAAATGTCTCCACAAGTTGATATTTCAGACGTTATACAAGCTGTTGATGAAGCAGAGGAGAATGTTGTGGACGATGTTGAGCCAACATCTGTGCCAGAACAGAACACTGAGGCTGGACCCAGCGAAATCCGTAGAGACCCTCCAGCTAAGATTCAAAAGAATCATCCCACAGACCTTATTATTGGAAATGTGAACGAAGAAAGGAAAACCAGAGACAAACCGCGCAAGGATTACAAGTCTATGGTAAGGAACGTATGCTTGAGTTCGGTATACGCTGAGGTACGTTTTATTTGTTTTGTTTCTGAGATAGAACCTAAGAATGCCCTTGAAGCTCTCAAGGATAATTTCTGGATAAATGCAATGCAAGAGGAACTCTTGCAGTTTGAGAAAAACCAAGTTTGGACTTTAGTACCACGGCCGAAAGACATTAATGTCATAGGCACGAAATGGATCTTTAAGAACAAATCAGATGAACTTGGTAAAGTTGTTAGGAACAAAGCACGTTTAGTAGCTCAGGGTTATACACAAGTCGAGGACATAGATTTTGATGAGACTTTTGCTCCTGTGGCTAGGTTAGAATCTATTAGGTTGTTGCTAGCGATTGCATGTTGGCTTAACATTACATTACACCAAATGGATGTTAAGGGCGCATTCTTAAATGGGTACATTGATAAAGAAATATATGTCGAACAACCTAAGGGATTTGAGAATCCACATTTTCCTAACCATGTTTATAAGTTGCAGAAAGCTCTCTATGGATTGAAGCAAGCACCTCGAGCTTGGTATGGTAGGTTAGCTAAATTTTTACTTGAATTTGGGTTCGTACGAGGTGAGGCAGACCGCACTCTTTTTGTAAAAAGGGTCGGTACTGATATTTTGATAGCCCAAGTTTATGTTGATGATATTGTTTTTGGTTCAAGCTCACAATCAATGCTAGATCAGTTTGTACATGCCATGAACTCTACTTTTGAAATGAGCATGATTGGGGAACTAACTTTTTTCCTAGGCTTACAGATTAAGCAAAGCAGCGAAGGCATTTTTATGTTTCAGGAGAAGTACGCGAAGAACACAGTCAAGAAGTTCGGGTTGGACACGGCTAAGGTAATGAAAACTCCTATGGGATCTACGCAAAAGGTAAGTAAAGACAATGTTGGACAAAATGTTGACCCAACATTGTATCGATCTATGATAGGCAGTTTGTTGTACCTTTCCGCGAGTAGACCTGACATAATGTATAGCGTATGTGTGTGTGCTAGATATCAATCTGAGCCTAAGGTTTCCATCTAAATGCCGTTAAACGTATTCTTCGTTATGTGAGTGGAACGTGTGGCCTAGGATTATGGTTCTCGAAAGATACTAATATGAATCTTGTAGGCTACAGCGATGCTGATTGGGCAGGTGACGAGGATGATCGCAAGAGCACAAGTGGCGGCTGTTTCTTCTTAGGTAACAATTTAGTAGCATGGCATAGTAAGAAGCAAAATTGTGTGTCTTTATCTACTGCTGAGTCTGAGTATGTTGCGGCGGTAATTGCTGTACGCAATTGATGTGGTTAAATAGCATGTTATGTGACTATGGGTTAGAGTGCAAGTCAGTCCTCATGTATTGTGATAACCTTAGTGCCATCAACATATCTAAGAACCCTATTCAGCATTCACGTACGAAGCATATAGATATAAGACATCATTTTCTGAGAGATATGGTAGAGAAAGAGTTAATTCACATTGAGCATATTGACACGAAACATCAGTTAGCAGACATATTCACGAAAGCATTGGATTCTGAAAGGTTTTCGGACCTGAAGAAATCCATAGGTTTGCACATGTTAGTCTGAATGTTGGTCCAACATTTGGATCAACATAGCATATGTCAAATTTGATAGTTACTGTTCTGATATTTGATTTAGCTTTCTGCTCTGTTTTCCGGTGAAATGACTCGATCCTACTTGACTGTTTTCTGAAATGACTCAATCCCTTGTGAATATGCCTACTCATAAATAATTTTTTTTTTGGCTCTTGGTAATAAGTTCCCTAGGTACACGGCATTCGCGGTGACGATGTACTCTTTGTGACAAAAAGCCAATCCTTTACGCATATAAGCCTGCTCATAAGCCCTTAGCAAGATATAGGTATTTGGTAAAAAGTTTCCTTAGGTACACGGCATTCGCTGTGACGATGTACTCTATGCGACAAAAAGCTAAACCTTGATGCTTGGGGTATAAGGGCAGTGCACAATCAATAAAAAAAAAAAGGAGAGTGAACAGAAAATGAAAGAGAACAAGTTTGAGAGGGTCGAGCAGAAAAGTCTAGGACTATGGAGTTAGAATGTTGAGTCAAATGTTGGGTCAACATGTGTGACTGTCAGTTTGATCATGCTATATTTTTGTACTTTTAATTATTTGCACATCTTATTTGGTCTGCATTTGGTAGAGTCCTATGTCTGGTTTAGATATCTCTCAGAATTGCATTAGAATTCCTTGAAGAACAGCTCGTTACGCGTGACTCAAGTGATCCTCATTGTCGCCTAAATCGGTTAGTATTACTTGATCCTATATTGATTTTTGAGTTGGTTTTTTCTTTTCCTGAACCATAATTTTGATAAGCTCCTACGTTTTGCACTTTCAATTTATGAGTTTACTATATTTAGGATCACACGTAATCAATCTTTGAACTAGTACAAGCAAATCTTTACCAACGGCTATATCAACGTAAGCTTCCAACGGCTATTCTTTGAAATTTACTGAGCAAAATTTTTTTTTACCGTTGGAATAATATATATATATATATATATATGCCGTGGCTTAGCTTGATCAAACCTATCAATTCACAAACCCTACTTGGTCGATTCGAAATATTTATTGTTTTCCAGATCTTCCGAAACTTGCATCTCTGTTTTTCGAATTCTGTCCATCTTTTCAATCTTGATTTTCCTTATTTCACTGATAATATGTCGAACTCTTCTTCACAATCGAATGTTGATCCAACATTCGTACCTAACATTGAGTCTCCAGTTCCATTAGTAGTCACATCAGGTTCAAGAGAAATCGTTATCTACACTGGACCTTTTCAACCACTTCGATTCACACAGGCTGCTCCCCAGAACTCTGATACTCCAAGATTTCAGAAGGCGGAACCAGCAGCTTCGAAGATTGGGAAAGAATCTTCTGGTTCATTGTGCGTTCAAAGTGAAGATGACGATGATGTACCTCTCAGAGCCTGTTCCAGTCTCACAGAGAAAGAAAAGGTCGAAGTGATGACGCCCCTCCGATGACCTCAAGAACGATCCAAGAAGAGGCGACTTCAACTCCAAACCAAGAAACTCAAGATCTGGCACCGCAGAAGAAACTACAAAAACCTGCTGCTGCTATCAAGAAACGTCGAAGCAACCGTATTCGACGCTCCCTGAATCCCACTTCCAATGCTGATGCCCCGATTGACTTGTCCAGTGACAAGAGTGCCGACTCCACCACTTTAGACAGCCTCGATTCTGAAAGCTCTGACCAAGAATTCACCACTTTAGGGGGAGAAACTTCATCCTCTGTGCCCGAGTCTCTCACCTCCTCTGACGGTTCAAAGGAAGAAGAAGACAACGAGTCTACCTTGGCCGAGATTTTGGAGACTTTGAAGAAAAGATTACGCGAGAAAGCTGGAAAGAGACCAATTGGAAGCGATACCAGGTCTTCCAAGCGAAGGCGTACTGAAGAATCATCGCAACCTCACACCAGCCAGGGTCCTCTTTCTACAGTCCAAACAAATGTTGGACAAGATGTTGGCCCAACATTTGATGATCCACTGCCCAACCGAAAGTTCTACCGCACAACCAATGAAGAACTTTGGACTTCTCTGAGTCATAGACTCATACGGGTGGAGAGGGTTGCAGATGTGGCGAGCTTCAGGAAGTACGGGGTTATGCAATTCCTGGAGTCTCGACATCTCGGGCAAATGGTGAGGAATTTAGGGACGTACTGTGACTCAGTCGTCCGCGAGGTATACGCTAATCTTTTCTCAAATGTGGCTGATGTGAACTCTAGAATGTATGGGAAAGTTTTTGTGAGGGGGAGGTTATATGATATTTCATCTCAAGCAATCAATCGCTTTTTGGGTACACCTGAGGTAGAAATGGGGTATGAGGTTGATAATGATGAGGTAGTGCGTTTCATTACGGCGGGGAGAGTGAGTGTTTGGTCGGGGAATTGTGCATGTAGTTTGTTGACATCATTGTACTCTGTGTTATTAAGATTGGAGTGTGTAATTGGTTGCCCACTCTAAATGAGACAAGAGTGACTGAGGGCATGGCTCGTTTGCTATATGCTCTTGGTCACAACTTGTCTCTAAACTGGGGTGAGTTGATACTTAATCACATGTCGAACCAAGCTGAGAAAGTAGGGAAAGGAATTCTTCCGTATCCCTCAATCATCTACGGAGTTCTGGTTCAAGATGGGTTTCAACCGACACGAAGAGACAATGTTATCACTCAGAGGCTTCCCTATGCGATTCAACCAAGTCATCTTTCGGGTCCAGAAAGACTAGTAGATCTTCCTCTGCAAACGCCAGAACAGCTCAGGCCAAATGTTGACCAGGATGTTGGGTCAACATCTGCACTGGAGCTAGCTATTAAAGGCCTCAATGAGTCCATCGCAGTTTTGGTGGCTCAAAGAGATGAATTGCAAAGGCTTCTTTCTTCCCAAAAAGGGGGAGATAAGACAGAGGCAGAAGGAGCTAGCGTTGTAGATAAAGCTGGACCAAGCGGACTTGGAGGAACTGTGGAGGCCAAACAGTCAGGGGGAGATCAAGAAGGGGAGCGAGCTGAAGCTGAGGAAGGAGTTGGAGCAGGTGGTGCTGAATAAGAAATGGCAGAGGAGGCAGAGGACTCAATTGAGAGTCTACAATTTTAGACTTCGGTCTAGAATGTTTTGCATGCGTATCTTTGTGTGCGTTTATTGATTTATGCCTTGCATGCTTGCCTGCCTATCTGTCTGCGTTTATGTGCTCTAGAGTAGTTCATCTTGTATTTGCAGATGTTTAATCACAAGACCTCTTATTGGCACATACTAATTCTTGACTATTCCTCTTATGTTTACTCTAACCATATTTTGTGTTTTGTGGTTGAGTAGATTTTTGCGTTAAGGGGGAGTAGTAGATTCTTGCCTTGAGGGGGAGTTCCACCAACTCTAACGCCTGCTTTGGTTTTGGGAAGAAAGATAAAAAGGAGGAGATTGTTGATGTTGAGTATTCAACATTAGCAATGTTGGGTCAACATTCTGGTCAACATTTGTTGACAGAGAATGTTACCTTCCTCAATTTTATCTTTCATACCCAAAACGTGTTTAAACTGTGACTATGCTATTTTTAGTATTTTGCAGGAGCAGGAATGAGTCAAATACGTGTGGATAAGATGGAGCTAAATCGGAAATGGATTTGAGCCGATATTCATGGAGATATTCAAGGAAGGTGATCAAATCTATTTTGGGAGAGGATACTCACGAAAAGATAGGAAGATTTGAGCACGAGATAAAGACCAAGTTCGTGGAGATATTCAAGGAAGGTGACCGAGTCTTTTGGGAAGTTGTTAGAGTCGAAGACCTATATAAAGAGACTTCCCATGATCGTTCAAGTTACGGCTTTTAGAGAGAAAGAGAACGCTTCCATAGAGAGAGAGAGCTTATTTGTGATTTTCGTGATTGAGAGATTTGTGAGCTTACTTTACACGAGAGTCTTTTCAAAAGTCTTAGGACTTTGTAGTTTTCAGGATTGTTTAGATCCGTAGTTTAGACTATCTTCGGGTAGTTGTTTTTGCCATCCATTGCTGTTAGTGGAATTTCGCCTTGAGGCACGCAGCAAGTTTATTTGAACTTGCTGCACAGAAAAATTCTCATCTCGTGTCTTTTAGTTTTCGTCACTAAAATTTATTTATTCCGCTGTGCGTTTAAATGTTGGGCTGAGTGTTGACCCAACATCTCACCCAACATTTAGTTACTGTTCAAATTTTTTACATCCATTTCACGCGGGGCCGACTTCACTCCTCAATATAAAGACAAGCTTTTCGGCTCAAATATTGTGTCGTCTTTGTGTTCCTTGTTTTCATCGTATCAAAAAAAGGTAGGAGGAGAAAAACAAAGGGGAAGGCGACAATGATAATCTCGTGCGGTGCAAAACTATCTCACTGTACGTCATCACTGCAAACGATTATCCCCGTATCGTGATCACCCAAGTTCAATTTAGGGGTGAGAACTATGATGAGTGGTCTCATTAGTGTGAACTGCTCTACGTGCTCGGAAAACTTCGAGTTTGTAGATGGCACTATTCTCCATCCCAACGATGAGTCATCGGATCTCGAAGACTTGTGGACGAACAACTCACTTCTTGTGGCGTGGATCATGAACACCATCAAGCCGTCCGTCCGCTCGACGATCTTGAACATGGAGGTAGCTGCTCCCCTTTGGCGCGACATCCAGGATAAATATTCAATGAAGAATCGGCCTCGCATTGAACAGTTAGGGTATGTTTTGGTTCGTGAATTTTAATGGGGAAAAGAAAATCTAAAAAAAGAAACTAAAATCTAAGAAAGATTAATTCCAAGTTGGTATTTGTTTAGGAAATGAAATTTATTTTCTCGGAAACTAGTAGGTATTATCATAAGAACATGACTATTTACAGAATATTTCATTGATGCTCCGTTTGGATTCGTGGATTTCGATTTGAAATTCGGATTTCATCCAAATCATCCGTTTGGCAACCGTTCGGATTTGGATGAAGGATTTCGATTTCATCCAAATCCGAGGAGAATTCAAACCCTTTGTTGTTTGATGGATTTGAAATTCGACCACAAGTGGTCCGATTTTGAAATCAAAAAACCCGCCGTAACGATTTTCGTAAATAATAATAATAATAATAATAATAATAATAATTATAATAACAATTATGAATGAACGATGAGTCGAGCCGACTCGCGTGCTCGATGAGGCGGCTCGACGAACGACGAGTCGTGTCGGCTCGAGCTTGACGAACGATGAGTCGAGCCGGCTCGCGAGCTTGATGAGCATAATCAACAAAAGCTTTGTTCGAGCTCGACCAACGACGAACGATGATTGAAAGTTTGCGAGCCGACTCACGAGCTTATTTTTTTTTGTCCATTTTAATTTTTAATAAAAAGTTCGAGGTCGAGCTCGACGAGCTTCATGAGTTGGAGCTCGAGCTCGAGCTCCATTTTGAAATCTGGATTCCGAAATCCCAACGTTTGCCAAACGGTGGATTTGGATTTGAAATTAGGATTTTGAAATTTATAATTTGAAATAATGGATTTCAATTTAAATACACGAATCCAAACGCACCCTGAGGCAATTCATCCAACTATTTCAAACATAGAACAAAATCAATGTCTTGTTAAATCTGAGGTATTAGCATATCAGTTTTTGAAGAGTACTTTTTTCGATTCGAACTTAGATTTCGCCTTTGTTTAGAAAGTAATGTTGAAGACTAGATCGATCATGCGTGAGAAAGTTGAGAGATATGATGTTTTCCGTGGTTTTCCTAAGGCTGTGTTTGGTTTAAGGAAATTAGTGTGGAAAAGAAAATTGGAGAGAAAATGGTTTTCATAAATTTTTCTTTCGTTTTCCTCACCATTTGGTGAAGAAATTAGTTTTCCTTAGTTTTAAGTGTAAATTCAAGCTAGATTTTTTTTTTTCTTTTCCTTATCTATTTCTTCAATCAACCAAACATAAAAACTAGTTTTCCTTTTCCTTTTCCATTTCATTTTCCTTTCCCTACTAATTTCCACAAACCAAACACACCCTAACTATTTGTTAGGAAAAATGAGTTTTAATTGTAATTTAAATTATTTTCTTTTCTTTCCTTTCCTTTTCCACCGCATTTTCCTTTCTAACCAAACATCAAATGTAATTTTTCCCACCACCTTCTTTTCTTAAGGCTGAATTAATTCACTGTGAACAAAAATGCTAAGCATCATTGCGTATTTTGGTATTTGAAAAAATTGTGGGAAGACTTGGCTAATTTTGATCGCTTCTCGGTGTGCATTTGTGGGCTGTGCATTTTTAATCGTGGTGCGATTATTGAGAAGAAAAAAGTAGGAGAAATTTACCAATTTCTTCTTGGGTTGGATGATATTCTTTATGCTGCTGTTTTTTCTGACGTGTTGGCGCAAGACCATTATAAACGTACTTATATACATTTATCTTTATTATAACTAGGTCGAATTTATTATGAAATTATTATAAATAATATGTGGATGTTTTTAGTGTTGTAAAAGTTACTTGATTGTTGATGAGATGAGATAAGATAAGATAAGATGTATTTAATGTTGTAAATGTTAGATGAAATAGTAGAAATTTTTCTACTATAAATAGACCGATGTATTTGTATTGAATCATATCGAAAACATTATTATCTCTCTACAATCCCGTGTTTATATTTCTGTTCTTGTCCAGTTATAATAGTTTCATAACATAATTCGAATATTTTATCGTCGTCTTATGTGTTTATTCGCAGTATTATATTAGTTTTTTTATATTGAAGGTACACAAGACAATATTCCGGGAAACTAAGTGAAAAGGAACAAAAATTGAGCCAGAAGCCAAGTTAAAGAACCCCGAGGCCATTTGAAGAAGACCCACGGCCGTGGAAAATGGTTGAAATGTGAACAAAATGATCCCAACCACTTGAGTCAAAGCTCACGGCCGTGGGGATCTGCAAAAAAATGGGCAGAATAAACACACATCCACGTGAGGTATTTCCCATGATTGTAGGAATTTTGGCAGAATGCATCTTCATGGACTCACGGTCGTGGGAGGCCCATACCAAGGCCATGTGACTGTCGAACCTTTAAATAAAGGCCCGGAATTTACCCTAAATGCATCTATCTTCCACAAATTAAAACTATATGACCTAGAGAGCTAAAGGGAGGCTAAAAAGGAGGAATCCAATGAAGAACAATCGAAGAGTCGAATGCGGAACGTAATGAATCATTAATCTCAATCTGAAATCACAAGTTTAGGAAAGAAGTTGTGAATTCTCTGTTCTCGTCCTTTATATGTTTCGTTGTTTATTCTCGTAATATGAGTAGTCAAATCTCTTTGAGTTTGAGATGGATAGACGCTAGGTAGAATGTTGTTTAACTTGTGAATAAGTGTCTTTTAATATTTATCATTTATGAATATGTTTCTTCGAACCAATATGTTTGTGCATTGAGTTGATAATCATTTCAATATGTCTATGTGTTGATGTGATACATGGTACATCGTTTAGGGCCACAACTAAATAAAGACCCGCATGCTCGTTGGAGAAAGAGGGAACATAAGGAGGGCAAGAGAGAATCCAATAAATAGCACCCACGTCTGAAGCAGCTAGGCATCTTTGGAACCAAGCAGCTCTCGTCCAAAGCCTCGCACAACCCGCGACTGAAAAGTCAAAGCAAGCACCTCTCGAAGCTGATCACCCACGTCAGAAGGAGAGCCGGGGGCTGCGAGCAAAAGGAGGCAGAGAAGAACGAAGTAAGCAGCTCTTGATTACAAAACCAGCGGCTGAGGATATTCAACGGGCAAGACGGGAGACTCCGAGGGAACAGGTGTGACGACTCGAACACCGTGAGAGACGAATTTTATACAACGATGTTTTCTTTGATCCCGTCGTTGTTTTCCTTTAGTATTATGCTAGCTTAATTTATTATGTGATTGAGGCCGCGTAAGGCCGAATTTATGTCTACGTGCTAATGTTATTGTTATTTTATTTGATCGTATGAATTGAGTTATGTATTTTATGTTTGAGTTGAATGCTTTCTTGTGATTGGCCACCATATGCATGATCGTTGACCGGTTTATGAGACGGACAAGTTATTAGACTGGTTAGAACAATAAACATCGAACATCACTACGTGAAACCGACCTGACCTGGAATTCGATTTCATATGTGTGGTTTCCGAGATCTTACGCGCCGAAAGCGTTTAAACTTGAGGAATTTCATAGAGATTGATTGCGTGCGTAAAAACTACAATTTCTATAAACATATAGAAATTGGTTCCCTATTGCATATGATCGCTATTGCGGAAAAACGAGTATCGATTATTTTAGGAAATTGTACCTTAACCAATATTTGTATTGATTAGATAGAATAGATTGCATAAAAACATATGAATAATTTGTGTCGATAATGTGCCTTGATCACATTTCCGTTATTTGATTTAAGTCGTTCTTTGCTTACTTGCTATCTTTATTATTTGTGTTTTATTTACTATTTGTGTTTTAATTTAGTTTCAAACCATAAAAAATCCTTTTTTGTCTAAATAAGAATTAGGAGTATTAACTTAAAATTAATCGAGCTATCTTCGTGGATCGATACTCGGACTCACATCCGTTTTATACTACTTGCACGAGCTAGTACACTTGCTAGTATTTGAACGTGTCAAGTTTTTGGCGCCATTGTCGGGGATAACGGTATTATTAATTTTAAGATTTATTATGAGTTTTATTTAGATATTTTATTATATATTATTTTATTTTTACTCATTTTATATATATATATATCATTTTATATATTTTCACTACCGGGTTACTTTAATTCTTCATCTTTGATAGAAATTCTTGCTGGTGTGACACGGAGCTCAAGGAGCGAACCATTACTATTTGACGCAGAACTTGAAGCCACGTCTCGACGCAACAACCGAATCCGTAGACAAAGGATGGAGAATAACGAAGAAGAAAACCACGAGGAGGTTCCACCACGACCCACTCTACTAAGCCGAGCACTTCCGGGACTCTTCGATGACAATGACCCGATTGTCATTCTCGCGGGACCATATAATCTGTTTGAGATCAAACCGGCTACTATACAGATGGTTACAGGCGCAGTACAGTTCCATGGGCGGACAAACGAGGATGCCAATTCTCACATTTTAAAATTTACTCAAATTTGCAGAACTATCAAATATCCCGAAGCCTCTCCGGAAGCAATAAAGTTAACGTTCTTTCCTTTTTCTCTGAGAGGTAATGCTTCGGAATGGTATTCTTCACTTCCACACGCATCTATTACTACTTGGGAGCAAATGGTGGAGGTATTTTTGGGCAATTATTATCTGTTATCAAAGACTAGCGAGATAAGGGCTGAGCTCGTCAACTTCAAACAAGAAGGAGGAGAGGCACTGAGCGATGCTCGGAATAGATACATGAGACTCATCAGACAATGCCCAAAACACATCATCCCGTTGATCGTCCAGATGCATTCATTCTTTTTAGGCATGAGCACACAAAATAAGCGGATCATTGTCGAAGGATGCGGGCGGAGCTTCATGGAGTTAGGGGATACTGACGCACTCGCAGCCATTGAGAGGATTACAGCCTATCCGACGAGATACAACGTACAAGACTTAGACCGACGGACGGATGGCACACATGAGATAAATAGTACGATAGAGACACAATTGGAGGCCATACATCGGAGGCTCGACGAGATACAAGGCAAGAATTCGGAGACGGTTAACCACATTCAGAACAGACAGAGAAATACGTACTCCGAAACCTATGATCCGAGCTGGAGAGATCATCCTAATCTGTCATACGGAAACTCGCACTATTTGAAACTTCCAGAAGAACCGAACCAACAAGGACGACTCTCATATCAAAAGCCTCCGGGTTCAGACCCAACATAATGTACAAACCACCGAAACAAAAAGCCGATTGGGAGATCGCACTCGAGAAGATGATCGTAATGCAAGGTTGGCAGAATCGTTTGACGGAAGATCGAATCCAAAAGTTAGAAAATAAAGTATACAATCTGAGCAATTCGATACAAAATCTAGTCACTACAATTGGACAACTAGCTACTTTAATGTCCGAATGACAAAAGGGTACACTACCAAGCGATACCGAGACAAATCCTAGAGAGTATGTGAAAGCCATTCAATTAAGGGTGTGGAAAGACATTGGAGCCCGTATTGGAACCAAAGACGGTCGAAGACGAGATTGAGCCATAAAAAGCCGATCAACCCGCATAGGTTATTGTAGATCCGGTTCCAGAAAAGTCAAGTCTACCACCTATTAAGATTCGACCACCATTTCCAGCAGCTCTACGAAAAGGGAAGCAAGATAAAGATTTTGAATGTTTCATTAACATATTTAAGAAATTAGAAATTACATTCCATTTTGTGATGCTCTTTTGCATATTTCGAAGTATGCCAAATACTTTAAGGAGCTCCTATCAAAGAGGAACAAGCTAGAAGAAATTGGAACGGTGGCTCTCACTAAATAATGTTCGGCGGTGTTACAGAAAAAGCTACCACCCAAGTTTAAGGATCGGGGGAGTTTTTCTATTCCTTGTTCTATTAGATCCCTCTTGTTCAACAATGTTTTATGTGATTTAGGTGCGAGCATTAACTTAATGCCGTTTTCTCTTTTTAGGAAACTAGGACTTGGCGAGCCAAAGCCCACATCGACTATCCTTCAGCTCGCCGACAGATCAATCACATACCCACGAGGGATAATGGGGAAGACGTATTAGTGAAAGTCGGAGATCATTACTTCCCGGCTGATTTTATCGTACTTTATATAGAAGAAGAGGATGACCTTCCATTAATACTTGGACGCCCATTCTTGAACACGACGGGAGCTCTCATTGATGTCGGTAATGGTAAACGTATTTTGAGAGTAGGGGATGAGAAAGTAGAATTCGATGTTTAGAAACATTTGAAGAACTCTACTAGCACTACATGCTCATATATAGATATTTTTTACCCATGTACCTTTAAGTGTTCTGAGTCTTGCAGGGATAACTTGTCTGGAGAGAATACCAGCAAGCTGAAGGACCTTCAGAACACAAACACCGATGCAGAAGCAGATCCTCCAGATGGAAAGAAGAATAAATCTAATCTTAATCTAGGTTCTTCTTTATCTGAGTGTAACAGGTGGACACCATGGACTAACAAAAGCAGCGGTACTGAAACTCATCGGAACAGGTGACCCAGCCGAAAAAGGAGAATAAGAAAAAGCTTCGTTAGAAAGACTGCACAGATATTAAAATCTGTAGAGAGCGAAAGGAGTGTCATGGACCCTACTCGATGAAGCATACTTTCCCGCCAGGACTTAAGGAACCAATGGTGTACAATGATCGAGATGTGTGGAAAGAAGACTCGATCCACCTCGAGCATCCTCCGAAATAAGCAGTTTGAGAGTCAAGCTAACGTCTATAAAAATAGCGCTTCTTGGGAGGCAACCCATGGACTATCGATGCATTATATATTATTTCTAATTTCAGTCCTATTTTTATTTCTCTTATATATTATATTTTCGTTGTCACGGTGTCGTCTAGTCATGTTTTCTCGCAGGCTCGTAACTAGTTTGGGGGTGGTCTGTTCACGAAGGTAGCTCGTTACTGCGGAGCAACCAATTTTTCTCACGTCCCACCGTACATCGATTGACGCATTATTCAGGGCAGTGTCACTTAAACTCTTTCTTTGCTTTAATTATTCCGCATTGAGGACAATGTGTTAATTAGTTTGGGGGTGGGGTGACACATGCTAGATTTATAGGCTTACATGTCAGGTATCGATGTATTTGGATTTATGTTTGGTTTAGACTGATGGAAGTTGTGATTCGAACGACATCTGTGAAATCTCCTGTCAGATGTTGAAAATTTTTCGAATTTTGCTTGTGTCGTGATAAGATTCAACGAGTTGAACGTGAAAGTCTTGCATGTTTCATGTTTTGATATTAGCATGACTATATGACTACATTGAGTGCTCTAGAAAAATAATGTGTATCACTAGACACAAACCCAACGATATATGTGAGTTTGAGCCGATATATAATTTATTGAGCAACTTCGTACATGCTCAATGTGTTTTCATGAGAGTCACACATGGTCTGAATATTTTCGAACTTGCTCTGTTATGCATGTCAGTGTTACTTTGTAGATTTTTGTGTGCGAAAATGAGAAGGGCACCTGAGATTGAGTTACTGGCCTAAACATATCCGTACCTTGCTTGTTTACCACTTCGCGAACCACTTTGAGCCTTATCTGACTTATTTATTGATGTGGAGACCAGACATTAAGCAATGTAACCTCAAATTGAGCCTTTATACCCTGTTATCAACCCGTTATTTTACTGATCGCCTTGGAAAATAAGAGCGAGGAAGTGTTATGTCAGTGCACATTTGGGTAGAAAAAAAAAACAAAACAAAAAAACTAAGAACCCTTCATGCGATAATCTGATTCCTGAAACGGAAAATCAAGAGAAGAAGGGCTTAGTAAAAAAAGAAAAGAAAAAAAAAGAAAAACTAAGAACCCTTCCTGCGATAATCTCTCGTTCTGGAAACGGAAAATCAAGAGAAGAATGGCTTAGTTGAAAAAAAAAGAGAGAGAAAAAGAAAAGAGAAATGAATATGCACTGTCATTGATAAGAGGGCGATTGAGTGATTAACATGCTTAATTATTTTAGCTCACTTATCCTATATGACATACCTCTTTGACCCGAGCCCCATTACAACCGTGATAAAAGCCCATTCGATTCGTGCATTATTTCTACTAAGTCATTGCAATGTGATATATTTGCAAGCCTAGAATAATATATTTCTATGTTGTGAATTGAGTGCTTTTATATAAATCCCATTAAACACTTTGAGTGATTTGAGTGACCCGAGTGAGAGTTTTTGAGTGATACGTGTTAGAATTCTGAAAATGTCTTTTGTGCTATGATATAATTGTGAACTATCACATCGTGTTTCGTATTTGACTGAATTATTCATTAGTTGATGCCGATCTCTACTCATTGTGCTTTAACATTTTCTGAGGCAAAGCGGGAGTAATTCAATTGGTGACGTTGTAAAATCCCAACTTGATTTAGTTTTATTCCGCTTTTAGATCGAGGATGATCGAAGCTAGTTTGTGGGTTGTTGATAAGTTAGGATTTTATGTTATTTTTATCCCCGTAAACATGCATTTTCGATTGTTATTTATTCGAATTGCCTCGAATATTTTATATTTATGTTTCTATTTCTCATTTGATAGATATCGGAGCAAAAGAGACCAAAACCGGTAAAATACGATAACTTTGGAAGTTTTTTGTGTTTTGGGGTCTCATTGCAATGATTGGGACAGTTGTGCAATTTACGAGGCTTTGAATAATTAAACAAGCCTGTAAATGTGAAGTTTATTTTATTATTATTTTTTTAATGTCCCGAGGTATCCCAACTCGACCTGGCTATAGGCTAGCCCCTAAATACCGGCGTGGGCTTGCGCCGCACAGACCTGTCGGAGGCTTAATTGTGTCACACACTCCATAGGTGAGACTAATCCTCGCGGCCAAATGGATACGTCCCAAACCCACCTGAAAACGATAGTCATGGGTCATAAAGCCCATGGAGACCACTCAAGGAATTGTGGAGGGGGGATTCGATCCCACGACCTCCTTTAACCACAAGTCTTTAAGGCCTCCCACTTCAGCACTAGACCAAGACCTGTAAACATAAAGTTGAAAAAAAGATAAAAGTGGAGATTTGTTTCCCTTAGAAGATATTCTTTTAACGAGTCAAAGCAAGAGATCTATTTTACTTGCCACCGAGATACACACACCGAAAAAGAATATGTGATTTATTCTCTAAAGCTACTATCTATATTGTTAATGTTGAAGACATCAACATTGATAATGTTGGGACAACATTCCAGTCAACATTGTTGTCTGAGAATGTGTCCGACTTCTGTTTTATCTTTCATGCCCAAAACACGTTTTAATAGATAACGTGACTTTTATTAGTGTCATGCAGGTCATGGATAAGGGATGGAATGATTCAAAACGTGTGGATTGCGTGTGGATAAGCTGGAGCGAAATTAGGAGTGGAAGCATACTAAAAATCGGAAGATTGGAGCTGAAGTCAAGACCAAGTCATTTTGAACTGATCAGAATTTACTCTCAACGGTCACTCCTATCTTAGTGGACGTTGTGGAAGTTAGTTGACGCGACCAAGTCTATTGTGAAGTAGTCAAAGTCGAAGACTTATAAAAAGGGGACTTCACTTAACCATTCGCTACGGCGTGTGAGATAAGAGCTTGAGAGATAGTGAGCGAGAGATATGAGATTTGATGAGAAAAGTTTGAGTGAGCTTGAACCATCACGAGAGTCTCTTTTAGCCTAGTTTTTATATTTTGCAAAAGTCGAAAGACTTTGTAGTTTGGTAGAATCTCTGTGGATTCGTTTCCTTTTCTAGGCTTGTTTTTATAATCCATCTTTATAGTGGAATTTCGCCTTGAGGCACGCAGCAAGTTTTTATAACTTGCTGCAAAATTTACATCTCGTGTTTATCAGTTTTTGTTACTAAGTAATTTACATATTCCGCTGTGCGCTTTTGTGTTGGAACGAATGTTCCATCAACATTAGTTCCAACATTTAGGTTACATTTTACTACATAGTTTACATCCATATCGGGACCCCACTTCATATATAAAGACCCGCATGCTCGTTGGAGAAAGGGGGAACAGAAGGAGGGCAAGAGAGAACCCAATAAATAGCACCCACGTCTGAAGCAGCTAGGCATCTTTGGAACCAAGCAGCTCTAGTCCAAAGCCTCGCACAACCCGCGACTGAAAAGCCGCAGCAAGCACCTCTCGAAGCTGATCACCCACGTCAGAAGGAGAACCGGGGGCTGCGAACAAAAGGAGGCAGAGAACAACGAAGCAAGCAACTCTCGATTACAAAACCAGCGGCTGAGGATATTCAACGGGCAACGACGGGAGACTCCGAGGGAACACGGCGTGACGACTCGAACATTGTGAGGGACGAATTTTATACTTTTCTTTAGGCATTTCAACCATGTTTTCTTTGATTCCGTCATTGTTTTCGTTTAGTATTATGTTAGCTTAATTTATTATGTGATTGAGGCGCGTAAGGCCGAATTATGTCTACGTGCTAATGTTATTTTTATTCTATTTGATCGTATGAATTGAGTTATGTGTTCTATGTTTGAGTTTAATGCTTCTTGTGATTGGACACCATATGCATGATCGTTGACCGGTTTATGAGACGGACAAATTGATTAGGCTGGTTGGAACAATAAACATCGAACACCACTACATAAAACCGACCAGACGTAGAATTTGTTTTCGTATGTGTGGTGTCCGAGATCTTAGGCGCCGAAAGCGTTTAAACTCAGGGAATTTCCTAGAGATTGATTGTGTGCGTAGAAACTACAGTGTATATAGTCATATAGAAATTGGTTCCCTATCGCATAGGATCGCTATTGCGGGACAAACGAGTAGCGATTATTTTAGGAAATTCTACCTTAACTGAGATTTGTATTGATTAGATAGAATAGATATTGCATGAAAACGTATGAATTATTTGTGCCGATCATGTGCCTTGATCACGTTCCGTTATTTGATTTAAGTCGTTCTTTGCTTACCTGCTATCTTTATTATTTGTGTTTTATTTATTATTTGCGTTTTAGTTTAGTTTATAAATCTCAAACCATAAAAAATCCTTTTTTTTGTCTAAATAAGAATTTGGAGTAATAACTTAAAATTAATCGAGCTATCTTCGTGGATCGATACTCGGACTCACGTCCGTTTTATACTACTTGCACGACCTAGTATACTTGCTAGTATTTGAGAGTGCACTTACAAACGTCTACGCGGCAATAAATTCAGGAGTGAGTAGAAATTACAGCGATCTAATCAATATTCACGTCGTTACGGTAGTTTACTTCTTAGTCGATGACACCTAGCGGGATTCGATATCCCGAGCAATCGTTATTATTGAAGTTACTTGTATCTATCTTAGTCGACCTATTTTTTTCTCGTGTTAGTTAGGTTGTCGGAGTGTTGTTTCAATTATTAAATCAACTTCTAATTATTTATTATGCTAGATATTGAGTCAACGGGTTAGTACTAGTAATCAAGTTTATTCCATGAGATCAAAACTCGGGTACTCGCTCGAGCTACTCTTCAAACGATAGGTACATTGTCTGTCGCATGTGGTGATAGTTATAGAGTATTCATTTTAATGTATTACTTATCGCAATTTGCACGCACACACACTCTACGTCATTAGTGCACCACGTGACGATCGAGTTTTTGGCGTCGTTGCAGGGGACTAAATTTTGATATTAAGAAAAACCTACAGCATAAAAAGATCTCATATAATATTAATAATAGGCAAGTAAATAAATAATGAAATAATTAAATAAAAATTAAATAACAAGCAAATAAAGTAGCTAAAGTACCGAACTAGGGTTTTGCTAATATAAAAATTTATTCGCCGGTAAAGGCGTCAAAAACTTGATCGCCATGCGGTGCACTAATGATGTAGAGTGTGTGTGCGTGCAAATTGCGATAATTAATAAACTAAAACGAATACGTTATAACTATCACCACGTGCGACATGATGTGTACCTATCGTTTGTAGAATAACTCTAGCGAGAATTCGACTATCGATCTCAGAGAACAAAATTGAATACTAGTACTGAACTATCGATTATATATTTAGCCTACTAAACAATTAAAGTTGATTTAATAATTAAAACTAAACTCCGAAAACTAAACTAACACGAGATAAAAGACTAAACGGTCGACTAAGATAGATATGTGCAACTTCAATAATAAAGATTGCTCGGGATATCGAATCCCCCTATGTATCATCGACTAAGCCGTAAATTACCGTAACTACGTGAATATTGAGGTAATTTCTACTCACTTCCGAATTTGATACCGCCCTGGACATTCGTGAGAATCTAATTTAGCAATTCCCTAATACAAGGGTCGATTAGTTGATGTCGCCCTGTAATCGAGTCCTAAGGCCTAATCATCATTTAGTTGTCGCCCTAAACGATGTACCATGTATTGCATCAACACATAGACATATTGAAACGATCATCAACTCAACACTTTAACATATTGGGTTGAAGAAACATATTCATAAATGATAAATAATCAAAGACACGTATTCACAAGTAATTTACACCAAAACAACCGTTTTACCTAGCGTTCATCCATCCCAAACTCAAAGAGGATTTAGATACTCTTATTACGAGAAGAAACAACGAAACGAATAAAGAACGAAAACTGAAAATTCGCAATTTCTTCCCTAAAATTTTTTATTTTGGGTTGAGATTAATGATTCCTTGCGTTCGCAATCAACTCTTTCATAATTCTTCGTTGGATTCCTTCTTTGAACCCTAGGAATCACCGAGCTATTTCCTACGGACCTTTAGCCTCCCTTTAGCTCTGTAGGTCGTGTACTTTCAATTTGTGGAAGATCGGATACATTTTAGGGTAAATTCCGAGCCTTTATATAAAGGTTCGAGAGACCCACGGCTTCGGTAAGAGCCTCCAACGGCCGTGGTCTGCCAAAATTTCCACAGCTGTGGGAAATACCTCATGTGGGTGTGGGTTTATTCTGTCCATTTTTGCAGATTCCCACGGCATTGGGCTTTGACTCAATTGGCCGTGGGATCATTCTGCTCAAATTCCAGCCATTTCACACGGCCGGGGTCTTCCTCAAATGGACGTGAGATTCTTTAGCTTGGCCGTTCGCGCTCGATTTTCATTTCTTTTCACTTAGTTTTTTCAGAATATTGTCTTTTGTACCTGCAATATAAAAAGAAATATAAATACTACGAATAAACACACAAGACGACAATAAAATATTCGAATTCAACCTAGTTACAATAAACATACGTTTATCAAATTTCCTCACATAGCTTTTGCTTGTCCTCAAGCAAACTAGAACTAAGAAAAAGACAAAATAATATATCACAAATTTTTCACAACTCACCATTAAAGAACGAAAACATGAAATGGAATAATGCACACGAAGTTTGAACACTACACTTAGGGTCAACGTCTAACAACACGAACTTCCTTAGTAACACTATTAAAGATCCGTACCTCGTTGGAATTCACTAAAATCACTCAGTGTACCAGCAATATGTCGGTGAATTCGCTCCATAAGTGCAACATTCTAGTCTCTACCATAAGCTTGCATGTGGATCATATATCTAATACTCTCAGTGATAAGGCGTGAATCGGAAGGTCTTATGCGAATTTCATTAAGGTTCAACTGACTATATTGGATAATGAACTTCTATCGGATATATCGTAGCGGCCATGTTGGTGTCATGTCATTGTTCGATAGCGCGGTGCATAACATCGTGGTTAGCTCTTGCCGCCTTGAAATCTTTTCACCATTCTTTTTTTCCTCGATCTATTAACCTTCCGCTTAGCCCTTCTTCTCGCTAATGTTTTCTTTTAGCATGAGAGATTATGGAAGGAAAAGGATTTTTAGCATCTTTCCCACGTATGTAAATTACTCTTCTCTCGTGTCGTTAAGCTTCTCTTCTCTTGGTTACTTTGCGGGCAAGAGATTTTCGGTGGAGGAGTTCTTAATGACATGTTATCGTTAAGGATTTTTTAATACAACTGTCGGGATGCACTTTTCTACTTTGGCACTCAACGTCCACTTCCTTTATTAATCAGGATAGATGATATCTAAAAGCTTCTTAGGTCAGTTGTTTATAATGCCGGGTTTCACGAAAGAATGACAAAACTAAGCAACTTTTAAAAATTGACTTGCAAAAGTAATTAACTATTTAAAAATATTGCAAAACTAAGTAACTTTTTAAATTTTAATTATTATTATTTTCATTTTCACCACAAAACTCTTTAATATTGTCATTTTCCACTATCTTTATTTCAAATAAACCAAATATTACTTATAACTATGTTTTAACCCCATTTGTTTTTAAATTGTTTACTAAGCACGATGATCAAAGCTCCCTTATGTTTCCTTTTCTCCATATCCTCCACCAAATTATCACATGCTACTAGAAAAGGAATGTCGTGCTTAGTAAAGGAAACATAAGGTAGCTTTGATCATCGTGCTTAGTAAACAATTTAAAAACAAATGGGATTAAAACATAATTATAATTATTATTTGGTTTATTTGAAATAAAGATTGTGGAAAATGACAATATTAAAGAGTTTTGTGGTGTAAATGAAAATAATAATAATTAAAATTTAAAAAAGTTACTTAGTTTTGCAATAGTTTTAAAAAGTTAATTACTTTTGCAAGTCAATTTTTAAAAGTTGCTTAGTTTTGCCATTCGCTCCGGGTTTCACAAATAAACAGGCTCAGGCTCAAAGTGGCTAACTACGGTGATCAGTCGTGGTAAGAAACTTTAGCGATAGACTTATGTCCTAATGCCTTCCTCATTTTCATACCGTCACGCCTTAAGAAGAATCAACGCGTATCACATAAGCAAGTTATAGAGAGATATGAATCATACACAATTTCGCACAAGCAAAGAATCGAGTAACGCTGTAAACTACCGTAACTACATGACTATTGATTAAATCACAATAATTTCTACTAACTCTCGAATTTACTGCCACCCAAGATGTTCATGAGAATCTAATTTAGCAATTACTTAATACGAGGGCCGATTAGTTGCTGTCGCCCTATAATCGAGTCCTAACGCTCTTGAAAGGTTTATTCGTTATTTAGATGTCGCCGTAAATGATGTACGACGTATCGCATCAACACATAGACATATTAAAATGATCATCAACTTAACACACACACACACACACACACACACATATATATATATATATATATTGGGCGAAGAAACACATTCATAAATGATAAATAATCAAAGACACGTATTCGCGAGTAATTTACACAAAAACAACAATTCTACCTAGAGTTAATCCATCCCAAACTCAAAGAGAATAAACAACGAAGCATATAAAGAACGAGAACTGAGAATTTACGATTTCTTCCCTAAACTTGTGATTTCGGGTTATGATTGATGATTCCTTGCGTTCCGCGTTCAACTCTGACATAATTTTTTATTGGATACCCAAGGAATCAAAGCGGTGTTTCCTAGGTTCATTTAGCCTCCCTTTAGCTCTATAGGTCGTATAGTTTTAATTTGTGGAAAATCGGATGCGTTTTAGAGTAAATTCTGGGCCTTCATATAAAAGTTCGACAGTCCCACAACCTCGGCATGGGCCTCCCACGGCTGTGGGTCCATAAATGCATTCTTCCAAAATTCCCACACCCGTGGGAAATACCTCACTTTGGTGTGGGTTTATTCTGCCCATTTTCTGCAGATCCGCACGGTCGTGGGCTTTGACTCAGGTGGCCAGGGGATCGGTATGCTCAAATTTCAGCCATTTCCAACGGCCGTGGGTCTTCCTCAAATGGTGTGGGGTTCTTTAGCTTGGCCATTCTTGCTCGATTTTCGTCCCTTTTTCTCTTCCTGAAATATTGTCTTGTGTACCTTCAATATAAAACTACATATAAATACTACGAATAAACACACAAGACGATGATAAATTATTCAAATTCGACCTAGTTATAATAAAGATAAACGTATAATCCGCTACAGTTTTTTGCACAAAATGTTTTCTATCATGCCTCAGGAAGAACGTATGCAAACAATCGCTCGTGGAAAGGAAGCAGCGACAGACGTCATGAGCTTTGCTATCAACGTGACTTCCAAATCCGGCGTTGGTGCAAACGGTGTTGGAGGTTCTGGTGGTGCATTCGCCGTTATAGGTTTCGGCGGTATGCGGGACCGTCGTAACCAGGACGGGAAAAAAGGAGGACACTGTACTTACTGTAGCAGAAATGACATGACTTTGATAGGTGTTTTGATGGCATCAGGTGCCCAAATGGTGGGGAAATTGTCCTCGTGGTGCTACAGGAAGAAGCGGAACTAGGTGCGGGCAAGGCGCGGCTGGTCCGGACGGATCTGGGCACTCCGCTTTTGCAGGGACCGGTTTAAATGAAGAACAGTGCAAGACTATTGTTGAGATGCTGAATGCTGCAAACACAGCCCTGAATAAAAGCCTTAATTGGTAATCGCTTTTTTGGTCAATGGATGGATAATTGCGGTGAAAAGGGGCACATGAAGAGCTAGCTCCAATTGTTTACGGAAGTTCGGGATATTGATGCTTGTCTTGCGCGGCTTCCAAACGGGCATAATATATAAATGCTACTTAATCTGGGTTGCGATTCTTAACAGCAAAATTATTTTGAAAAATATATTTTTTTTCAGGGCTTAGAATACAATTTGATTAGCATGTCCCAATTGCTCAAGGTCTCATCTTGAAATGCTTGTTTTACTCACAATAACCGTGCTATACATGACCTAAATTCGAGGATGTCGATTGGCGCGAGTGAACAAAGAGAAGGGCTTTATTTATTTAGGGACGCAACAACAATCACGACAGTGAATGATGTTGGTTCCGAGTTTGTTTATTAGTGGCATCGACGTATGGGACATCCGTCTTCTCAAGTTTTTCAGTTACTTGCTCATGTTGACTCTAAGAAAACTAGTTGTTTGTCGAATAAAGCATGTGATATATGTTTTTGGGTAAGCAAGCTAGAGATAAGTTTTTTATTTGGTGAAACTAAAACCGGTTCAGTGTTTCAATTGGTTCATTGTGATTTGTGGGAACTATATCGCATTCTATCATTTTCTGGTGGATGGTATTTTTCACAATTGTTAATGATTTTTTCTTGAGCTGCTTGGATTTTTCTATTGACTGATAAAAAAGATGTCTAATACTTCATGAAATTTGCCTTGATTAAGCGACAATTTGAGAAACTTGTAAAGGTGGTTCGTAGTGACAATGATACTAAGTTTACATGTACGAGTCCTTATTTTCGTTAACAAGGCATTGTGCATGAAACTTCTTGTGTAATTACTCCACAACAAAATGGACGACTAGAGCACATGCATATGCATCTTCTTAATGTTGCTCGTGATCTGTGTTTCCAAGCGCATCTTCCTATTGAGTTCTGGGGTGAGTGTGTGTTGATGGCCTGTTATTTGATCAATCGTACTCCCGCACGTGTTTTGCATGGTAAAATGCCGTGTGAATTTTTATATGGTAAACCACCGTCTTTTGCTCATCTTCGTGTTTTTGGTTTCTTGTGCTTTGTGCATAATCAGGACCGTCCTGGTGATAAGTTTGTGAGTCACATTCGAAAATATGTGTTTTGTTGAGTATCGTTTCGGCAGATGGTGTAGGGAATCGGCTTAGTAATCAAAGCATTACACGCAACGAAATTTAAAAATTTTATATCGACATATTAACTCGATTCCACCAAGATCCATGCGAATAAACCCTAACTAGTATGTAGAGATTGTACCTGATTTTTCTTCAAGATGGGCGATACTTTATAATACCAAAAGTATGGTACCTCTACCGATATCCACCAAGAACTTGATCAAAGAATTGCTCTTTCTTTAGCTAGGAATTCAAAATGTTGTTTGATTCACAGTTTCACGAGTAAATCAAAACTACTTTTGATTACCGTAAAAACCCTAATACGAGACAATGGACGTATGTTTTTGCCACTGATCTTTTTCAAATTTCCATGGGATTAGAATCTCACCCCCTAATTTTCTTGATCCCAAAAGTTTATCGTAAATATGATTAACTCTGAATCACATTGTATGCATTACTATAATAATTTCATCAAGGAGCCCGTGGATATTATCACTCATATAAACTATGAGGGACAAAATATTCTTGATGAACATTATCCACTGCACTAGTCACGCTTGTTACAGCACTGCCCATATAGTCACCTTTTACGGCTAACGTTGGACGATACTAACAGACATGCATGTCCAGTGTTGGAAACATGAAAATCTCAATTACAGAATTCAAAACACGTATGAAACATTAATGACACAAACACAATCCATAATATGTCTCATTTCGGGTCTATCCAATATCATAATATCATTATGTATCTGTGTGATTAAATTGATAACTCTTTATCAAATAGTTTGTAGAATATAACTATCATATTTAATCCACGCAATAATTTTAAACATGAGAATTAGTGTTCCATGCTAAAATCAAGATCAAGGATAATTTAGAGTAAATATAATATATATCAATATGGAATTCTACAATTTAAGTCATCGAATTAAATGATCCATAAATAATTATTTTACTCAAGGAACAAAATGATATAAATAATTCAATTCATGAAAATAAATTTAAAGCACAATATTCCAAATACTAACAATCTCCCACTTGATTTAGAGCTAAATCCAATGCATCCCAATGCACACAGTTAAAAACAAGTTTTTCTCAAAATAACATATATTTTACAGGAAATTCCCAACGTATCTAATACCCATAGATTCACTATGATTTGTGTGTTTGGCTTGGGGCAGAGGTTTTGTCAGTGGGTCGGCTGGATTTCCGACAGAATCAATTCTGCAAACCTTTACATCACCTTTGTCAACGATTTCTCGTATCAAGTGATAACGACGTAGAACATGTTTGGATCTTTGGTGCGATCAAGGCTCCTTCGCTTGAGCAATAGCTCCAATGTTATCACAATATAACTCAACTGGGCCAGCACTAGCAGGAACAACACCAAGCTCGGTTAATAACTTCTTTATCCAACATCCTTCTTTAGCTACTTCGGAAGCAGCTATGTATTCTGCCTTGGTGGTGGAATCTGCTGTCGTTTCCTGTTTGGAACTCTTCCAACTCACAGTACCACCATTGAGAAAAAATACGTATCCCGATTGCTTTCTCATATCATCATGGTCGGTTTGAAAACTAGCTTCAATGTAACTTGTTACAACGAGCTTAGGTTCACCACCATAAATAAGGAATATATCCTTAGTCCTTTTCAGGTACTTGAGGATATTTTTAACTGCACGCCAATGTGCTATTCCTGGAGTTGTTTGGTATCTACTTGTCACACTAAGTGCGTAAGATACATCAGGACGAGCACATATCATAACATACATGATACATCCAATTGCTGAAGCATATGGAACATTACTCATCTCATTCAGCTCATCAGGTGTTTTAGGACACTGATTCTTGCTTAAATGTATGCCATGAGACATAGGTATGAAACCTCTTTCGCAATCTAGCATAGAAAATCGTTTCAAAACCTTGTTAAGATATGCACTCTGACTTAATCCAACGAGTCTCTTAGGTCTATCTCTATAGATCTTAATGCCTAGAATATAAGCTGCATCGCCCAAATCCTTCATAGAGAACACTTTCATCAATGAGGATTTGACGGACTCCAGTAAGGGAATATCATTTCCAATAAGAAGTATGTCATCTACATACAACACTAAAAAAACTATTGCGCTCCCACTAGTTCTCTTTAATACACAAGGTTCCTCTTCACACTTGATAAAATCAAACACTTTGATCTCTTTATCGAAGCGTTTGTTCCAACTTCGTTATGCTTGCTTCAACCCGTAAATAGACTTTTGAAGCTTGCATACCTTCTTAGCAATCAATGGATCTACAAAACCCTCTGGTTGTGTCATGTACACGTCTTCTTCTAAATCACCATTTAGAAATGCGGTTTTTAACATCCATTTTCCGTATTTCATAATCGTAATATGCGGCAATTGCTAAAAGGATCCGAATTGACTTAAACATAACTACTGGTGAGAAAGTTTCATCATAGTCAACTCCTTGAACTTGTTTGAAACCTTTCGCTACTAGTCGTGCTTTATATGAAGCCAGGTTGCCGTCCATGTCTGTCTGTCTTCCTTTTGAAAACCCTTTTGTTTTCAATGGCTTTTACACATTCGGGAAGATCAACTAAGTTCCTAACTTTGTTGGCGTACATACACTGCATCTCGGATTTCATGGCTCCCAGCCATTCATCAAAGTCATGTTTGGGTAATGCTTCCTTATAGGTCAGTGAGTCATCGGTATCTAATACCAATACTTCATGTAGTCCCATGAACCTTGCATGTCGTCGGACTGTCCTTATTGACCTACGCAAAGGTTGTGCTTCCAGTTGAACCTCCTCCACAACAATTTGTGGTTCGGGTTTAACTTCGACGGGTGTCGAATCGGCCTGAGGTGATACTTGAGCCTCTTCCGTAATTTATTGCGAAAGGGTTCTTCTCGACTTGGGTTGGTGGAAGCTATTATTACTGGGGACATATGGTAACCCATATGTCATTTTATAGTGTCTCTTGAACTTCTTCAAGTCTAACATTACTATCATTGCCTTTTCTCGTGAGAAACTCTTTCTCCAAGAAAACACCATGTCGAGCAACAAACACTTTGTTATCTGATTTGTGATAGAAGTAATATCCTTTAGTTTCTTTAGGATATCCTTTAATTTAGAGTAAATACAATATATTTCAATATGGAATTCTACCATTTAAATCATCGACTTAAATGATCCATAAATAATTATTTTAGTCAAAGAACAAAATGATATAAATTATTCAATTCATGAAAATAAATTTAAAGCACAATATTCCAAAATATTTGGTTTCTTGATCACTATACTAACAACTGATCGGCGTGTTTATGATCTTGAAACCAAAGAATTGTTTGTGTCCCGTGATGTGGTGTTCTCTGAAATTGAATTTCCTTTTCTGGCATTGGACATTGGTTCTACCAGACCTACTTTTCATGATCCGTCGCAAGTAGTGTTTGATATGATAATGATATGTTTGGCGATGGTTGTGTAGAGCTACTTTCTTCGGACTCGGTTGTATCTGCTACTAATGTCGCTGTTTCACTCCTCGAGTACAGGGGTTGATCCTTCTAATGACTTGTTTGCCGAGACTCTCAGGCGTTGTTGTCGGACCGAAATTCCTTCTACTCGTCTCCAAGGATATGTACCATCATTGTTCGTGCTACTAGCCCCCTTTATAGTTCATATGTTCCGTCAGCCTGCTCAAGTACTCCTTATCATATGGCCAATTATGTGAATTGTGATTTATTTCCGTCCACACGTTGGGATTTTTAGGCAACAATTACAACATTTGTTGAAGGTATTGATTTATAATGAAACTTTTTCTCCCATTGCCAAGATGGTAATTGTTTGCACCTTGTTGACGGTTGATGCGACTAGACGTTGGGAACTTCATCAAATGGATGTTCACAACGCTTTTGACATGGTAACTTAGACGAAGAGGTTTGCATGCTCTTTCCATCTAGATTCTCTACACGGTATCTGGGTAAAGTATGCCATCATCGGCGCTCATTGTATGGGCTGAAGTAAGCACCCCGATGATGTTTTGTCAAATTAACTGGCGCTTTGTGACGTTATGGTTTTCATCATTATGATGTCGATTATTCTCTTTTTACATTTCATCGTGGAAATGTACTTGTCAATGTGGATGACCTTATTGTCTTTTGGAACGACATTCATGCAATACCCTTGTTCAAGGATTACTTGAGCAAGTTGTTTTCACATGAAGGATTTGGGGGCTCAAATACTTTCTTGGTATTGAAGTTTCTCGTACTCCTTGTGGTTGTTCCTCTGTCGGCGGCAGTACACTTTGGACATTATTCCTGAAGCAGAATTATTTGGTTCTAAACATATTGTTTTTCTAGAACAGAATCATCGAATTACTTTGGTACTGACAAGCCCTTATCTCATCTAGATCGTTATCGTAGTTTGATTGGTCGTCTTAATTATCTACCGTTTAGAAGACCAGAGTTTATAGTGTCCACACTCTTGCCCATTTATGCAAAAGCCATTGTACTCTCATTGGAATGTCGTCCTCTGAGTTGTGCGGTTTTTGAAGAATATTCCTGGACATGGTCTCTTCTTATGTGAGTGTGACTTACAACTTCATACCTTGTGTGACTTTGATTGGGCCAGTTGCCCTTTGACTCGTCGTTTATTGACTAGTTGGTTTATTTTGGTTAATTCTCATATACCCCGGAAGAACAACCAACCATTGATCAATTGTCCGCCGAGACTAAATATCGTTCCATGGCTTCTACTGTTTAAGAGTTAAAATGATTGAAGTTGTTGTCCTATCTTGGTTTTGCGCATCCTCATTCCATTCTTCTTTGTTGTGACAATCAATGGGCTTTACATATTGTTGTCAATCCGATGTTCCATGAACGTACTAAACACATTGAGATCGATTGTCATTTTGTTCGAGACGAGATTCTCCAAGGCCTTGTTTCTCCTACCTATGTCCCGACGCGCATGCACCTCGCGGACATTTTTACCAAAGCGGTCAAACCTAGTTTGAAATTTTACTTGGCAAGTTGGGCATTCGAAATCTTCGTACTCCAACTTGAGGGGGGTGTTGGCGTGATTTTTATCATAATTAGTGGTATGATGTATATGGTAAATCACAATTAGGGTATATATGATAAATATACTATTGAATTGTGATTGGCTATAGTTATGGATTGATTTGCGCTTGTACGTTGGTACGTTGTATATAATGCAGGGTAAACTCCTCTATAGCCCCTTGTAATTAAACTGAAAATCACGTTACTACCTTGTGGTTTGTAAACATCGTGACACCCCCTTGTGGTTCAGAAAACATATCACCGTACCCTCGATCACCATAACCTGCCCGCAAGTGCTTCGAACGCGCAGCTTATGCAGCTGGAAAATGGGGAGAGTGTGAAAAGTTAACTAAACCATGAGTGGGTTTTATGTTATTTTAAAATCATAGGGTTTTTGTTGAGGAGTTTCAAAACCACATGGGTGTTTTATGATTTTTTGCCTATAATGAAAATAAACTCCTCATTACAAAGACAAGCTTTTCGGCTCAAATATTGTGTCTTCTCTGTGTTCCTAACTAGTGCCGCGAAGAAAGCTTCTAAATATCCCTCTACTTTATTGCTGGTGAGAAGAGAAGCACCAGAAGAAGAGAACATAACAAGCAAGATCGAGAAGATGAAAAAATATTCATATCTTCCTTCCGTTATCATGGGATTCGATCATTTCAATAAATTTCAAGATAATTTATCTCGTTCTTGTTTTTTTTTTTGCAGAGAAGAAGAGGAGGAGGAGATGGCTATTCCGCAGGCCTTTCCCTCTCGAAACAACCATCCAACACGACAGCAGAAAGTTAAGAGATTGTGATTCTCAAAACTAAGCGCCAGCTGTGAAAGCACTAAGCAGTCGTAGAAATAATTCACTTTCGATCTAAGCTGATATTCAAACAACACACCGCTATGACCGTGCAGACCTTCTTCAGAGGTTACCTGATACCATAGCAAACCATTCATAGGCTCGAGCATATCTTCATTAGAGCGTCTCCAATCGATTCCTAAAGATCAGTGCCAAACGAAAATATCAGTCCAACCTATACTCAAGTATAAATTGAAAATGCGTTTATGATGATTTTCTCCCACCTGCAAACACAAATTTGTGTTTCTACTGTTCGCGAGCTCGGAAGTTTTTTATGGGTCTAGCCAACTTCGACAACCATGTCCAAGCCAACCAACGTGAATGGGACATCAATTCATTATGGCAAGATGACCTATGCAATGAAACTTAAGTTTGTCTTATAGTGTGTGTGTGCTAGGGCATATAAATAGTTTTGACGCGTGATATCTTAACACACCCAAGAGCCAAAGAGAGATGTAGCTAGTCTAGCGTAAACGAGCTTACCTCGGCTCGTTTAACTGGGGTTCGAGCTCGAGGCCAAACACGTCAAGCTCGAGCATCAGGCTAGTTTACATAAAAAAAATGAAAAAAAAATTGCTCGCGAGTTCGAGCCAAGCTTTAGTCAAGCCGGCTCATTGAACGCATGAGCCGGTTTGCCTCAACTGTCATGCCTAGCCGGCGAGGGGAGAGAGAAAGGAGTGAGGAAAATTTATCCAGGTGGATAAGGGTGTGAGATGATTTACTTTAATGGGATAGTTGAGAGTGGGTACAAATACATTACACGGTTGGGTAAACGGTCTCGGATTTTGGTTAAACATAGCGTTAATATGCCATATTTCCAAATATAGTAAAACTTTTATCTCTCCGTGGAGGTAAGCGTTAGTGGTTGAAACACGTAAAAATATCATGTTCTCTCTCACTGTCATTTCAGCTTTATATTATCCTGTTAAATTATTACGGTGTCCAAATACAACCACCGATGTGTCAGGATTATTATATTGTTTTCCCCGACAATTTTTAACTCCTACAAAGAGATTCCAGTTAAATTAATATTTTACTTTTCTTATATGTTCTAATTGTGTTTTGTATTAGATTTTTTATTTTATTCTTTTATATTTATATAATATGTAAATATTTTTTTAAAATTGTAAACTAAATACTTAATTTATTTATACAATACTTAAATAATGATTTAATTTGTCTTTTGACCTAATTTGTGAGGTAATACTGAAAAGTTGTAAAAGTTAGTGCAAAAGACTATTTTTATAATATTTTTTTGAGCCTAAAAACGAGTTTAATGGTTGAAAAGTATGAAAACTAGCCTAAAAGTTACTATTTGATGTAACTCTTACTGCATATTGAGTACGAAAATGAATATTTAAATTGGAGATGGTCTTAGGAAACCGATCCACGGTTTTTTCTTTTTTCTCGGGCAAGAAAGCTCTATTGGCATTCAGAGGTGTAGTCAAGATGGAAGCTTTAATTAGGAGGCATTGTTCGGCTCTTATGACCCATCCAGTGCGCACAATATCTCTTGTTCGGTGGGATTTCAAGCGACCAAAGAAGAAGGCTATCTTGTGAAGATCCCAAGCTTAAGCCCTGCTAACACTTGCAGAAAAATCCAATGCAATAAGTAACGGAAATGATGCTCGCTTGATTCTCCGTTGCACTGAAAGAAATGGAATGTGTAGTGCAGCAACCAAGGGAACTTTCACTCCAACAGAGAAAGACACTTGCCCATCAGGTTAATCTTTAATAAATTTATCCTACTCCTATGCGAATCTTATTGAGAATTTGCTAGGCAACGAGGATAAGTCCATAAAGACTGTTGAAGTCCACTGCACTTGCAGTAGACGTTATAACTCATCATCATCATCATCATGCTCCCAGAAATCCTGTTGTGTCAAAAATCGAGGAGATGAGAGAAACAGTAAGATGCCAACTTAGTTACAATCAAATCACAGTCACAGAATGAGCACGAGCGCCATTAACCAACCAAATTATATGTCAGCCACTGTATAATAGCCCATGGCTCGAGTGAGGTCATAAAGCACACCGAATTCAATGAAATATCAACAGGTAAGATCAAGCTTGTAATACTCCTATATAGTGTTGCTAAGAACGCACTAAAACAGTGGAAGGAACTTAGTGATGCTCCTGAGGATGAAGTCGTGCATATCATATACGAATGTATGGAGTGAAAAAATGGGGCACGGTGTAACCTTTCGGGCGTCATTGTGGGGTGGGATTTGATATAATAGAAGATAAATACATGTAGTTCTCAGTTCATATATAGCTTAGGTAGCTGTCTGTCGCACATTAACTGCCCTCTTCCGCAAAACATTTATGCTGGCGGAGTTACGTAATTGGTGTATTAGTTCCAAAGTAAACTCTACAACACCCGTTCGAATGAACGTTGCTGAGCGAGCTTTACTTTAACGACACTGGTAATAATAACAATGGTTTTTTGTTTCGGCCCCTTAACACAATCAACAACGAGCAAATAGCAACCAAGATTCCATTACAATATGAGCTTCAAAATACTGACATTTTAAAGACTAATAATACCAGGGAAATAAAATTGCAAAGACAAACATAGCCAGCTCTCTACTTGATCTTCTTCTTAGGCCTCAACTGCAGCAACAGATAATATGTAAAGTAAGAAGGCATAGATCATTTCAAACAAGGTTATCTCTTAACTCTTCTAAACAAGAATGGAGGACTAAGCATATGAACCTGATTGCTATGCCCACACTTTTTCTTCCGGCAGTTGACAGCACGAGGGTGAAGACGGGCATAACATCTGCACCGTATATTCACAAATCGAAACATTATGGAGCGGTTGCATAACAATAAACAACAGTGCCTTCCACACGTGTGATTACAGAAATTCCAATTCCAACTAATCCATGATTAACGGGATATTCCCTCCAATTTACACCGATCAAAAAACAGAAATAAGGCCATGATCAATTTTTTGTTAGCTATGAAATTAATCTGTTTGCTGCTTACTTGCGGCAGATCATCTTGTCCTGGTTGTACTTCCTAGCCAATGCCATCAGAGAAGGCTCAATAATACCACCCCTAAGCCTCAGAACCAAATGCAACGTCGACTCTACACAAAACCAATTTTAATAAGTAACTCAAAACAAACAGGTTTCTGCAACCATAAAAAAAATAATCATCAAATCAACAAAAACCTTTCTGGATGTTGTAGTCGGCTAGGGTTCGGCCATCCTCGAGCTGCTTTCCAGCGAAGATCAAGCGCTGTTGATCCGGTGGAATACCTGCAAAAGAAACAATTTCAAAATATTCAAGTACACCACTCGCGTATTTCTAATAAATCGAAGCAAATACTGAAGAGAGAGAGAGAATCAATTATACCTTCCTTGTCCTGAATCTTTGCTTTGACATTGTCGATGGTATCGCTCGACTCAACCTCAAGAGTGATGGTTTTACCGGTCAGGGTTTTCACGAAGATCTGCATTTTCACGGCCGCACCACACCTTCTTAGCGTAAAATGTTGACATATATATAAGAGGCGCCGTTAGGGCACGGCTCGTTAACGGGTCACGATGGTTGTATTTATTGGGCCAAGCATAATCCATTTCCGGTCCGTAATTTAATTTACAAAACCGCTTAATTTTTGAACGTATTTGGAAAGGTGGCATTTTATTTGAAACCGCTTAAGGGCATATCCTTGCCGACTTTCCTCATATTATACTTACTCCTAAATGTGAGAACTCAGACATCCTACTCCATTTTCGCTCAATTAGCTTGTATAATGTTGTTTATCGGATTGCTGCCAAATGTATTACTAATAAGTCGAAACAGTTTATGGATCATATTCTCCGGCTCATTCAATCAGCATTTATACGACATCAATTAATGGCGGATAATATTGTCATTGCATTTGAAACTAATCATGCGATGAAACAGTGAACGACACGACGAGAGGGTTTTTGTTCCCTTAAACTAGACATGATCAAAGCATACGACATAAATGAATGGCCTTTTCTGGAAAGGGTGTTACGTAAGTTGGGGTTTCGTCCATCTTTGGTTCGACTTGTTTTGTTATTCATTTTCTCGGTCGATTATTCATTTGTGGTAAACGGTCATTGCTTTGGTCTTATTTCTCCCGAGAAGGAATTGCGTTAAGGCGATCTGAACCATGGGCTACATGGGATTGCGGTTTGTCGAGGAGTACCTTCCTTTTTGTACCTCCTCTTTACGGACGATATCCTAATTTTCACACGAGCTATGGTAAGGAGAATGGAGGTGATTTGGGATATTCTTGGTACCTATGAGCGAGCGTCGGGTCAGATGGTGAACCTGCAGAAGCCATCTGCTGCTTTTTCTCCCAATGTCGATGATAGAGCCAAAGACCTATGTTGTGTAGCTCTCGGCATTAACCGAGAGGCCCAACATGTATTCTATTTGGGTTTACCATCGGTTAGCGGGAAGGAATAAGCGGGAGGTTTTCAACCATATATGTGACCAAATTTGGAGGCGTGTGTGAGGTTGGTTCGAGAAGATTCTTTCTCAAGCGGGATCGTAGGTTCTCATCAAAGCCGTATCAGGTGATCCTGACATATGTGATGAGTGTATTCAAGTTGCTGAGGACACTAATGAGGGATACTCAAAGGATGATCTCCCAATTTTGATGGGGCTCTTCGGACAAGCACGAGCTTCACTATTTTTCGTGGGATAGGATGTACAAGCCAAAATCCGAGGGATGTTTGGGCATTCGAGACATTAATTTATTTAACTCAACTCTTATTGTAACCATGCTTGAATGCTCCTTATGAAACCGGACTTGTCGAGTCTTCAAAGTGAAATAGTTCCCCAATGGCACCACTGTGACTGCCAGTCTATGCTCCACCCCTCGACAACTTGGTGTGATATTCACTCGGCCCCGATCTTTGGTACTAGATGGCGACTTCGGAACGGGCAAGAGATTAATGTTTGGTCCGACCCTTGGCTGCTTCGTCCTTGGTCTTTCAAAGTTGTTAGTCCCATCCATGCTCAACTTGATGATTTGAGAATTGTCGAGCTATGTTCTCCTTCGATGGGGAGCTGGCATGTCGCCTTTATGCGATTTCTCTTCTTACTTGTTGATGCAGATATGATCTTGAGCTGTTCAATAAGCATGACGCATGTATTTGATAAGTTAATGTAGCATTTCATAAAACGGAGCCTTCACAACAAAGTCTGCTAATTGTGTGGTGTGTAACTTCTTTGTGACCAGATGGGCCCGAGCTCTTTCCAAGACTTGTGGAGTTTTATCTAGAATGCAAGGGTGCAACCTACGGTGAAGATCATCGTCTGGGATTTGTGTATGAATGCACTGTCGACTGCAGTAAACCTTGTTGCACACCATTGTCTCCTTTGCCGAGGTGCCAGAGGTCTAGTAGTCCTTTTGAAGATGATCGTCATATTTTAACGGGTTGCCCTACGGTGAAGTCTATATGGAAAGTTGCGGGATTTCCTTCTAGTATCTTGTGGTGTTAGTCTTCTTCAACAAAAGTTTGCTTATTAGGCATGGATGATCGTTTGAGCTCGTCCAAGTCTGACCTTCTCAACTCGACGTGTTGAGCTATGCTCGCAACAAGCACTAGGATGTGCTCTCGGGCGCATGAAGGGAGGGACATCGTGTACTGGACTGGAGTTAGATGCTTCGACGGTGTGCAATAGTTCTGACTATGACGTGATTAATCTTACCTTCTACGGTGCACTACACAAAGCTCGACATGAGCTGCTTTTGGAGTGATTGCTTGTAATTGGGAGGGTGCCTGCATTGGGTGGTGGGTATAATTCTTCCCAGGTGCGTAGTCGTAGTTGCGCGGCTCAACGGTTGGCGTACAATGAAATTGAAGGAGATACTGATGGGGTGATTTTGAGGCTTAGGCTGCTATCTACAGATTCCACACTGACGGGAAGTGTGCTTAAGGACTATAAAGAATTCGCTCGGGACATTGATTTTGTTTCTTATAGCATCGTTAGACATAATTGTAACGATGTTGCTCATTTTCTTGTTAAATAATTTTGGTATCGATTGAGAGGGATGCTCCCCACCATTTCAAGTTATGGCTGACTTGTTGTCTTTGGACGTTCAATCGTAACGATATATTTGATTTCAAAAATAAAATCACAAAAACTTTGGAAACAATAAAAATACTTAGTCAAATGTCATTAAAAGTTTCACATGCTTGCGTATTAATAGATCGGAAATTATATTCAAATTTATCATTGAAATTGTGTCATCGCCTCTCTTTTTCTGTAATTGAATATGTTGTTTCTGAAATTCCTTTTGACGCTCATCGGCTTGCTTCAACAAATTCATAATATCGTCACTTTTACAATTAATAATATTAAAATCTTATTCAATCGTTCATCCGTTTTCCTCTTCAATTTTGCTTTCTTGACTCGCATTGGACGTTTGCTTGAGGTCCCAAAAGCATTATATCCACTTAGAGTAGGATTAAAAGACGATAATTCAGGAGACTCTGGTGTTTGAAATTCTTATTTGGGATTTTCCGATTCCAATGAGTTGTTTGTTGTAAACTCCAGATGATCATGTTTTGGTTTGGGAACATTGTCGTCGAATTTTGCGAACTCTTTGAACATATGCCATACATGATCGAACATGAATCCTTGTTAAAATATTGGGTCTTGAGCGACCAATCTCTTTGCTTGAAGCAACTACAAATACAAGAAAAATAAATATGTGTATGCTTCAAAACTGACATAAAAGTTCTGATACCCACCCTATCTTGGTCTTGTGTTCAACTTGAATTCCGATAATCTATTTGATTCTCACATTTATTAAGCTCATGGACAACAACTTCCATGGTGCGGATGCAAGATTTGCAAGATCTATCACTCCGCTCGGGCAAATTCATATGTATTCTATTGTTACATTCTTCCTGAACTCGATTTCAGGATTGACTTAAAGTTTGGTTATTTGATAATATTGGAGTTTGTGAAATATTTGTCTAAGTTTCACAGAGAAGGACATCTTCTGGAACAGAAAAATTAGCACATTTTTTTCGATATTCTTTTGATTTTATTTTCTTAAGATTTTCAAGTATAAGAATGAGAGAGTTTGGATCATTGTTCGATACAAGTTGTGGCCTTTTATAATGGAAAGGTTAATATATTGCATGCATCGACTTCGTTAAAATAATGTCCATGCCATTTCTCATGCTTTTGCCCATGCCTTTTCTTATGATTTGTCCGATCCATTTCTCAAGCTTTTGTCGAAGCATGCCAATTCAATATATTTCCAAGTTAACTCTTATTTAAAGTACTAGTTCTCAAATCTATTGTCCAACACTTTTTAAAATTATTACTTCAAAACGAGTTATCTTCCTCCATTTGATATTGACGATACGAGATCAAAATACTTTGTGTTTGTTTAATATGACAATTCTATTATATGACATAAAGAAAATAGGTGAGGAAATATTACAAACCATATATCGTGTTAACAGTTCCCAAGGCTTGGCTTTAGTGGCATGAGGGTTGGCATGCCAACCCCTACGTCATGGGGTCCAATCCCACCAGGGTTTGGGTGGGATTCACCTTGACTAACATCACCGGATGAGTTTGGAACATCTTCTTTTGGGTCCGGGGATTAGTCCACCATAGGAGTAAATAGCGCAACCGCCAGGTCTGTGTGGCGCAAGCCCACGTCGTTATTTAGGGGCTAACTCATAGTCATGTCGAGTGGAGATACTTTGGGATAGAAAAAAATATCGTGTTAACATAAAGTTCAATTTGAGCTTCTTTATTTTATTTGATACTTAATTTATTTATTTTTTGCGAGTGATTGTTTAATTTTAGTAAAGCACATCAAACTAAAAATTTTTGTGTAAGAATTTATTACAATTGAATTTCTGTATATCAATTTCACAAGAAATATTTAAATGGGAGTCAATGACCAAATTGTGAATTTTTGAGGTCGAAATATCTAAACTAAACATTAAGAAATGTTCATATCAAAATGTTCTTCACGGCAAACTTTTAAAACCATTAAAATATTCTCCTAAGTTGGGTTTCAATAATATAAACATTTCTGTTTTGTTCGCATGTATACATTTGGAGGTATAAAAATAACTATGTATCAATTTCTTTTGTTTTTGTTACTAACTCATATATTTGGATAATTATAAAAAACAAAAAAGTGAAAAAAAAATTGAAAAAGTTGAATAAATATTTCTGATTGTATAATCTAAAGTTAAAAATTAACTCCAATTACTAGGAACGAACTGAGGAAAGAAAAGAGAATTAAATAAATCTTCATTGCAGACAATATAGCACACATATATATAACGGTTTGAAGAACTAAAACAAGACGGAAGAACTAAAAAAATAAGGAAGGACTTAGTACGCCAAAAGACTGAGTATGCCAAAAAAATAAGGAAGAGCTAAAAAAACGTGGATTATATATATAGAGATTTGCTTGTATTTTTTCCTCCATCTTCGAAGCCGTCATCACCTCCGTCACCCCTCTCGGCTCCATCGCGATGATTTCTTAGAAATTCATCTATCACCGATATGTGAACTAGATAATGACGAATTTCTTAGAAATCATTGCGCCGGAGAGGGTGACAGAGGTGAAGGCGGAGCCCAAAGGAGCGACGGAGGTGATGGCGGCACCGAAGATGGAAGGAAATACAATTATCGAGAGTTTTGCTTACGGTGCTCACAATAGGTGTGCATCATAGCATATATATATATATATATATAAGTAGAAATATAAAAGTGATTCAAAGTTTCATTATCAAAATAAGACAAACAACCGGTCAAGCTCCATTATAGGAAGAACGCGAAGCCTTGTTGGTTCCATTATTTAAAAATGATAAGAAATTATCGACCAAAAGAAGGCAAAACATAAGGCAAAAGGTTGTCCACATAATAAAAAAGATGACCTAGTCTTGCACAACTGTCGGTTTCGGTTAACCGACGGTTGACGGTTGGTCAGAAGGACAATCATCCCCAACCGGCCGAGGGCGGTTAACGGTTGACTGTCCCCCGGTTATGGTTGGAAAAACCGGCGGTTAGTCAACCGCCGGTTAAGGTTGAATCGATGGTTGACCCGCCGGGTTTTTTTATTTTATTTTTTTTATTGCGTGACTGCCTTGCATAAATTTTCGGTATATTTTTTCGATACGTAAGGAAAAATTTCATTACAAAACATTTAGATACAATTACAAAGTAAGGGAAAAAAGTAATGTAATTCGTTGTGCGGGCATGCGTCTCATTTCCTTGCGCGAAATTTGATCACGTTGAGTTGAGTCGGTGCCTAAGAAACAATGTATAAACTATAAATTAGATTATATTTGTGCAACGTTACAAAAATTAATCAATACATTTAGGTTTAAAGTTTGAATACATATCTTTTGCGGCTTGCCGACTTCATCGTCGAAATCGGCCTTCGGAAATTTTGTGGTTAGCTGAAAAATGATAATGTATTAGTTAGTAATAATTAAAAAAAATTAGAATAACTTAATTTGAAATTATTATTAGAGACTTATCTTTTTTGGGCTTCGTCGTCGGATGTCACGCAGCCTTTGCGAGCTTAGACGTTGGCTGAAAAATAAGATTCATAAGTAATTATAAAAATATAAGAATGATTTAAATAAGAAATTAATACAATGAGAGATACTTATCTTTTTTTCAGGCTTTTTTGGAGCTTTCACGTCGGCAGCTGCTAGATCTCTCTACTCGTTCTCGCCGTCGCCATCATTGCCACCACTGCTAGACTTCGTGCCGGTGGTGTCGTCGAAAGTCGTCGTCTGAATCGGTATTCGAGAAATCTTGTGTTCGATGTTCGGCTCTCGCCCAATCATCGAGAAGGCATTGATATTCGAAGTTTTCTACCCTCAACCTCAAACGCATGTCGCTTAAAGTTAAACCTCTAAAGCTAAAAGCATGTTCAACCGCGGCGGTTAAAATTGAGACGACAAAGATTTCGCGAGTGCTCTTCGTCAACGTTGGATACGTTGGCGACATCATCGACCACCATCTGACGACGTTGAAGCGACTGTTGTCCTCGGCGAACTCAAACGTGATCGCCAAATAGTTATATATATCTACCAACAGGTTTTGGGACGACCTTTGGCGTTTGTTTGCATTGATGAGATCATAGTACGAGGCTAAGTATCGACCACTCCCACTACTAGAAGTAGAGGATTGACCCGAACTGGATCGAGGAGGGTTTTGACCAAAATCAGTTTTATACTCTCTAAAGATTTCCTTTAGAGAGTCATATTATCTATTCCTTACGTTACGAGGGAAGTTATCGGTGATGACACGAGAACCAGACACAATCGACTGGTAGTATAGTGCCAATAAACTCTCCGTACCATCTAAACGCATTCTGGGGTCCAATATCTTCGCTATGATGAAGATATCGGGCAATTCTCAAAAGTATTTGAGCTATTTAGCCCCTCAACAATTGTGCCCGCAAAATCATCCTCTAAGAAAGCACTAAGAATACACGTGACTTTAATGCAATGATCTGAAGCAAAGATTAATGTCGGATAATATGTATCCAACATCTCCATCGTGGAATCGTGAAATACTTGAAGCATTTCACATAGACCGTTGCACCCGTCCCACATCGATGGATATATCGTTACGCCAAATTCGGCGTTTTCGTCGTAGAAATCGCAAAGTTGTTGGCGATATTCGTATGACGTACCCTACTCTTGTAGGTGGAATTCCACCTGTTGGGTATGTCTAATGCAAACTCTTTGGGCATGCCCACACTTCTACAATGACGCTTCCACTTCTTCAGTACAGAAGAGTGTCGTATCATGTAACTCATTGCCGTTCTTATTGGCATAACGTTGGCCTTAATATGATTGAGTGCGCCCTTAACACATAAGTTAAGTATGTTATAGAAGCATCAGACATGGAAGAATCGGCCGCCAAATGACGGTCGATAATATTTAATTAAGTTTTCAATGCTCGCGGTATTACCGCTAGCATTGTCGAACGATACCGAAAAAATCTTCTCGAGATCCTATATTCCGATAAAATACTCCTAATATTGGACGCGATGTTTTGAGTTGTGTGTTGTGTGTCAAATTCCTTATATGCAATTAAACATTTTTGTATTGTCAAAGAGTCATCAATCAAATGGTCTGTAACGCCCATGTAATGATGATCTTGCGAGTAATCGCTCCATATATCGGAGGCAATGGACACTTTACACTCTAATTTTGCTAATTGATATATTAACTCACGTTTATACACGAGAACCGTCTTCCTAATGTCTCGCGTAAGGGTGTTACGTGACACTTTCTTCCTTTGAGGCTTATACGACTTTCTGATCCACTCTTCGAAGACTGGATCATCGGCAAACCGAAAGGGAAGATGTTTCGCGCCAAACAAACTTCTCAAGTTGTTTGGGCGCGACGTCTTCGTTGGACATAACAATGACGCCGGACTCGTATTGGGTCATTGTCCGGTAGCGGACAAACCCGTAGTTCCGTTCATTTGACTTTGTCTTTGACTAGTTCTTATCTTAGTTGGATGTTTCGACTTGATATGGCCAGTGAAATTGTCATAGCCACCATCCTTCTTAAATGGATAGTCATTACCACAATAATTACATAGAACTTTAAAAAAAATCTTTAGTTTCGGTCGATACCTTCTTGAAGTATACTGGGAAAATATCCGAGCATAGCGCAGCTGCGGTGCATGCTTAAGTCTCGCTTGGCGTCGGCGTCGGATCCTTCGTGCTCCTATTCCGTGTTATCCTCACGGCTCTCCTCCGTTCCATCCATGCCCGAGCCGAGTACGTCACTGAGATCGAGAAAAATTTCGGGGGAGTCAAAATTTTGGTAGTTATCTTGAGATGAATTACCAACAATTTATTTTCCCCTCGATGTCGATGCTCGACGACGGCTATCCATACCTAAAATGTCAGAAAAAAATCTTTAGATAAAATGTGTGTAAGCTTACGAGAATTGAGGTGTGTAAAATTCGGAGCGTTGTGTAGTAGAGCCGAAGACTGAGTGTAGTAGAGCGGATGATTGGAGATTAAGGAAAGATTAATATTTTAATTAGTTTATTTTTAGTTCGTGGAGTAGAGAGAGAGAGAGAGATATGTTGAATTGAGTTCTGTTTTTGTGGAGAGGGGTAAATGAGTATTATAGAAAATTTGGAAAATTAGCCGTTGAAACCGCCAGTTCTGGTTGAACCGCCGGTTCCAACGGCTATATTATTTTTTTTATCCAACGGCTACTGAGAAACGGTCAGATTTTTTATATTTTTATATCTAGCAGTTAGATTTTATTTATTTATTATATATATATATTTAATACAAACCGCCGGTTGAACCGCCAAACCGGCGGTTTACAACCAGCGGTTTGGGAAAACCCCAAACCGCCCGGAATGGCTTACCACGGATGACGGTTCCGGTTGGTGTCCGGTTCCGATTAATTTTTTGGGCGAGACTAAGATGACCGATGATTGATACATACTCTCATCGTGACATCGATAAAAGTAAAAAGATAACCGTATTTTAGTATTAGTGCATTTCCACCCCTAAGAGCATCTCCAATGGGTACCCAATTTAGCGTAAAACAATAAAATAGAGTATATCTCTTCTTCAACGGGTACTCTATTTTAATACTATTACAGCGCTGTTAGATAGTGATACTCTATTTTTAGAGTAACTCTATTTCTCAACTTAAAAATAACGTTATACTTTTTATTTTTATTTCTTTTTAAATGTAAACTTATTTTAATTATGCTTAAAATATTTTATATCTTTAAATAATAAAATTAAATTCTTTTCAATATTTTACATATTTCGTTTTCATTTTAAAGAATTTTGTATAAAAATAATTTTTTTTTACATAGAGAATATGAGTGTATTTGCTTTAAATTAACATGTCAGTTATAACATTACAACGTTTTATATGTAATAATAAATTATTATTACTATTCTAAACTATAAATACGAAATAAGTTAGTTTTTGTTTTTATAAATAAATTATAATAACAATAAGTAGTAATATGTATTTTGTGCAGAAAATAGAGTTAATGCTTTTAGTGAAAATTAGTGTAAAAAGTGTTAGTGTGTTGGAGTAAAAACACTGCACCAACTGTATTTTGTGTAAATTTAACTGTATTTTCGTGTTGTGGTTGGAGATGACCTAAGTTGGGAACTCTCCTTCGTTTGTAGACACCCTGAAAGTTATCCCATTAAATCTGTTTTGTTATTCATTTTGGCTAGATTGGTTTTAATAACTGCCAAAGAAGTAATATTGTTTGTTTGAGTTAACCCCATCTTTCGCGACAAGTTATAATCGGGCTCGAGCTTGAAGTTGAGAAGACTAAAAAAAATTAATAATAAAATAGCTCGCAAGCATTTTCATGAGCTTCCGAAAGTTGTGACAAAGCTTGAACTCGATTTACTGATGAGCTCGAGCTTCAATCAAGCCGATCTCACCCGTTGTTCACCAAGTTCATAGTTTTGATTCTATAATTTTGGTAACTATAATCATTTTGAGATCTATTTTTGAACGTGGAGACCACAGTGACGTTGTGTGAAGGTAACTACCTGATAGAAAAACAAAACAAAAAATTGGAAAGGTTGAATCCTTGTAATTTATTGTATCAGTTTACTAAGGGAAGCCCAAATACAGTCGCAAGTAGCATCAAAATATATATGGATCAAGGATCTCATGTTTTATAGGAATCACACGTTTGGTAGCTTCAACAAGAAAATAAGGTAAAGTAGTAGGATATTTGTTTGAATGACTAGAGAACAAGCAAGCAACGCCAATGCAATATAATACCTGTCCCTTGCCATCAATGGTATCACTTGTCTTCTTTTGTGTAATGTCGGACAGCAAAGGCCAAGGCCAAGATCAGCAGAGGGACAAGGAACTGCAAAATCTTGATCACAAACTCAGGAGATGACTTGTCTGGATTCTGCTGGGGCTGTCGAGCCTCGGTGTTAACGTTCGACCGCTTCAGGGGAATGGTTGTGACGTCGATGTCACCGATGTAGTACGTGTCCATCATTTCCCTAGCCGAGTCACTGTGCCCGATGTCTTCAAAGTCATTAGTCGCATCTTTTCCTGCAATGTTAAGTAAATAAAGTGATGACGGTGGTGTAATAAAAGGATACGAAGAGGGTTAAATGGGATTGGTTATAAAATTTATCACCTGTTGCAGCAAGGAGGACTTCATCGCCTCCGGGATGCTCATCCATAAACGGGGTTAAATCGTATACCTAGCAAACAGTCAGTCGTATCGTACACACACAAAATCAATCATCAGCACAATGTTGTTAACACTTTCTTTGTCAAAAGTGCTGTTGAATTGGTCAGAGATACACTCAAAGAATTCCGTAGCAGTAGACAAGAAAATGAGTCGGCTCAATAATAATAATATATAAAAAAAAGGGCAGCACGAGCGATAGGTAAACTAGAAAAAAGTTGATCAGTGTTGACTCGAACGAACACTACGTTAATTTCAGCCAATCAACATTAAGTCGAAATCAGATATAGAAACCTTATGCAGAAAAACAAACCAAATTAAAACACAACAACAGAGCAGCATAGAAATAGGAAAAAAAATGCTAAACTGAAAATAGATTATTAACCTTTCCATGGATAATAAGCCAGCAATCCTTGGTCTTGTTGTGCTTCGCAACCTCCTCAAAAACAAAAGTCTTCGGATCTGACGCCATCTGCTATTATTCAACTCTTTAGTCCGCTAAGTTACTTCTGATTATTAGAATCAAATCAACACTCAAATTCTGAAACGTGTTCGTTCGAATCGAGGAACGGAATCGAGAGAATACTTACCAGAGAGTTGAAAGATAAGACGAGATTCTACTCTCCCTCTTCGGTAGGTACGATAAGATACCTCCTTTTGCAGATTTGCCTTTTCTTTGACCTGAGAAAGTGGAGAGAAGGAACACCGCTTTATACATGTGTCGTGAAGAAATTGACAACTGTACCCTCATTCTAAGCAGATGGGCCTTCTCGGCCCAAATCTCAACAAGCACCGAAAATTATCTTCTAAAGTTGACCTTTGACGTCTTTATGTAAAACATTGAGAGAGAAAATGGTCTGGACTTCGCAGTTCTGGTTTCGGACGGCGCCTACACGCACAAATGCCATCACGTGCGATTAACGTTATATATGGTTCGTCGAAATCGACCCGGACACTCAAGCAGAAACCGAGTGTTCAAGTTCTATGCATTATTGGAACGGTCAGAACTGTAGTGCCACCTTTCTTATCATCTCATGTTCACGCATATACCTCTACAATGACTTTTCAAATTTTTTTTAACGTCCGTGCTTACGGTCTTGTAGATGTTTCCGAAGTAATTGTGATACATCTTTAGAGTTTTCTAGCATGATTCTACTTTTCGATTAACTAGTGCAATATTTTATTTTTTTATTTTTTGAAGTACTGCAACATTTTCTTGAATTAATGCATCTCCATTTCGGGCCAATATATTGTCGTTCCGGCCGCGACAATGAAAATGCATTGAACTCGAAACTTTGGCGCGGATGTCGTTGTTCCGATTCCGATCGATATATTATCGATCCGAAGAACCATGCGTCAGATCCAATTCACATATCTCAATTTGATTGCTCTAAAGATCACTCTTTTTTGGCTCATTGTTATCGACATGCTAGGTAATTTCGTAGTTTTGTGATTGGTACTTTGGGGGTGTTATTTTTAGTTAATCAAACATCACTGTAATACATCAGAATGTGAATCAAGGTGATATAACATCATTATATATGTTTGTTGGGGGTGATATTCCTTTTTGTATATTAAGGAGATATTGAAATATTGTGTTTGTTTACTATGACGCAAGTGTAAATATCATATTTAACCCAATGCATATCACATAGATATTGTTTATTAATATGTTTATTTTGGGGCAATATTTGATCTAAATGGTATAGATAAATGTTTCAATATTAAGTTTCATTTTTAAGCATTAAATATAAGTCTTTTGTAAATAGGTTAATGGTGTAATTAAAAATAGGGATGAAAAGGTATATGAGGGAAGATTGTTAAAATTATAAGTGGTAACTTTGTTTGACAAAAAATTAAAAACATCACCCACGTTGCCGTAAAAGAGGATCATAGAGGTTTCCAAAACTTAAAATATCATTCGATCTCATCACATAAATGATCCTTCATTTCGATGATGGTCCATCACATATGTTAAACAAACGCAATGACAATGCACCAAAGATGGGGTCATCCCAAAACAAACGCCATGTTTATTTTCAGCTTGTGAAGTACGCTGTTGTTTTCCAATTATGGAGGTGAATATTAACCGTTGGAAATATAAAATAAAAATATAATATACTCTTTTCAAGCTTCAATTTCTCGGTAAAATAATCAATCAACATTGTATCAGAGTTCAAACTAAGAGTTAATGAGTACAAATTCCTCATGATCACTCATTAAAGAAGAATTACATGCCTAAAGCTAGCTAATGAAAAATCCGGTTAGAAGTGATGCAACATGTTGAAAATCATCCACTCCCTTCAACTTAAGTTTTTAGTTGAAGTGGTCACTAACATTTACACTAAAGTTGTTCATTCTAAGTGTAAGTTAAATGAAAACTTTGAGTGAAAAAATTGTTGAAAATATTGAACATTAAAATATGATAATCTGTCTTCAATCGTAAACTTTTATGTGAAATGATCTTTTGTGGATATTCTATATCTTAATAATATATGAACAATATAGATTGACATATAATATATACATACATATTAAATGCCATTCTATTAACTCAATTAAGTGATTAATTAAGATTCAAGCTATTATTGCAATTAATTTACGTATAAGACATGAGTAAAAGTTGGATTATTTAAGTTTTATAATAAACTAGAATAAAATAACGACAGTTCAACCTAAATTAACCTCTAGATAAGGTTGGTTCCCAAGTAATGTATCACGTTAAATTCTTCACAACCCCATCTAAAGAGTGTATAAAATATCTTGTAGACTTAAGTAGAGATTTACAAAATCTTACTCGCTATTCGTGAAAAATAACGATTACGGCTAATTCATGTTACACTTATGCATTGGTTTTATGTATTTCTTTGTGGTTGAACACGAATGATCTGCTGATTTTCGGTTACCACAAGTGGTATTGGAGAAATTCATGAAATCAATGTTTTATCTTACTTTTTGGTAACCAAACCAAATAAGGAGTCTTTTAAAAAAATGGCCCTTGACTGGGTCAATTTTAAAAAAATGGTCTCGTTGACGATTTTTTTGGTTAATAGCCCTCAATTTGTTTAAACGTTAACCATATTAACTAATTCTCATACTTAGCTCATTAAAAATAAAAATAAAAAAACCAAAATATGGCCGCCGTACAGATGCAATAACTGACTGAACATGGGTCCATCTCCCTCTTTAACCATAACCTTACAATCGATATGAATGCACTATCTTCTCCATTTTAAAGAACAAAGGGTAACCACACACACCTCTCTCACAAACCTAAAGCGACGCGAGCTGTTCTCTTCGTTTAGTGTCGGAAAACAACTTCTCAAACCAAGAAAACAGCAAACATTTCAGCATATTTACCAGTAAGCATTTGTTACATGAAAACTGCAATTTTAACGTCGAAAATGGTGAATTTCCCATCCATTACCCCCTAAAATGTATGGGTTATTTAGTAGATCATGTGTACTAGCCAGAGTAGCGATATTTCAGTGGTTATTACGAAAATTCGGACCTGAAAATAGATATTATGTGGTCCAGTTTTTGTGCATGGGACCCATGCGAAAAATGCAGGGGGCCCAAAAGTAAATACAGGGTACCCGAGCATATATACAGGGTACCCGCGCATATGGGCTCCTGTTTTTCAAGTGCATGGGACCCAGGCTAAAAAATGCAGGGGACCAAACTGTAAAAGCATGGTAGCCAATTATAAGTGCAGGGTCCCTGCTAATGTTGTGCGCGGGTCCCCTGCGTTGCTGCGCGGGTACCATGCGCTATACGTGCGGGTACCATGCGCTATACACGCGGGTCACCTGCGCATTGTCCCCTGCGTTTATGCGCGGGTCCCCTGCGTTTATGCGTGGGTATCCTGCCGTTATGTGCGGGTACCGTGATCCCATGTTCAGGTCCCATGCGCTGAAAATCATACATAAGCACGATATATGACGACAATCGTTTTCTAAACAATAACATTGCATAATATTGCAGGTGCTCAATATGACAATTACCAACATGGTATTTCAATTCGATGGTCGGTGGTTAATCGGCGAGGACAATACCTCGACTTGGTCCCCTGCGTCAAATTGTAGCTGGCATTCAATTTTGGTGGATGAGGACGCATGCACGTTACAAGACGTAAAGGAGCAAATTGTAGCGGTGTTGTCGTTTCGTAACGACAATGCGAGGCTAACGCTAAGCTATATGCCAAATGTAGCCTACAGTTATCCCAGACCCATATACATCGATAACGACTATGCTCTACGTGCGTACTTGGGTTTGGTGGCCCTCAATGGAGACCCGTGGTTCATGTCGAGGTGGTGAAATGTGCGCATGTGGCTCCGTCGGACGCATTTGCTGGTTCTTCTAGTAATAATATCGGGCTCATAGCCGATTGCGATGAAAATGCGCAAATCGAACCGTTTGAGGGGTACGGTTGCAGCCCTTCTAACCAAAATGAAGATGAGGGTCTTGAAGATATCGCTGGACCGTCTGGGGGTAGGGATTACTCGGGTTGGCATTCGAACGAAAATGAAGATGAGCCAATCGAAAATACTGACGAGTCGGAGGAGGAATTTGTAGCACGTGATCACAACGACGATGAAGATGACGATGTAGATCGTAACCCTGTAGAAGAGGCTGCTGATGGTACTTTCGCATTTCCGGACGGTTCAAGCCTACACGTTGGGCAGCAGTTTCGTGACAAGGCGGAAGTTATCGAGGAGATATCAAAAATCGCCTTGGCGGCGTCGTTCGAGTGCAAATTAGTAAAGTCGAACAAGACTTTGTATGTAGTAAGATGTGCGATGGAGCAATATTCGTGGCTCTTTCGAGCTGCAAAAGATAGGGATTCCCCTTTTTTCTCGATACAGACATATTGCGGCATACACACATGTGGCGTGTCTCATCGACGTCGAAGACATCGTCAAGGAACTTCATCGATTGTGTCTAGGATGCTTCTTGACAATTTTAGCGGGCCTAAAGATATTCCCGCGCCAAAGGCTATCATGTCTATGATGCAAAGTAGGGGGTTGAATGTTTCTTATTACAAGGCTTGGAAAGGGAAGAATCTCGCTACGGAGGAGTTGGTCGGTAACGGGGACAATGTTACGCGTTGATCCCGGCGTACTTGGAGGCTGTGAAGCAAATGAACGTCGGAAGTGTCACGGATTGGGAGATGGACGAGGAAAACAGATTTAAATATCTGTTTTTTGCATACGGTGCATGCATAGCAGGATTTGCTTTCATGCGTAAGGTAATTTCTATAGACGCCACCTTTTTAAAGGGAAAGTATAAAGGGGTGATGCTTGTTGCAACGGCGCAAGACGGCGATTACCATCAGTATCCTATCGCATGGGGTATTGCGAGCACCGAATCTACCGAATCTTGGTCATGGTTCTTGACGAGATTAAAACGGATCATGGCCGACACAAATGACCTCGTCATAATTTCTGACAGACATGGCGGTATAAAAAATGCCGTCCCGACAGTTTTCCCAAATGCGTTTCACGGGTTCTGTGCGTGGCATATTCAACAGAATATAAAGACCCGTATGAAGGAGAAAGGTGCGTGCGCGTTATTCCTTAATATTGTATATGCCTACAAGACGAGCGATTGCGATCGATTGTTGAAAACGCTAAAGGAACGGTACTTAAACGTGCATACGTATCTTGATGTCAACACGAAGGCAAAATGGACAAGATCGTATTGCCCGAGAACAAGGTACAACATCATGACCACCAACGACTCGGAATCAATAAATGCCGCTCTACGTGCAGATAGAGAGCTTCCACTCATAGGATTGTTGGATTCGATATAACGTTTGACGACAAGTTGGTTTAGTAAGCATCGAAGAACTTGCGAAACTTCGATGGCAGCCAATGTCACGTCATTTACGCCCAAGGTCGAGTCAATCCTACGGTCTCACTACATAAATTCACAAAATCTACACGTGTCGGAAATTGGCATTCAACGGTATAATGTATACGGGCATGGAGTCAACGAGGTGGTCGATATCGAGACGAAGTCATGTAGTTGTAAGATGTTTGATATCGATCTTATCCCATGTGCGCACGCCATTGCGGCTTGTGGACACGCTAATGTAGGTGTATATTCGCTAGTCCATGCGTATTACAGCTTGGAGACATGGAAATTAGTGTACAAGGGTACCATATGGCCTGTCACCGAGCGCGTTTAAGGAATTGTGAATATGCTACCACCACTCGTTGACCCAAAACGCGGAAGAGCACAAAAAAATAGAATGCCATCCGTCGGAGAATTCGGTAGGAGGGGGTAAATCCTATGAGTTTGATTTGTACATGTGGTTATATATAATTGATATGGAAATTCGGTATGTTGTAATGTTTGGTACGTAAATGTAATAGACATTGAAATTTAGTGGTTGAATGGATGTTTGGTATGTTGGCCTGTGTGGAATGTTGTCGGGTATCGTGCGCCATGTGTGCGGGTACCGTGTTTCAGTGTGCGGGTACCGTGCGCCTTGTGTGCGGGTACCGTGCCTTAGTGTGCGGGTACCGTGCACATTGTGTGCGGGTACCGTGCGTGTAGTGTGCGGGTACCGTGCTTCAGTGTGCGGGTACCGTACAGTTGTCAAATGCTTTCAATAAGTTATATCAATCACGTCAGCGATTTACGTCAGTCGTTGTCTGTACGTTAAATCATTAAATAATTTTATTAGTCAAATCAAATGATCGGGATAATCATTAACCATTTATTATGATCAGGGCAATCATTAACCAATTATTCTGATAATCATAAAATAAATATTTATCTTTATAAAATAACGGTGCATTAGTGTGCGGGTACCGTGCGCCTTGTGTGCGGGTACCGTGCCTTAGTATGCGGGTACCGTGTGTGTAGTGTGCGCGTACCGTGCCTCTTCCTCGTAATACGACTGCTGCGATAGTTGCGGGATGGTCTGTGAGACATGCGGTCGTGCGACGTCGTCCGCGGCCTCCAAATGGCGTACGCACTTAACCTCGACACCATCCTCAAGGAGCCTCGTTATATGGTCGAGGACTTCATGCTGCTCCTCCACTTCGAACCGGCTATATCGGAAATAAGGCTCGTTCATCTCCGATATAGTTGGGCTCAGTAACCCAGATACGGGTGACCCCTTTGCGGCGTTGATGATCGTCTCCATCTTTGGAGAACCCTTCGTTGACCAATCATTGGTGACCCACCGGCAGATCTGCGGGGTCACCACATCCGCCTCGTTTCTACGATAGGCGAGCGCGTACCAAATGCCCGATATGCACTCATACGCCAAAACCTAAAATGCAAAGAAATCAAATTAGCAAATATATAATCACAATTAGATATATATTTATAACGATTTTAAATAAGGAAGGACCTGAATCGGATGTACGAAGCCACTAATCAGTAGCCCACAGTGTTCGCTGCCCCCGTTGCGGGCTCGTTCCCGAACAAAATCCCTCTTCTCCCTTAGGTTGATCTTCAGCGAGCGTATCACCTCTTTAAATGCTACGCTGCCCCAAGGATAGTTGGCGAATGCGACTTCATCTTCGACCAATGAAAGCAGCCACGACCGAATAACCATGTCCTTCTTCGACGGTCGGGGCAGCAACACAGATGCGGCAAAGAATAGATCCGCCAACTTCAACTTATCGATGTTGACGTTTCCGTCATCGTTGGCTCCCTACTCTCGCAGGCTATCCTCAACGTACGACAGACGGATTGTGGATCTTCCCGGAAAGTTTCTCTCTGCGAAATCACCATTGGGGTTTACTTCCGGGATTTCGTCAGAGAACCTAAGGCCGGTAATCAGGCAATACTCCGCTTTAGAAAATCGGAGTGGTCGGTTTCCAATGACCATCCACAACTCCTCGCGATCGTGAAGCGTAGTCTGCCTCCTCGTGAGAAACATTATGAGCTGGGCGGATAGATCGAAATCGGCGGCAGCCTTGACGAGCCTACCAAATGGACTCCCCGCCCTGTAACTCTCCCGCTCATTTTCATTGAGACTGTTCCTTATCTTCGCACTCGCCTCCGTGTACATCCCAGTCATTGTCAACCGGAACTCGAAGTCGTCGTCTCGGGATGACAATTGCTTCTTCAGCACAACCTGGGAATCATAAGAGTAAATAACCAATTAGTACTCGCATGGTACCCGCACAGGAAAGCATGGTACCCGCGCACAAGAGCATGGTACCCGCACACAAGAGCATGGTACCCGCGCATGCGCGCATGGTACCCGCACACAAGAGCATGGTACCCGTGCATGCGCGCATGGTACCCGCACACTGAAGCACGGTACCCGCGCGCACTATCGTCGTACCCGCCAACACACACGTGCATGGTACCCGCGCGCAATCGCATGGTACCCGCACGCAATCGCATGGGTACCGTGCGACTGTGCTTGGGTCCCAAGCATGCAATCACGGGTCCCCTGATTTGCGCGACTGTTTGGGTCCCAATTGGTTCGCCGCACGGTTCCCTTGCGAACAAGTGTCCAAATTGTACAATTGGGAAACCATGCGCCGGACCCAACCAATTCGACGCACGAGACCTGCTCCTGAGGAAGACGAAAGCACAGTAAAATTACCGGTACTCTTTCGGGAAAAGCGTTCATTGCCATTGTAGTCGGTTTGGAGAATTTTCTGCTTCGGGTAAAGTTAGTTTAGTGGATCTGGAAATTTTCTGCTTCGTTATGTGTCTTTCTTCAATTTTAACTGTCAAATATTGTACTCGGTTAGGAAGAAGAAGAAGACCCGTGACGCTACAGTGAGTGGAATCGATTAAACCTAATTAATTTTACTTTGGGTAGTTGAATGGGTTAAATAAGGGTAAAGACGTCTTTTTCCCTGAGTTAGTAAGGGTAGAATAGACTTCAAACATTATGGAGGCCATTTTTTTAAAATTGACCCAGTCAAAGGCCATTTACTTAAATAATCCCCAAATAAGGGTGGGCGAGTATTCAATTTAATAACTACTAACTGACCGAGAGGATCATACTAGCGCGAAATGTGCTCTTGACTTGATAATTAATGATATGATAATCAATCTCTAGTTTTTGTTTGTGATTTGATTTTCGATCTGATTATATATGTTAATCTTTGATTTTGTTATTCAGAATGGTGTATTTATCGGTGTGTCCCTCTCACGTGTATGACTTATTCAATAGAGAGAATTATGTAAAATTTTATAGGAGAATTTCTTTTTATAGAACTTTTTGCTCATCATTTTAGTAATGAGAGCCAATTGTTTCTTTAACTCTTTCATATCTAGCACGGAGTCCAATTCTGATTCGTCTTCATTTTCTGAAGAACTTGGCAACTTGATGCTTTTATCTTTGCGAGATCGACTAGTTTTTCTTTCAGAAACTAGAGCTATAGAGTCTTCGATCTGTTTGTCGTTAAGTTCTTTTTGTATCTCGCTTATGTCTACCTCATGTTGGGCGAGATTATCAAATACGGCGTGGATATCCATCTCGTCCAATACCTCGGATTTGCATGGATATTTTCTTCCACTCCGGTTAAGAGAAGAAAGAAATCGGATGTTGACCTCCATGTTGGTCTTGGAAATTTCTATTTTCCTCATCTCGTTAAGAAGAGTTAAATAGCATTGATAGAGTTCATAGACGTTTTCCTCCGTCTTTGATTTGAATGAGTCGTAAGCGGTGAAAATGTTTGCTTTCTTGGCTTTGGCACCGACTTCGGTCCGTTGCATCATTTCGTGGAGCTCATCCCACATAGCTTTTGCACTAGACAGACTATCTATTTGAATATAAATGTCATTCGGAATTCCTCGCATTAAGAAAGTTTTGGCTCCTAAATATGCTTTGGCTCTTAATCGCTCCCCCTCGGTGTATTCACTAGGAATTTTGAGTCTTCTAGTGGTAGGAATGAGAGGATTATTAGTGGCATCGCCTTCTTGGATAAGCCAAAATTGAGCGGGACCTTCTTGAAGAGAAGCTATCAAATTTGTAGCTTGATCTTTTGTTTCCAAGAAGTTCATGAATCGGCTTCTCCATACGGTGTATTCGTCTCTCCGTATAATTGGAGGGCGGACGTCGTTTTCAAGTGAGTAAGCATCCATTTGTAGTTGATTGGTAGGATCTCGTGAAAGTTTGGAATTGAAATGATAAAAGTGCTTCACAAGTGACAAACTTCGTTAGTAATGTTTGGCTCGTACTTTAAGCAATTTCCTTTTCAAACCTATTTTTCTGTTTTAAAAAGAAATTGTTTTGTTTGCGAAAAATATTTGATATAAGAATTGATACTTCAAAATTTTATGATCGAAAATTTTATAATTCGGAGAGAAATATTTTTCGTAAGTTTTGAAAATTACTATTTTTTATTTCTTTCAAGTAAGTGTAAAATGTGTGTGTGTTTGAAAGTTCAGTGGTCGAAAAAAATAATTCGAGCAGTAAAGTTTTCGATTAAAAAAAATTGAACTTTTAATCGAAAAAGATTTTCGACCGTATGTGTTTTTCGTGGTATATTTATCGAAAATTATTTTTCGAACGTAAGAGTTTTGCAAAGAAAATATCCTATCGAAAAATAATTTGTCGAATAATTTTGTTGATCGCAAAAACTTTTATCGAAAAATTTGTAATCGAAAAACTAAGAGTGATCGAAAAATTTCGTTAAGTTTGACTCAAATTGTTGACTAAAAGTTTTTCGAGTGAGAATTATTCGATCGAAATATATTTTCACTAAATTTTGACTCGAAAATTTGGATGATCGAAAATCTTGATATCGAAAAACTTGTAATAGTAAAACAAGTTTTTCGAGTCAAAATTATATATTTATTTAGCGAAAACAGTATCCGTCGAAAAAAAATTTCGCTTTGGTATACTCGAAAAGGATATTTATATATGAATCGAAAAACTTATTATCGAAAATAAAGTTTTTCGAGTCTGATATTTGAGTGAAACTCACGAAAACAGTGTGAGTTATCGAGAAATTTTTCGGCTGATTCAAAAAATATTTTTCGAGCCAAGTTTTTCGATCGAAAAACGATCGAAGAACAACCTTCAAGTTCAATGGAACAGTGAAAATCCAGATTCAACCGAAAAGTTCAAGTTAGGTGCTGAATTTCTGGATAATCACTCGACTCTAAGTTCTGAATATGAACAAACACAAGATTAACCACGTTTTACAGCAAAATATATCGATTATGAAGAAAATCAAATCGTATTCAAAACTTAATCGCAAACACAAATATCGATCGAAATCGGAAATCTGAAATAATCTGAAGTTCGCAATTGAAATCCTAACATATAATCTATCACTTTAACAGCAAGATCATCAACAAAATTCGCAAAAATTAAGCACATTGATCAAGCTACATTTCACGTAAGTTTTTCGATCGAAAAATCTGGAAAATTATTTTGATCTTAGTATAGCGAATTCAATCCAAAAGCGATCACGATCTGCTCTGATACCAATTGGTAGGTCCTATTTCATCAACTAGCAATCAATCGAAGCATGAATTCTAGATATTCGAATTAGAAATCTTGAGAATTACCTTCGGTCGAATATCGAGTTTGAAGATTGGGAGAGAGAAACGATTAGAGAGTGGAAATTTTCGATTGCCTTTCTCTATCTAGAATGTGAATTCAAAACTTGTGAATTTTCTGAAATAACTTCTCTCTTTATTTCGATAGTGTACATTGTATTTATACCTATTTACACCGTAGAATTACTATTAAGTCCTACATTATCAAAACTACGAGTTATGCCCCTAATTACAAGGATAACTAATTAATAAAGCAAAATTCTAGGTTTCTTCGCCCCTTCCTCTATTAATGGAGATTGGGGGAGGGGACTTCCATTTTCTCTCGTTCTCAAGTTTGTTTTGCTTTCCTTGCTCGTTATTTTCTAGTCTCCCATAATTGGAGTTTTGGTTCCCCATTTTGGGAGATTCTTTTCCGCCTCATGGGGTTATTTCCTCCTTTTTGTGGTTGTCTCCCCCTCGTGGGCTCTCGTCCCCTTTTGGGGTGTTTCTGCTTTTGGGAATCGTGGGTTTTCTGCAATTGCGTTGAAACTCCAGCTTCTCGTCGCCTTCAAAATTGTTGTGACATCATCTTCTCGTCCCACGCACCAAGGCCGACAGCTTCCATTCTCCACCATGCCCTCTGCGGGCTTTGCCACAACTTCAGTCACCTGCAAGCATATCGAGTAGAGGTGGAGACTGGTTGACGGTGGGTGACAATCAGAGAGTCTCGGGTTTTTTCAAACAAACTAGTAGGTTGTGGTGTGTTGGTGGGGAACTTGGATTGGAACCCGTTTTGTCTGGTTTGATTTGCCGAATGATGATGTTTGGAGAGGTATCCGCGCTTGCAATATTGCGGTGAGTGGCTTTTGTTCGATTACGTGGAGAGTAATCAGAAGTTGATTCGGGTTTCGTGTTTGACTGTTGGCGGATTGCCGAGCGGGTTTGAAACTAAAGATCTCGGCAAAAGAGGTTTCTTCAACAAATTAAATCTGGATTTACTTCTCGAATTTGCGGTCATTATCATCGACCGAAGTTTAGTAGCTACAAAATGTTGTTTTAATAGCCACCGTTGCAGTGGAGTTTTAAAGCCAACTTGTAGTAGGATTTCAAACTTTTAGTTGCAACGCGATTGGATAGTTTAATGTTTTCGATTTTCTGCTTGGTGATCTTGATGTGCGTTTGTTGATCATGTTATCCTCCTCTTGTGAGCCTTTGCTCCTACTGGTTTTGTCATAATGTAACAAGAGGAACCTTTTTGGCTGCTTAGCCAATATAATCTTTTCTTTTTGAATGAGATAGTAAGCTTTTGTTTGGAAAGAAAGATCCCAAAAGAGACGAGTTCCAAGAATGTCAGTCGCTTCTCCAAATTCTTTCATGAAAAATTCAATCGGAAGCCACAAATTTCATTGGTGAGAGAATATTGATATCGTAAAGGATGTCTTCCACGTAAAATACAAGAAACAATATCTTACTCCCGTTGTTTTTTCTATAGACGCTAGGTCATCTTTGTTCTTTACAAATCAGTAGTTCCTAACCAGTTGCACACTTTATTATGCAACATGCGAAAAAGTTTCCTAATCAATACTATCGTTCTGACGATACCCTTTCGCTAAAAGCCTAGCCTAGTATGTATTAAAAAGTCAGTCTACTCCAGTTCGCCTTACATTTGTGTGGCCACGTGACTTGTTTGCATCATATGCATGTTGTGTTTTTCGTATCCGACGTTACATGGCTAAATGAAAACTCGTAAAAAATTTATATTTCGCTCGGTACCGAGACCCCTAGTTAGATATATCATGTCTTTCATTACTGTCAGTTGAATAATTTGGCCAAAATTTCACCATTTCCACAAATATATCCCTGCCGATATTGTTTCGGCCGTAATTTTGATCGCTATTGAAAAAATGTATCAAACAAGAAAATTTACAATGAAGGTCACTAATTCCATTTTGGAAAGTCTGTTCCGGAAAACTATGTTTACAAGTATTTCACATGTTGTCTTTATATCTTACTATTCTCATTATGTCTAACCTTTCTCATATCTGAAGCCGCAAGAAATTTCACTAGTTAGGGATAGACGAATTTTGATCCACAAGGGCTTTCATTTGACTTTCTCCACAGCAATATCCCTTGGCAGTAGACTCGGCAAAGGGGCGGGCGGGGGCAGGGTGTTAATCCCCATCCCCGCCCCGTCCCCATTTAACAAATGGGAAAAGAATTCTACTCATTCTCATTACTGTGGGGATTTATCAGGGTTCTTTTTCCACGGGAAATTCCCGCACAACATCATTTTTTAATGTATATTTTCTTTATTTTCTCCGATAGTCAAGCCGGCGAAAAACAGTGGAACAAATTATCGTGACACTATCGGAAGTTGATGCTAATGAAGAAAAATTACGAGATATGATAAAGTGTGATGATAATGAGAAAGGGAAAAAGAGAAAAAGAATAAGAAATATTATAGATTAGAAAGGTCATTTTATACTTCGTCTCCCCCGCGGAAAACAAATTTTCCCATTACCTCTCCACGAGGTGTTAAACTGGGGAAATCCACCCCTTTTGGGCCGCATCCCCCCTCATTGCCAAGCCTACGTAATATTATTATATATAAATAATATTTAAAATATAATTTAGCATACCCAGTTTATATTTATTTATATATAATATTTAAAATACAATATAATATGCTCAATTTATATTATTATAATATAAATAATTTTAAAATAGGAAGAATTATATATAAATACCTAGTAGCCATAAACCACATCACATAACTCCCCTTTTTATTTCTTTTAAGGACTAAGTGGAAAGATTTCCTACACTTATGGAACAACTTTACTGAAAAGTCGATTTTATACTCTCTTTATAATTTTTATTTTTGTTTCTTTTTTCTCTCTGACATTAATGCTAAAAATATATAAAAAAGGAAATCAAAAGAAACAAATGAAGGAGGAGGAGGAGGAGGAGAATGTCATTCCTAGATCCGAACAGCAATGCATGTGTTTCTCAGCCTGGTGCGGGTTCTCGTGGAAGGAAACAAGAAGCTGTTGCGGATAAGAAAAAAAAAATGGAGAAGAGATTGTTGATTTCTACGGTCCAATCATGCACAAGATTTTTCGATTTAGGTCAGTACAACGTGGGTCTTTTCAATTTATCGGGGTTTGTCGGAAAATAAACGTGGTTAGAGTACCATATCACTTTATATAAAGTACCTTTTAAGGTATATTTACGGTACCATTAGTAACAATGCTGAATTTTGTTGGGGGTGAACAACTATATGTCTACAGATGTAGTTCATGGCGCACTCCGTTTGGGTTTGTGTGATTATAAGCTTACGTGTTTTGCCCATATTTTGCATATATTTTCATTGCTTTTTTTTTTTTTAATTCTGTTCAGATGTTGGTGTTGTTTTTTGGTCATATTTACCGTATAGGTCTGGTTGCTCGCATTTTTTGGGGATTGTTATTTTTTGTTTTGGTATAATTTTGTGGATGTATTAAGATACCAAACATGGCATAAATGATTTTTATACTTTTGTATGTTTTGGAACGGTAACAATGGTAAAAAGGTAATGTAACCGTGTGTATAAGGTATAACAAACACCAGTTAAACGATACGCTAAATACAACAAATGGTACACTGTTTAATACCTCTAAAAAATACATGAAAAATACAAAAAGTCAGCGTTTGACAGGAAAATTTGACAATCTGACAAATAACGACATTTGACATGTCACTGACAGAATCTCAAACAAATTCCTCAGTCAAACTGTATAATGTCGGCTTATATGTTTCTTAATTTTCCTATGATAAACTACTTGGTACGATATATAACCAAAATAAGATACAATCACAGGCTGACCAGTGATACATTATAAATGATATATTTGGTAAACTTATTTGGGTAAACATTTTTCATAGCAATTCGTTTTTTTTTTTTGGAAACTACATTTTCATATGTATATCTGTTACATGTTTCATTTTGTATCATATTGACATAGTAACCACTACTCTCATGGTTTTATATTATAAACCGCAAGTTTCACTAGAAGATGATGGACATTGTTAGAACAAATTACTACAATATAGTATAGATGCTTGTTAAATTCAAAATGTTCAACTTATATAGAATATTTTGATTAATATTTTATTTATTTATAGTTATATAGGGTTGTACATCTAATAGTTGACGTTATAGATTCGTAATTTTATATAAAATATGGACCGATAAAACTTGATACGGTATCCATAGTTTTCTTGGTACGACAAAATAAGTACATGTGGTACCGTATGAGTCCAAAGTAAGGTATACTCATAGACTATTCAATGGTAAAATATATATGCTACATTTGGTACAACTTATTAGTGTAAGTGTTTGTCGCCTTGTTTTAGATTAGTTTCAATGCAACAATACTTTAGTATACGTAAATATGTAATAAGTTTCATTCTATATCACATATAATAGATTAACCCTCAAAACGTAGATTAATCATCATTCTATATAGATGTTGATACAGTGTCATAACTTCTGTGTCTGTCAGAATTAGTCGCAATACAGTTAAAAATGTCAAATATAGATACTGCTGAGCTTTTTATATATTTTTAATACTTTTTTTACAGCTATTAATATAGCACACCATTTTAATGCCTTTTAGCGTAACATTTAATACATTTTTATTGTACCTTGTACACACCGCTACCGTACTTTGTTTAAAATTGTCAATACCCAAAACTTCAGGCATAAGAAACAATATGCAACGTACCTTATGTTACACCAACACAAAAAATATCATCGTAATCAAAATATCAAAAAAGAATTTCATAATCTATATATACAACATAAGTCCCAAAAAAATATGTCATAACCTATATACATTATATGGACCAAAGAATGCCTTAATCGACTCATTTGAAATACTGTAACATCATTCGACTTGTCCTTCGTCAAAGCACAACGAAAAACTTGTGTTTGGTGTCAATACTGCATAAACGAAAAACAACAATCATAATCAAATACAATAATATTGTTGAAGATGTCCTTGATGGAAATATTCAAGTAGACACACAACCTGATTTAAGTTGACCATTTGTGAAGGTATGCTAAGAAATTAATTTTCCTCAAAGTTTTCAAAATAAGGGGTGACATTCATGACTTCTAAAAAATTCAGGTTTGTATCCTTCGGCTTCAACGAGAATTTAGATCAACATTTTCATTCTTCTCCTTGTCCACAATCTAATTGCATCATCAAACATACATAATGATCATAACCACCATAATCAAGCTGTTGACATAAGCAACAAAAAACACATAAATAAACTGCATCAATGACCGAGGTACGCATGGTGAAACAACTCATAGACATTCTATTGAGGCTCTAAGCTGGGAGGGTGACGATTTAAGCTGAAAGTCTGTTAAAACATGATGTATCAATTCACAGAACATACCGTACTATTATAATGCATATACAGTACTAAATTTCCAAGCAACATGTACAAAAATATAAGCACATAATGTACAATATATATGATGAAATATCTAATTGAAAACCTCAGAGAACCCGAAAAGGGAAAAAAAATGCATATATTAACTTCAAAAACCCCAATCGAGCACCGCCTAAATAAACCTGATTAAGCATAAAAATGCCCTAATCGAGACCTAACAACTTAAATTGAGATCTAGTAACCCTAATCGATCAATCAACAAGCTAACATAAAATTGTTGATTTCTGGACGACAATGATGATTTGGTTCGGAAAATTTGTGACTTGCAATTTGAAACGAAATTGAAAAATACCGGGATAGGACGAGAGAGGAGTCCGTAAATAACTTCTTGGAGGTGAAGATTTTTCGTGGGCATTCGATTTGGGCATCCAATTTGGGATAATTTTATACTTGATTGTGTGGTGAATTTTGGTAATAGTTCAATTCGAAGTGTTTGATTTTTTTTTTAAAATTAAAATGCCAGGTATAATTTTGATTATATAAGTTATGATGGTTATTTTCGTCCAATTTGTCGTTAAGTGTAGCAAATGTTTTCAGTTGGTCCTTAAGTGAAAATTTAATGTGACATGGGAGTTAAGTGATTTTGTTGATTGGTGGGGATTTGTGTATTTCTCCCTTTAAAATATAGTTTAAATAAGGGAAACTTACATTTAAATACCAATTAGAATAAAAAAATGTCAATTCAGTCCATTGTCAGAATTTTTTTATATGTAGCTACATAGTAGAATAAAGTTTTTATACATAGGTACCCATTTTTCGAAGGTACAATATATAAGACATTGAAGTACCCATAAAGAAACGTAGTGTGGTACATAATAGAGTGAAAAAAGTACATACTAAAGCGAACAAAATGTACATCATATAAGAACTTTAGGTACCACAAGAAACGCATTTTGGTACTCTCGGCCAAATGGGTACCTATGTGTAAAAACGTTTTCCTACTAGGTATCTGCATATAAAATTTATCTGACGAGGGACTGAATTGGAACTTTTTATACAAAGAGATTTTTTTGTAGTTTCACCAAACAATATATCCTATTTATATATTATAGTATAAATAGTAATTTGTTTTTTAAAAATTTGCAGGACGTGGAATCCCTGATCGGAATGGCCATTGAAGAATATTTGAGATCCTTCAAGTCCCTTGCCCACTCAGTTCAGGGGTCAGCCCTTTATTGAAAAAATGAAGGATCTTTTCTTATTTCTATTACTATGGTCAATACATCTTTTTGGTTATCATTAATATTCTGCATACTTTCAGGAATTCGAACGTTGTTGCGCGACAGGTGCCCTGCTGAAGTAAAAATAACCAAATCAAACTAAAAAGAAGGATCCAATAACTATCAAGAGTATATGCATACAACACAGTAGATGAAGATCAAACTAACGTCGTCATCTCACAGTGGTTGGCAGCACTGAGATAGCGGATTGAATCGAATCAGCGAGATGGTCCCATAAACTAGTAAGAGCATTCGATAACGTTTTGCAAAAACTCGTCACGTCCCGTGACTCCTCATCTTTCACGTCCTGCAGTTGCGTTTCTAGAAATCTTCGAAGGCTGGCCTCTGCGATATTGATCAAGCCAACCGAAACGTTTGCATGCATCAATTTCGTGACCATTAATCCAGCAAGGACGTGCTGGTGTGCCTTCACAAGCTCAGCTATGAAGCAAGGGATCAGAATCCTCACAAAGAGCGAATCCAGGTTTTGAACGTTCTCATCAGAGCTGACATTTTTACTCGCCAAAGCTTGGAACCGACGGCAGAAATTACCAACCATAACGCAGATATAAGAAAATACCGTACCGTAAGAGTCTTTTGTGATGATGGTTGATAAAATTCCAGATGATAAAAGTAGAACAAAAAACATGTGGTCGTTTGCAATATCATCTGTAATGCCACCTTCCTTCAGCTTGTTCTCAAAGGCATCCAAGCACCGCAACTGTATTGCCTCGTAAGGAAGCAACAATGCCACCTTAAGTGCTAGAAAATAATTGGCTTCTTGAATTACCGTACGAGTATCCTCTTCATCCATAAGAACTCCGTGACTGCTCACAGAATTCGAATCAAGCAGTTTAAGTGCGTCGTCGCTTCGGGAAAATGCTATCAGTTTTCTAATAACCACCGTCCAACAAATATGGAGAGGGTGAAGAGAAGCGGTGGCTGCGGTTTTGGTTTTATTCGTCTCTTTCTCAATTGATTCTTCTTGAAAGCTTTCCCATCCTTCGTCCCAATCATAACCGTTCCAGTTGTTTTCAGTATCTGGCAACTCCTCTTTAGCTGCAGCATTGCCTTCGTTGCTACTTATAAAGAGACCCGCCCATTCAGCTAACAAGGCAATCAAAGCATCTATGTGTGAATCAGAGTTGGCCATTTCTGATACTCTAGTAAAGCATGAGGTGGCTGACTTCACGGTGAGGATATCTTCCGGGGTAATCTCGAGGCTTGGAGAAATGGACGTAACCAACTGCGAAGACTTGAGGGCCACCAGTGTATTTGTAAAGTTACTAGAAGAGTGTTTTGTGACCGCGTCGTCAGATAAATTATCAAGATTTGCAGCTTCATCGTGGGTATATTTCCATCCCTCCCAAGGCAGAAGATAAGCCGGTGGTCCCTCAGATGAAAATTTCTCCGAATTCATCTGTTCGCCAGAGATAAATTGCATGAGCTCTAAGATGTAAACACGAGTCTGATGTGGAAGCTCCAAATTTTTGGAAAACTTTGACATTCGGTCCCAGACTGAAAGCCTCACATCCTTAAGTTCATCCAGATTTCCGTCCGATTTACTCAAAGAAGACAACACATAGTGTAAACTCTGGTGCTGAGGCAACCCACAAGCTATTTCTTGGAGAACAGGTTCAAGTATACTTAAATACAGCTTCTGAATATCACGGATAGCAACAGAAGGCTGATTAGTATCGTCAGATTCGCCCGGCAAGAGAGATGAGACTTTGGAGAAAACGTAATGTATAGCCTCAAACCCACAACCACCGAATACCATCGCTTTGACGAAATTTTGAAGGGTCTCAGTGACACTACTACATTTCGGACCACACTCCACGTATTTAACAAGTGTGCACCAACCTTGGTTAGGTGACAGTGTTCCCCTGAGGAGCAAATCAATTAGAACCTGAAAACACGTAATCGAGCATTTGGAAGCGAACCTTTCTTCTGGAATATGCAGCTCCTCCATATCGTTCATCGGTCTCAGCCAGACTTTTATGAGTTTCAGTAGGCACTCTTTTCCAATAGAGTCGAAATGAACTTGCCTCAATGACCTATTGACAGGTAAGATGATTGTGAAGAAACGCTCGAGTATGTCCGAGAGAGCTGTATGTTCCATGAATCTAATGTACTTCTTACAAGTATCATACGTCTGCTCAATCTCACTGATGAAAGAGACTAAATCTTCAGATCTTTGGACGATATTTTCGCTCTCAGCTTTACCTTCGAGAATTACCATAGAGTCTAATATGTAACGCATGTAGACATACTTCGATGACAATAGTCCCTCGGGTGGCAAACCACCATCTACTAGAGCAAGGTTCTGAACCATTTTCGCCAGTGCCTCAACACTAGTTTCATCGATATGAGCACAGATTTCCCAGTTGAAGCGATCGAAGTTTAAACCTTGTAATCCGGCGATGTTTTTAAAATCGAGGCCTCTGATAAAGGAGACCTTATTGCATTCTGATCCAACAAGTTTACAAAACTGGGCAAGCCTAGTGGTAGTTTTCTCATGTGGAAGGTCACCAATGAAACGCAATGATTCTTTAGATCCTTCAAGTTGCAAGTAGCATTCAGAAAGTAGATTATAAAAAAATGCAAGCCTCTGTTTGTCATGTCCATCAATTGCGGCGTAAACAGAAGTAGTAAGACATTTTATGGCTTCTTGAGCACAAGCAAGAATTTCCTCCTTTGGTACTTCATCCATGATATCCTCAATACTCCAAGCCTCAGATACAAGTACGGCACTCAGAAAATGCAGAAGCACCTAAGTAAATGGAGATGGAAATTAAAAATTAACAATATGGGTAAAGCCAAGAGCTCATAATGAAGCAAAAAGCGGACCTTGCTACGTTCTAAGCCATATGTTTGAGCTAGAGTGAGAACATCCTTCAAGATTCGCTTCTTCTCCCTTTTGACTGATTCAATAAGAGAATAGACAACACTCTCTATATACTCCATGTCTTTGGATATAAACCGAGACGTTTGCACACCAGGAATCAGCTTCTCCAAAACTCTTGACTTGTCTGCTACATGCTTCTGTTGCTCTAATTTGAATTTCCACTCGCTCCAAAAAGATGATTGTGATTCGTGTACTCTATTGTACTCGTCTGTTTCGAAACAAAATGAGCCAAGTAAGTTTCAGAGTAAAAACACGAACAACTTCTAACAAAAATAAGAAGGCCAACAGTCCCGATATAATAGGGTAGTAAAAGATTACCTGAACTTAGGATCTTGTGTTTCTCGTGGAATTTACTCTGCAGAAGTTCCCTCCTTTGAGCAGGATTAGCACACTCAATGTCATGACTGTGCAACAAACTATAAATCATCCCAGCATTCATGAGGCTTGAAAACTCACGGTAGTCACCCCTCATTTTCAGTTGTTCTTCAACTATTTCCGCTCCATTAAACGCATCTGTTAGGTTTAAGAGAACTGAACAACCTAGGAGATCTTCTTCATCAGAAACGGGAGGTTCCATGATTGACCTAGCCAAGGAGGCAATCACGTCATCGCTGGGGCTGAAATCATTCCGGGTCAACCATGCCAGAGCGGTCATCACCGCTCTGGTTCTAACAGTGAAGTGCTGGATACCCAACACTGAACCCATATGTCCCTTCCCAACCTCTAAATCTTCACTCAATTTGAGCAGCCACGGGAGTTGCGAGGCAGCAGAAGAAAACACTTTGGAGTTTTCCCGAAGAACGGTTTCCCAATCATAATCATTTTCAGAGGGCAGGTTTCGAACAGTGCGAGAGAGTAACGATTTCACCTCGGCGATTTGTGTTTCATGATCCTCGATACTCGAATCAGCCCGTGCAGAAAAGTGACCGGTGTTAGGGAAGAGCTGTTCTGATAACCCTGGAAGTTCTCTTCCAGTTAGTGTAGATAGAGTGATGCAATTGTCTTGCATGTCAAGATCTTTCCATTCGTGAAGCAGCTCAGCCATCGACTCTTCATCACAATGGCTCAGAGCAAAACCTAAAAGCAACTTTTGGGATTTTGGGTCCAAGTTCTCAAGGGCTTGGCTTCTGGCAAGTGCAGCACACAAGTCCCAAACAGAACCATGGCCCTTTTTGGCCAACACAAGGCACAGATCAAATGCAAATTGTACGTCACCTGCGTATGCTGCTTCTCTTGCAACAGCTTCTTGAACAGTTGCTAGATCTTCCTGTGAGCTTAATCCAAGAAGCTTAGCAATGTCAATAATCTCATCAACCTTTAAATATGCTCCACTTTGACTTGTAATAGCCAGTTTAACTATCCCCATTGGTTCTTTGATTTGTCTAAATGCCATCGGAAGAAGATTAACTCCAAGATTGGGAAGTCTAACTGTAACAGCATCAATTACATCAGCTTCTGCCTGGACAAGTCTGCTACTGGGAAATATATCTAGACACTCCTTAGCTTTCCAGATCTGAATACAAATTAAAGAATTTTGGTCAAACAAATTAAAGAATTTTGGTCAAATTCTTACGCCTGTGAGTATAAAAATTTGACATAATGTTGAACAGCCCAACAATGCATCGTCATTACATAGTCAAGAAGTCATGCCTTTGAATTGATTCACAGTCAGTGGAGGTAAAATTTTGATATATTTTAATAATAAAAAAAACCACTGATTCAATATATGACATCAATTAAAAGATAACAGAAGTTAGAAATACCTCAGGGCAAGCTAGACTCGGTGCCGAGTAAAAGTACTCTCTGGCAGCCTGAATGACGAGATTTTCAGCCTTATTTGTTTCCAGAGTTATTGAACTGGTGCCTTTCAGATAATTCCTCGCCAGAGAGAATTTTCCAGCCTTGAGCAATCCCCGGCAAAATTCGAGCAATAAGAACTCCAACTCCAGAAAAGGAAATGCCTTTTCTCGAAGAGACTGCAAATCACGCCACAAGTTTGCCCAATCGTGATCGGTACGACCTGGTTTGAAGCGAATAAATTTCGAGAGAAAAAGGCGAATTATATGCTTAACACCCTTTTCGTTAGTGTGCGCATCCAAGATGAAACTAATGGGCTTTGGCACCTGATCAAAACAACAACAACCATATCATAATTATAGGTTACTGACACTTCAACCTCAAGACTTTCTAGAAGGAAGGGATAAAACTCCCATCTTCAGAAAGAGTAAAAAGAAAAATAACAAGGAGTCAAGCGTACTTGATAATGCGATAAAAGTCTCCCAGCTTCGACGTGGCCTTCGGCAAGTTTGAGACTCTGTTTGATAGCCTCAGGTTCAGGTTCTGCAAAATATCATGAAATCAGATCCAGGGGTAGCTAACAGTTTCTGAGATATGATATAGGGCAACCATCATGAGAAAATTTTACCTTGTAACTGCCGAAGTTTCTGCAAAATAGTAGACATTGTGTTCCAGCTATCAACATCAGTGCAAAGATATATACACTGGAGACCGCAATCCATAACTTCAATTTCATTTTTGAAGAACTGATTAACCATGTTCCTACACCCTTCTTCAACGATTATCACGCACATGTCTAATCTATTCTGAGAAGCAATTTCTTTTATCCACCTGACAAGAAATGAGTCAATATTCTTATCCACAATTTCATCACTACTTGGTGCATGAAGCCGTTTTAGCATAAACGGGACAGCAATTTTCTGTAATCTAGGGATCACATTATGATCCTTAACGTCCATCATTATCAACTTAAACTTTTCATAATCTGGAAGCTGTTTCCAAGAAGCAAGGCTCATTGAAAAATTCATATCAAGTCCACTGACATCAGGATATACGAGCTGCTGCAGGTAAAATATGTCCTCCTGGAATTCCTGCAACTCATAGAGTCCCTTACGGACAGCCAAATCAATCAAGCACATTGAGTTATCTAGCTGACCAGTAAAAGAATCAATATCTGTAGCTCGTTTCCTATACCAAGAAGAAAGGTCAGACGCAGATGGCCATTTATATTCCAGGTGTTTCATTATAATTGGCTCAGTCATGAGCTCAATACTGCTCCCACGATCCCCACAGGAATTCTTGATAAACCGTAGCATCCTTTCACATTCCACCCAATCTTCATCCCTGAGTATAAATCGTGAAGGGGCAGAAACTGCTGGAAGCAGCTGTTCGTATGTTTGAACGGGTATAGTCTCTGGAATAGCAGCTAAAACTTCCAATTTGGAGATAATCAAAGAACATGGATGACGCTTAAACAAGAGGTTCAAGGCCCCAATCTTCCCACTTTCTGCAAGTGCTAAAGCAGTTTCTCTGATAGGCAAATTACGAAATATCTTATACCCCTGCATTGAAAATCTGCAAAACTAAGTCAAGTTGCAAGTCGCTGAGTGTAGGAAGCAAACGAAAAATCGAACCTCATTAACCATTATTTTTATTTCAAATATTATTGAGTAGAAAGCTTGAATAACACTTTCCGAAAGAACCTTTTACACAATATAGCCAGTTTCAATGACCTAGAACATCACTCAAGAATACTTGCAAAGAATATGTACGGAACGATGTATATCATGACAAAAGCTGTTAAAAAAAAACACAGTTTCCAAACAGAAGTACATCGCCAGATATTGACGGTTAGAGATTTATCAGAGGATAAATGAAATTCCCTTATTTCTTGAAATTCGGAGGGTTTTACAATGGTAACTCTCAATGCACACTTGAATCTCTTCAAGTGAAAATGTTACCGAAAAAACAAAATCAAGATTTTAGAAACAGCAGAAGACTGAGGGAAAACAAAGCTCTAAAAAAATCCTAATTCCATGTGATAAGGTGTGAGTTTAGATATCACCTGCCCATATTTATCCCAATAAATGTCTCCAGCCTGTCTTTGAACTGCAATAGCTTAAGCCTGGCCAAGCGAAAATCCCAAATCTGTCCATCCTCATTGTCTTCAGAATCTGAAAATCTGTAACCATCTGTTAAGCGGAGACCAACGGAAAGTAGAACGTGAACTGCATCTTCTGTTGGTCCCACTTTATCAACACACTCAGAAAGTACAAAGCCTTGATCCTTGATATTGGCCAGTATTGTTTTTATCTCACGCACTCCTTGGACAGAAGATAACCATTGCGACTTCAGCACCTCATCTTGGTCAAATCCATGATGCTCAGCAAAGTCAAAAGCTGCCTCATACTTTTGACCCGCAATTAAATTATCATATATTTCACGAGGTGATTTCCTTAACAATGTTGCTAAGCTCCATTTCATGGATCGTACAAGATCACAAGCCACTTCCTCTTCCAACGAGCTGCAGGTCTTCTCAGGGAGTGTACTGTCGAGAATAAAAATCAGCCCCGGGGACAGCAGTGCTCTTTCCAAAATAGGTGTTGAGAAATTAAGACTACTGCCGGAAATTTTCAATCGAATGAGAACACCAACGTATGTGATTGTCCCATTCCTTTTTGCAACTATAAGAACATCATTAGACCACCAAGTAAAATCCACAATATCCCGCAAAACCTCTGTCTCAGCACTTGATGAGTAAAATATTGTCTCTGAGTCCGAACTTTTACTATCAGCAAGTTTTGAGATGTATGAAAGTTGTTCATCAAACTGAAAAATGTATAGGCATCCCTTCATATCAATGGTGGCGATATACTTTCCACCTGGAGAAAAAAGACTCTTTGGAGATGTCAGGTCGACACAACTGCTTTGTGGCATGAAATAGGCCCCTTCAAACTTAGTAAACACCAAACGATCCAACTTCAAGTTATTTTGCCTTCGCCAAACAGATATCGCAAAGGATCCTGTGGTAAAAGACATAAAATTAACATAATAGACCATTGAAGATCTAACATTTATAAACAACAGATAAAATTGCTCCAGCTTGAAGAAAAAATTAATTTTTGAAGGGTGATCAACCCAACAAGCTAAAAAATTGCATGCTGCTTCATTTTTTCCAGAAGCTGCTGATGTCATTTCACCATTATTTCCTTGTCGAAAAATAGGCATTATCCCCTTTTACCAGATTCACCATAATTGGGAAGCCAACACACACACAAACTCACACACACAGAGAAACACACGCTCGCACGCGTAGCCATGAGAAAGACAGAAAGATACCAGTGTCTTCATCTGATGTAGATTGGGGATCACCAGCACTACTGACAATGGTAAGCAAAGAAAGTTCAGGATTATAGTCCCAACAAAAAACTTCAAGTGGAGCTTGCCTCTGTGTTGAACCTCTGTCTAACACTTGCACTGAAGAAACGGATGCATTAGGCTTACTTATTTCAATATGATGAAGTGACCCATCCGAAACAAAAACAGTGAAGGCATATCTGCAAAGAGAAACATCCTATCCTCTCAAAACACGAACATGGGTAAAAAAGTTAGTTGAAATTCTAAAAGAATGACTACTAAACCTACGAGCAAGATTTCTTCTCAGCACCATCATCCAGCACAATCAACCCAATAACAGGTAAAGAAATATTCAAATGCTGTTTCGTAATTCTAGTTATTTCTTCACCACTTGGTCTGACAATGTAGATGGTATTCGTGTCATCAGAAAAACCTAATAATTCATGAGATTCTGACCAAGCTCCGCATGTAACTGAACCAGCATTCTCACCTACATCAGTTGAAGCAAGCCCACAATAAGTATTTCTGAAGTTAAAACACTAAAGCAGGAAAGATTTGCTCTGAATCACGGAGATATACCACAAATCTGACACTGCTGCATACAAGTTTCATCAAAGTAAGCTTACTCCACTATTATTAGGAAACATATGTTTTTCTGAAAGCAATGCTTACATGTAAAGGTTCCAATTGGACTTTGGTAGTCATTATCCTTCTGTAGAATTATGATTTGATTTCCAGAAGCTACAGCAACAAAATATCCTCTCGAAGAGACAAATAAGGATACTGATTTCCTTGGTTTTCTTGGTTTCTTGTATCTTCCCCATTTCTCTTTAACTTGCAAAATACCTATGGTTTCACAAATAAAACAAATTTATAGCAATCATAAAATCCAAAAGGTAGGAACAAAGATATTTCCTGGGAAAAGAGAATTTCACTTACCCAATGCACCCAATAGGAGTAAATTCATATGCATCAAGATGTTGAGAAATATGGCATTAAATTAAGAAATGCATCTTTTTATGCAGATCCATGAAAGTCAAACATCATCAAGTTTCAATAGCAACTGAGATGTTACATATTCAATAAACCAGTATAGTTGAGAATGACAACCGCCATCAGATTTAAAGTTAGGCAAACATTATTACAATTTTATGAACGAAAAAATCAAATAGGTTGGAGCAATGTCAATGGAAAGAAATGCCAGCCATTAAGGATAACACGATGACAGAGAGACGAAACAAAACACACAGTATCAAAAATATCCTAGCAGCAAAAACATTGTTGTTGACACATAACGAATCTGCAATCACAAATGCCTAGCCGAACATAAGCAAGAACATAATCCACCTCTAGAGCTGAAATCAAACAAGCAAAATTGAAACCCCTCTAGAATGACTAATTAGAAAAGAGGCTCGTTTTTGCTCTTATGAGCAACGAGATGAAGATTACAAATTCGATACTACATCCGAATCATCCGAATTTTCTGATGAGCAGTCGAAACACCTAAAACGTTCAAAACCAAAAAGGAGAAAAAAAGACAACGGAACTAACCTCGGAACGGAATATAAGTAAGCAATCTCCCTCCACGGCCTTCATTTAGCTTAATCAATGAATATGAAATGCTCAATCAAATAGAAATGATAAAAAAAATAGCGGTAATTTCAGCATCAAAATTCAATAAAATAAACACAAAATACTACCTGACTCTGTGGAGGATAATTGGAATAGTAAGGTCCAGAAGCGTGACGACGCGTCTCAAAGAGTATTTCTTCTACCGTGTCCTCCATAGATACATACACGACCTCAACAGCAACAGCTGAGTATCCGTTCTTTTCTTCGAAGAGATCTCGACCACTAAAGAAGGCAGAGAATTTCACGAACAGACAGTATTCAGAGGGGGTGATCGAGGATGTCGTGTAGATCCCGAACCCGTTTACCGTTCTTATGATTTGATTTCTAGTGTTAAAGGAACGAAGTTGAAGTCAGGCTTAGTGGAAATTTTTTATGGACTGAACGAAAGCCCAAAATATGAAGTCCAAATTCGAAGGCCCTATGGTACAATTGGGCTCTGTATAAAGGCATCGTAATTACGATGGCCTAAAATGATCATCACTTGTTCAACATCGTATGGAACCAAGACCACCAATCCACGAACAAATAAAACATCGGGTACACTGATCGTTAATCATACAATCAAAGGCGCACAAGAATTACCGATAGTCTTACACCATGGTAGGAAAGAAAATCGGTAAATTTCGTTTCAATACCATTTAAAGTTTCAATTTCATCTTAAATATCTTTCGAATTATTTCTTCCAGTTAAGTACTCATCTGTAAAAAAATTGTGTGTTTGATACCCCAAAAGCGTTAAAAAGACAAAAATATCATTGATTCATACATAGATATTATTCCAAGTCTCTTCAGTTTTATACCAAGTCAAATTTAAGAATATTATACCAACTGTAATCACTATTATACCAATATATTGAATTATTATACTAACTGTTATCACTATTATACCAAAAATAATGTTATTATAATTTTATTATACGAAAGTGATTTTTTGCATATTATACCATAAAACACGATTATTATACCAGCAAAACCGCTTATTATACCAATAAAATGATTATTCTACCAATAAATTCGAATATATACCAAACAATTCGAATATTATAATAACATTATTTTTGGTATTACAGTGATAACATTTGATATAATAATTAAATATATTGGTATAATAGTGATATAACACTCTTAAATTTGACTTGGTATAGCAATGATAACAGTTGGTATAATAATTGAATATATTGATATAATAATGAGAACAATTGGTATAACAGAATCTGTAAAGAAAGATTATTTCTGTCTTTTCAATGTTTGGTGGTATTAAACACACAATTTTTCGCAAATGAGTACTAAACAGGAAAAAATACTTGGAGGGGTACTGATGAGGAAGTTGAAACTTCAAAATGTATTGAAAGGGAATTTACACAAAGAACATAATACCTGATGATCGAAACTTGTAACGGAAGTCAAAAGGCGACTATTAGAGAAGGCTAGTAAAGAGGAATAGCATATGGCGGGCGATTTATACTGATAATTACATCGCCAGGGTAAATTTCTTATAAGTCTCGTGGTAAGTTTGAACTTCCTCTTAAATACGCATCGAATCTTCATGTTGGGTACATATCTGTAAAAAATTGTGTGCTTAATACCAAAAAACATTGAAAAGATTAAAATAATATTTCTTCACTGATTCATAAAAGTTCTATAAAATTATATTACCAGTCGCTAGTATTATACCAACAAAATACGTTATTATACGAAAACTAAGTGACATAATTCTACCAATAAACACACACACACACACACACATATATATATATATATATAATCTGTTTTCTCTATTTTAGCAAGTCGAATTTAAGAGTATTATACCAATTGCTATCACTATTGTACCAACAAATAATGTTATGATAATTTTATTATACAAGTGATTTTCGCACATTATACCACGAAACACGATAATTCTACCAACATTACAGAACTTTATACCAACAAAATATTAAAATAATTATAACAATAAATTCGATTATTATACCAACAAATTCATTTATTATATTATTACTTTTCCATCTAATTTTTAACTATATACCAACAAAAGCCGATATTATACCAACTATTTTAGATATTGTACTCGAAGTACACTACATATCAATCTACCAACTTTATGTTTATTACACCACCACATACTGATCAAATTTACCCATAAATATACTAACAAAGGCTGCGATTATACGAACCGTTTTAGGTTATTATACCAACAAATACTTATCGATTGTAATACCAATAAATGACCCAATTATACTAATACATTTATTTATCATACCAATAAAGGACCTGATGTTCGAAGCTTGTAACAGAAGTCAAAAGGCGATTATTAGAGAAGGATAAGGTTTGGGATTTAAAGAGGAATAGCATAGAGCGGGCGATTTAATCAGATAATTACAACACCGACTTTAATTAAGGGTAAATTCCTTATTAAGCCCCATTATATGTTTTTTTTTTCCGAAACGATAGCTTGCATTACTTTACCAACAAAGTACACAGACTAAATAGCCCAAAGGGTCTCTCCGATATCAATATCACCCGGTAGAGAACAAAGGCCCACAAAGGAGAAAAAACAAAAAAACACGAAAAAAAGAGAAGGAAAAAACACGACAGAAAATGAAAAACACGGTCTCGAACACGAAGAACTAAAGAGCCTTCCACAAAAATAGCTATTAAGCTAAATCTACAATACTCTTAACTTTCTTCGGTCTTTAACTACGTAGATTTTATTTTCGTCGGAGAGGGCTCCACTAAGGGAGAATAGAGCTCCACAACGGAAGACAAAGCTCCCGACCCGAGAGCCGGGAGACAAGAACTCCGAACTCGAGAGACACGTGAGTGAACAGCGGGTGGCGGATGCGGCGACGACGGCCGGGGCATGGAGATGGGGATTTTTTATATTTGTTAAACAGAAAAAAAGTAGGATGGAGAAAGAAAAATCAACATTATTTTCAAAACTTAAGGACCAAAATATTAAAGATCTTCCTTCTCATACTGCTAATAGAAAGGAAGTTTGTAATGAAGAAGTTGCAAGCTCAAGAAAGCAAACTTGTCAAACTTCTAATATACCTCTCATCTTATATAAGAATAGAAATGTGCTTTTCACCTAAACGAGCCATGTGCCCACTTATTTTGTTCTAAAAATCAATTATTAATTTGTAAAATAAAGTAGAAAATTAGGGACTAATAGTTGTACCCCACGATCCAAAAGAAAAAAACCATATCCACGTCACAACATTTCTACAACAGATGAGATTAACAGTAGTGAAATTAATCTAGATATGGAGACGAAGACCCCTGATTCTCATCGACGACTTTTGTTCACGGAGAAGTTTACAGAGTTGATCTTGAATCTCGCATAAAATCGATCGCACGCGCCCTTACCAGAAATGTCCATAACCATATTCAGAACTGGTTGAAGACGACGTTCTATGGTCGGTATGAGACCCCCGATCACCCTCCTTACTCAGCGGCGAGTTCGGGTTTTTTAATTAAGAATAGAAATGTGGTTTTCACCTAAACGAGCTATGTGTCCACTTATTTTGTTCTAAAAATCAATTATTAATTTGTAAAAATAGAGTAGAAAACCACATACTAATAGATGTACCCCACGATCCAAAAGAAAAAAACCACACACACGTTAGAAAACATTTCTACAACAAATGAGATTAACAGTAGTGAAATTAATCTGGATATGGAGAAGAAGAGCCCCGATTCTCAGCGATTACTTCGGCTTTTGTTCATGAAGAAGTTTACGGAGTTGATCTTGAATCTCGCATAAAATCGATCGCACACGCCCTTACCGGAAATGTCCATAACCATATTCAAAACTGGTTGGAGACGTTCTATGGTCGGTATGAGACCACCGATCACCCTCCTTGCTCAGCGGTGAATTCGGGTTTTTTAATTAAGAATAGAAATGTGGTTTTCACCTAAACGAACCATGTGTCCGCTTATTTTGTTCTAAAAATCAATTAATAATTTGTAAAAATAAAGTAGAAAACCACGGACAAATAGTTGTACCCCACGATCCAAAAGAAAAAACCATACCCACGTCATAAAAAATTTCTACAACATATGAGATTAACAGTAGTGAAATTAATATGGATATGGAGAAGAAGAGCCATGATTTTCAGCGATTACTTCGGCTTTTTTTCACAGAGAAGTTTACGGAGTTGATCTTGAATCTCGCATTAAATCGATCGCACGCGCCCTGAATGGAAATGTCCATAACCATATCAGAACCGGTTGGAGATGTTCTATGGTCGGTATGAGACCCCCGATCACCCTCCTTACTCAGCGGCGAGTTCGGGTTTTTTAATTAAGAATCACCTAAACGAGCCACGTGTTCACTTATTTTGTTCTAAAAATCAATTACTAATTTTAAAAAATAAAGTAGAAAACCACGGACTAATAGCTGTACCCCACGATCCAAAAGCAAAAAACCATACCCACGTCATAAAATATTTCTACAATAGATGAGATCAACAGTAGTGAAATTAATCTGGATATGGAGAAGAAGAACCCTGATTCTCAGCGATTACTTCGGCTTTTATTCACGGAGAAGTTTACGGAGTTGATCTTGAATCTCGCATAAAATCGATCGCACGCGTTCTTACGAAAATGTCCATAACCATATTTAGAACCGGTTGGAGACGTTCTATGGTCGGTATGAGACCCCCGATCACCCTCCTTACTCAGCGGTGAGTTCTGGTTTTTTATTTAAGTAAGGGTTTTTTGACGTGTTTTCGGCTAAATTTGGGGCAGAATAAGGATGAATGATTGAGATTTTTCCATATTTCTCAATCTGTTGTTGGTAATTTAGAGCTCCTTCTTGACTTTTATCATTTTAGATTCTGATTTCTGGGCTTTATGGCCTGCTTTACTTTTATATAATAATGATTATGTTCTGTTGCAATTTAGAAGGCTTGACAGTTGATTCCTGTGGACCTTTTATCATTGCTCTACTATATATTTGTTAGGTCCTATTATATCAACTACCGATCGATCTAAGCATGAATTCTAGATATTCGAATGATAAATCTTACAAATTACCTTCGGTCGAATATCTTCTTTGAAGATCTTGAGAGAGAGAGAGAGTTTTTCGATTGCTTTTCTCTCTCTTAGAATGTGAATTCAATGCTCGTAATTTTTCCGAAATGAACTTGTTTTTTATTTCGATAGTGTACATTGTATTTATACCTATTTATATGGTACATTTACTATTTAGTCCTACACTATCAAAACTACTAATTACGCCCCTAATTACAAGGATAACAAAATAACAAAGCACAATTCTAATGTCTCTTCAATCTCCCCCTTTGTGCTTGTCTTCGTTTCAGCTCCATTTATCCTTGTGGGGCGTAGAATGATTTCCGTAATCCCAATGTTGTCTCGTAACGCCGGACAGCATTCCTCAGCTCCAACCTCTCATTAATTGCATCCAGAAGCTCATTTAGGAGTGGGGCCTCTTCTTCTCCAAGATCTTCGAAGATTGTCTCTTCAGTGATCTCAGCCAGCCTCTTCTGGATGTTCTTCCTCACTAGCTTCAATGTCCCGTCACAAAATTTGTGGATTTCTGACTTCATCATAGCTCTCGTCTTTCCAATGATTGGATTCCGATAAGTTATTGCGAGGTCAGGTTTCTTGAATATTTAGTTCTAAGGGAATTCGTTGAGTGGGAAGCCCTTCATGAGTGGTAGACTCCATGTTGACCTTCTTCATATTGTTCTCTACAACAATTTGAAGGTCGTGGGCGGTGTGATACTTGATCTGCCGCACCATGAATCTCTTTAACCCCTCGAGTCCTTCTGTCTTGATGTATCCGGAGGGCGTCTGATATTTTTTTTTGTACATCTGATGTAGATGTTAGACCTTATCCAGTGGAAGAAAGGATAGATAGCTCTCATCTATCTCTTCTCAAGTGAGTTGGAGAATCGGTGGCTTGTCCCTGAAGTTTTCTTGAGTTGATCCGTTGGGAAGCCACTTCGATCTGGACCACTTCGATCCGTTGGGATGCCATTTTTTTCCTATCTTCCAATGAGAGATACCCCGAAGATTTAGTATATTGAGCTTCTTTATGCGGTTAGGAGCCCTCCATATTTGCTTTCTAACATCTTCAATGAACGGAACTTCAATCCTTATATTCTCCCATGGCGTCCCGACTCTGACTGTCCCTTTTGATAAGCGGGGAAGAGAGTCGACCCTATGCCTGATCATGTCTGGTAGTTCGGGGAGAGCGGAGTTGTAGTTCTCGCCTTCTTGAAGTTCTTCATCTTCAAGCAGCACCAAGTCCACATAAGCTTGTTGTAAGAAGTATCTGACGTTGGAGAGTCGAGCTTGAGTAGTTTCCTCTGGTTCCCATTGCGTCATCCACTTCTCGTTTAAGATATAATCATCTACGATCACATATAAATCGTAGACGACTGCTTCTGGTTGGTTTTGGAGAAGGTTAGATGCCGGAATTTGATTTGGATTTGTAGGAGAGGGAGGTAGTGTGTGGGATGTGGTGGGAGATGTGGTCGTTTGTTGGCAGGTTGTGGGTTGTGTGGTTGGTGGATTTGAGGATGATTCTCCAGCTTATTGAGTCGTTGTTGGTTTCTCTCGACTCAAACCACGGCCGCTACGTGTGGTTCGTTGCCTTTTCTCCCCCTCCTGACGATCCGAATCATCGGGATCGTCATGTCTTCTTTTGGTGCGGGAGCTTTCTTCACGGCACCTTGTTTGGGCGGGCGGCTCGGGTTCATCGACCAACCTTTTGTAGAGACTCCTCAACGGGGTTCTGGTCTCTAAGGCGAGGAGTCGGGAAATGAGTATGTCATGAAGCTTGGTGATCAGGATTGACGTATCTGGTCAGCTAGATCATTCCATATAAGCTGGGTCACGTCATATTTCTTTGAAAAGACCACTCCATGGAAGATGTGAAAGATATTTTCATTCGCCTTGTCAAATCCGGAGTGCTTTGGGGAGAGTCATTTATTGATGATTCCGAACAAAGTCCACCACGGATGTGGGATCCCGCTGTTTTGGAAATTCGCCAGTTTGGTCAGCGGGGGCTTGTATCTCAACCGGCGCATGTCTTCTACGATCTCCGCATCCTTTGGAAGTTGATCATAGTGTTCGTGGTGCGGGAGATCGAGCACCATAGCCACTATGTTCTTGTCCAGGACGACGTGTCTTGTATTGATCTGCGTCGTGTATTCCACGTCATCGCCGACGATATGACTCTGCAAACGTCCCCAAAATTGCTGGAGGTAGATCATCTGTATGGAGGCAGTCATTGTCAGAGCTGGCAAAAGTGGGTGTCCTTTGAGGATGGAGATGATAACTTCATTCGGACACCGAAATGTAGTAATGTCCAACTGATAGTTGTTGTCGTGGACCATCATCCATCATTCAGAAGGGTAGATGTTAGGATATTCTGGTGCCATTTCTGTAAAGAATGAAATAAAATTCAATAGATTAAATTTTCAGTATGCGAATTGATTGAATTATATGTGTTAGAGAAATTTCAAATTTTTCTAAGTGTTAAAGTTTATTAGCGAAAGACTTAGTGAAAAAGTTGAAAAATTTGCTAAGTCTTGTTAGCATATTTTTATTCGATCGGGAATTTATTCGAACGTTAAGTTTTGCGATCAAAAATTTTCTAAGTCTTAGAAAAAACTTGAAAAATTTTCTAAGTCTTTTCAGCGTGTTTTTATTCGAGTGACAATTTATTCGATCGTTAAGTTTTGCGATCGAATAAAAATGTATCGAATAACTCAAGTTTTTCACCGATGAATTTTACGATCGAATAAAATGTTGTCGAAATAATAGTTTTTCGGTGAGTAATTTTGCGATCGAATAAAAGGTTGTCGAAAAACTTAAGCTTTTCGCCGCGTAGTTTTGCGATCGAATAAAATTTAATCAAAAAATAAAGTTTTCGCCGTAAAGTTTTACGATCGAATTAAAATATATCGAAAACACAAGGTTTTCGACGCTGAGTTTTGCGATCGAATAAAACTTAACGAAAAATAAAGTTTTTCGACGACACTGTTTGCGATTAGAACTTTTTCGATCGAATTTTTTTCAAATCAAACAGTAAACGCGTAACACGTAAATGTCGATTTATGGGTAAATCATGAGTTAATCTGGATTCGGAACGTTCTGAAAACAGATGCGAATCCAAATATCATGATTTTTAACCCAAACGATCGAGTTTAAACACGTTGATTTGAGAGTTTAAAATCGTTTTAGTCGAAAAAGTATCAAAATGAAATTTCTTCAAATGTTTTTGAGAAACTGTTTGCGAACCGTATCTTTTTGACCGGAAAGTGATTGGAAACATGTTTCTACCTTCGAAATCGGCGAGTTTAGGAAGAAAATCACTGAGATAAGTGAGGTTTTGGTGAAATCGCCGAAGAGAGTTCGAAGAGTGTTTGGAAGTCGAAAAGTTTTTCGATGGAGAGAAGTTGCGTGTGAGGGAGTTTTTCGATCGATAAAGTGGTATTAATACTTTACGATCGGGTAAGGTAAAAAAAAATACTTTGGCCCGTAAAAAATATTTTGGGCTTTCGTTATAATTCAGGTCTGATTAAACTAAAATTTAATCTTTTATGGATTAACCAAAAATAAATTGCATAATGCTCCCTGTATTTCTGAAATATTCTGTGATGCTTAGAATAAATATTAGAAGTCGTGTTTTATAAGTAAATCATATAGGAGATAAGAATAAATTCTCATATAAAACTCTCCCTCAACAATGGAATGTTTTAACTTTTCGGCATTTAAGCACATAGTTAATACAGTTTTGCATATGAAAATTTATTATTTAAGCACAAGTAACGCATTTAGGCAATTTAGCATAGATTCATTAAAATTTTACGTTTTTAAAAAATTTCGCATTTTATCAAGTCTGAACCAATGCATGTAATAATGCATTTAAAATGTGCGAATAGTATTTTCAATAATAATAAAAAATATTTTTATTAAAACTTTTTGTGTTGGGGTCAGATTGTACATTTTGAACATTATCACGCAAAAATTTCTCATGACATATAAAATAATAATTTGCCGTCAAATCATGTATCTAAACTAATATTCTAAGATCATAGTATGAATCATTTTGACTACTCTCGCAAGTTTCGCTCATAACACTCAATTTATTTTTTATCATGGAGATATTTAGTAGATATATCACTCATATCAACACGACAAAATTATATCAATTAATTTGTTATCATAGCATATGTAATCAACTTACCAAGTGAAAGTTCATCATTTTGAATCAAAGGGACTTTGAAGGGATTATTTTTAGGCTCTGACTAAAAGGGTAAGATAATTTTGGGATTAGTGAGCTTAAAAAATTCTTCAATTCCAGGGGTTATTTTTGAAATTCATTTCTGATCCTTTAGCTTTTATTTTCTTCTTTACTTGCTCAAGATGAGTATTGTCTTCTTTACAATGCTTTGAGAGATGAGATCTTCTTTTTGGGCCGAGACCATGTTCCTTTCGTAGGTTCCATAGTTATGGAATTCGAACCCAAGGCCGTGCTCCTCTTCTTGTTTTCTCTATATAAGATCCAGATTATCATTCGAGAAGTTCACTTCGAGACGCTTCTCTTCTAGGAGTATACAAGATTATCTAGGAGAAGTTCATAGCGAGATCCATGTTTCTCTTCTATAATGATTGAGAGTTTAATCATATGTATCTCTTTTTCTCCCTCTCTTTCCTTCATTGAGCAACCCCGAAACTTTAGGAATAATGTTGAAGGCTTAATCGGGTTTCAAAAGAAAAAGAATGTTGGAGAAGGCTCAAAGGGGATATCTAGAGGTAAAAATATGGGCTAAGTGAGGAATTTCCTAATTTGCCTTTATCATTTTCATGACAAACTAACACAAAAGCAAGAGTGAAGCTACGAAGTACAAACCAAGAGATAGTCATTTGAAGTGTGACACACTCAAGAATAAAAAACATTGAGGTTCAAATTCTCACATATATGATGTGCCTTTGTGTCTAGTGAAACAACGAGGCTCTTTGAATAAAAGAAAGTCACATGAATTTTTAGACAAAGAACTTAATCATATATCAAAGAAATATTTTTGTGAGTATTTCAAAATAGGCATAATTATCGTCATCCCCCATTTTTTTAATTTTATTATTATTATTTATATATACTATTTCTTTTTTTTTTATATAAAAAGTTTTGAAGGATAGAGTCACGCAAGATAATCAAGGAATATCAAGAAGTACATAGAATATCATATAGAAGCATAATAGAGCATGTAAAGCACATCTCAAGTAAGATTAAGATTCAACATGCCTAACTTAGCAATAATGAACTGGAATCGTTTTTCATCCAATGCCTTACTGAATAAGTCGGCAAATTGAAGCTCCGTTTTAACAAAGTACATATCTATAGTGCCTTTTTCTACATGATCTTTTATAAAATGATAGCGAATATCTATGTGTTTCGTGCGTGAATGATGAACAGGATTGCAAGTAATGACAATAGCACTTTGATAATCACTATAAACGGGAATGTTATTAAATTCAAACCCGTAATCGCGTAGTTGTGTCCGCATCCATAGAACTTGCAAGCAATAACTGGCAATCGCTACGAATTCCGCCTCGATCGTCGAGGTTGACACGCAATTCTGTTTCTTTGAGGACCAGCAGACCAACTTATCGCCTAAAAGTTGTGCTCCGCCAGACGTGCTTTTTCTGTCCATTCGACAACCTGCATAATCAGCGTCAGTATAACCAATTAATCTTAAATCAGTATCTTTTGGTTACCATAGCCCTAATTGTGGAGTTCCTTTGAGATAGCGTAGAATTCGCTTGACTGCATGCATGTGGAACTCCTTCGGGTCAGCTTGAAACGAGCACAGAGGCAAGTGATGAACATGATGTCGGGTCAGCTTGACGTCAAGTAGAGAAGAGATCCAATAATGTTCAGATAGGTTGTGATGTTGACTGCCTTTCCAGACGGATCAACATCCAATTTGCAGTTTGTTGACATGAGAGTATTCATTGGTGTGCTCTTGTCTTAATTAAATCTCTTCAGAATAACTCGGATATCATTGGTTTGAATGATGAAGAATTCCATCTTCGAGTTGCTTTATTTGTAGTCCAAGAAAGAATTGGAGTTCTCCCATTAAGCTCATCTCGAATTTGATCTTCATGAGATGACCAAATTTCTGATAGAGACGTTCATTCGTCGAGCCGAAGATGATGTCTCAACGTAAACTTGAACGATCATCAGGTCTTTGCCTTGTCTTTTGATGAAGAGTTTCGTATCGATGGTTCCTCTTATGAAGTTGAACTTGACTAAAAATTCGCTTAGAACATCATACCAAGCACGAGAGGCTTGTATTAGTCCATAGAGAGCTTTGTCCAATCGATAGACATGATCGGGATGATTCTCGTGCACGAACCCGTCGGGTTGAGCGACGTAGAATTCTTCTTTTAACACACCGTTGAGAAAGACGGTTTTAACATCCATTTGATAGACTTTGAATTCTTTATGAGCCGTGTATGCTAGAAATAGTCGAATTGCTTCGATGCGTGCAACCGGAGCATACGTCTCGTCGTAATCAATTCCTTCTTGTTGATTTTACCCCTTGGCTACGAGTCGTGCTTTATTCCTGATTACTTCACCGTTCTCGTTCTTCTTATTCTTGAAAACCCATTTAGTTCCAAGAATTGTTTTGCCATGCGGTCTAGGAACTAATGTCCAAACTCGTAGACGCTCGAATTGGTTGAGTTCATCTTGCATTGCGATCACCCAATCCGGGTCTTCAAGGGCTTCGACTACCTTAATTGGTTCGTTTTGGCTTAAGAAGCACGTGAATAATCCGTTTTGTGTAGACGTCCTAGTGCGTACTCCACTTGAAGGATCACCAATAATTTGGTCGATAGGATGAACTCGAGTCCACTTGCGTTCATGAGGAAGAAACGAAGTAGATTCATTGTTGATTTGTAGATCGAGACTTCCTGAATTGATGGGCTGATCATTCGTAATTGGGAAATTCAATTCTGAGGTTGAATTGGAAGGAATTCCTCATCTGCATTTGTAGGAGTTGCAGCTCTAGTTGAAGATTCAGAATTAGGAGAATCTAGAACATTTGTTGGAGTCTTAGGATTGAGAGTCTCAATTGGAATTTCTTCCGTAGAGGAAGAAGGAGCACTACTTGGTATAGAATGAGACGAAGCAAGCAATTGAGACTCGTTCTGATAAAAATGTTCAAATAGAAAATCCAAATCATCTAGGTCGGCGGGAATTGCTTCTTTTGACTTTGAGGTAGAAGTTGTCGGAAGTTGTTGACTTTGTGCCAACACGCCTATAAGATCGGGTTCTGAACTGTTTTGTTCAGAAGCCAATTCCGACACTTCTTGAAAAGTGACGTTGTAGCTTTTCAAAATAATATGCGAAGACTTGTTATAGACGCGGTATGCTTTAGAAGTGGATGAATATCCAACAAAGACGGCTTCAAATGCTTTAGGGTCGAACTTGCTTCGATGCTCCCGATCGTTGGCCACAAAACATTTGCACCCGAATACTTTGAAGAATGAGATATTCGAAATCCTTTGATTAATTATCTCATACGACGTCTTTTCAAAGCGTTTGTGAATAATCGTCCGATTTTGCGTAAAGCACGCGGTACTCACTGCTTCAGCCCATAGAAAATGAGGGAGACCGGAATGTATTAGCATTGTTCTTGCAGCTTCAACTAGAGTTCGATTCTTCCGTTCTACGGCGCCATTTTGTTGAGGCGTTTTAGCCGCTGAAAATTGTTGAATAATTCCAAGTGACTGATAGTAATTGCGGAGACGTTGATTCTTGAATTCAGTTCCGTTATCAGTCCTGATTACTTGGATTTTCTTTTGCAGGAGATTCCGAGTCGTATTCACAAAGCTTATTATCAAGTCTCCAGTCTCATCTTTAGTTCGGAGATATCTTGTCCAGGTGTAGCGAGAATAATCGTCGACAATTACTAACACATATTTACGACCGTTGAAGTAATTGCAAGGGTCGAGATGTAGAAGCAACTTGCTTGAGTTTGTGCGATGCTCGCTTCATTTTTCCGATTTGACAAGCCAAACAATTATGCTCTTGATGTATGGAAATCGTTGGTAGACCGTGTACCGAATTTTTGATAGAAAGTTTGTGTAGAGCTTTGAGATTTAGATGAGATAGGCGTTGATGCCATAAGCTGTTCCTCTTGATTGTAGTCTGTGAGATGAGGCAAACAGCTGTCGAAGGTCGAACTGTTGTCAGATTGATGGTGTATAGATTAATTAGATCTTCGAGATCCTGTTAGAAGTTCTTGATTCTGACTATTTAAAATTATGCACTGATCAGCTAGAAACACCACTTGAAATCCTTTATCGCAGAATTGTCCTATGCTAAACAGGTTGTGTTTAAGACCTTGGACGTAAGAGACATCTTTGATTGTCAGATTCTGCAGTAGAATATCTCCAAAGCCTAGTATTGAAGCTGAATCTTTGTTGCCGAATCTAACTTTTCCGTTGTAACGGTCTTGGTAGTTGCTCAACAGTTCTTGATTTCCTGTCATGTGTGTGGAGCAACCGGAATCTAAATACCACTCATGATGGATCTGCATAGAAAAATTTTAGAGAGACTTAGGTACCCATTTAGTAATGGGTCCTCTCGGATTAGCAGATTTGATAGGTAAGGTTTGTTCATTTTTGTTCCTAAATCATTTATGCTTTTAGGTACCCAAACCAACTTGGAATTAGTTGGTTTAAGTGGTACCTCTTTAGGCAACTTGGCCTTGTGGGCTTGCGTTGGCCTAGAAGGTGTCTTGGGAACCCATTGAGGTTGAACCTCACATGGGAGGTTAATTTCAGCGCGGACAAATATCTTATTAATCTTAGAGCATGAGAAAATCTTTTCTCTAGCTAGTCTTTTAAGGTGTGTGGCTGGGTGTACTTTGATCGGATACCTTAAATGAGGACAAGAATGTATCGAGCTATAAGCTTTCTTTATAGCCGGATCTTGTTGCCTATGAGACTTAAGATTTGCATGTCTTAGAATGATGGATTATGTTTTTAGAAGTAGAGCCGATTTCAAAATTTGTGCTTTCAAAATTAATAGGCTTTAACGCATAAGTGGAAGCAACAATATTAAAATTAGAAATGGTTGTCTTCTCACGAGTGTCCATAGTTTTTGATACAGAAGAAAATTATTCATTTCTTTCATTTTTGTTCTGAAATTCTATCCTAGGCACTCTTTCCTTTGCACGATTCACCTCTTTTTCTACTCTACCCGTGGATGGAGTAGAAAAAGAGTTAGTAAAAATCTTTTTTCCTTTTTGAAGCATTTAAGGACTCTTTTCCTCCCTTTACGCTTTTTAAAGAATATTTATCTTCTTTTAAAATATTTTGTAAAATAATAGGAGGTGTTTTCTTAGATTTAATCTTGTACTTAATTAATGATTTTTCTTTCAAAGTAAAATCAGGACAAGATTTTAAAATTGAGGAAGTTTTGAGATTAGAAATCTCCAATAAAAGCTCATTCTTTTCTGCTTTGAAATTCTTTCTTTCTGTTTCTAAGGAAGTGTTTAAATCAGTTATTTTCTTAATAATAGCAGGAATATAACATAAAGTAGAATTTTGAAAATGATCATTATTTTCTTCCTGAACTTTAGGAAGATCTTCTAAAGGATATATTGAATTATAATCACTAGACATGTTGATTTCTCGTGTCTTGTAACTATTATTCAATTCGGTGTAGTAAAAATGGATGTCAGTCATATTTGTGGGTTTAAGTTTAGATTCTTCTAAGGCATTTATTTCGGAAGAATTAGTAAAGGCCATTAGGGAAGTTAATCCTAATCCAATATACTTGATATCATATAACTGTTTGACATTGACCTTTTTCAAGTTACATGGATTGTTAAAACCTAAGCCTTCTTATTATTATAAAATTCTATATCAAGAGGTTGATTTAGAAATATAGTCTGATCCGTTTGCCCCCTTTTCGTTAGAAGATCGCCTAAAGTTTTAATCATAGAGTAAAGCTTCTTACGTTCGTCAGAGATTTCCTTAAAATTATTTCTAGAAATTTCTAGATCTCTTTGACAATCGCTAAGAGTCTTACTAATGTCATTTATTTTTATCTCAGAGGTAGTTATCTTAGATTCAAGACTAGTTATGGTTTCCTTAGCATTAGATAAGAGAATATCTAAGTGAATTGTTCTATCTAATTGCTTTTGAAAATTATTTTCATTAAGGGCTAGTCTTTCTTCTAATTCCTTTTTACTTTTCCGCTCATTTTTCATGTTTGTATACTTTATTTGTAAGGATTCTAACATGTTTAATAATGTATATTTAGGCATCGTTACCTCTTGTGATGATGTTGATGCCTTTTCTTCATCATCTGACCTCCTTGATGAGTTATCGTTTGAGGGCGTCAAGGTATTCCATTAGAGCAAGATTTTCGTCTTCAGAATCTGTGGTGTCTTCCAGCCAATGCTCTTGTTCGGCCATCAAAGCTACTCCAGTCACTTTTTGTTTAGTTAGTTGGAATTTCTTGGAGTAGTAGTTGGCGGCCTTCTTCTTGGAAAGTTTGCATTCTCTGGCGAAGTGCCCTATCTTTCCACAATTGTAGCACTTTTGTGGTTCTTTGGTGTTTTTAGATTCTGACGACTCAGCCGGTCTTTCCTTGTACTTGGAGCTTGATGTCCGAAGTCTATTAGTCGAAGAGGAGGATTTCTTTTTATAGAACTTTTTGTTCTAACTCCGTATTGCATGTGCATACATATAAAGACTGAGTTCTAGAGAGACGAAGAAAGTTAGGTCGGGTCGAGTGAAGGAGGCAACTCTCTTTGATAAAAAGAAGAAGCTACCTTCAACTCTTGTTACTCCTGTTTTCGACCGCTTTACCTTTTCAATCGTCTTGTAATATCGCAGACCGTGTTTCTTTATTTTCCACTAAGGTGTCTAAGGCTTGTTATGACAAATACAATGTACTTCCACGTTCTCATAATAATCGTTTTTCAAAAAATGCTTCCACTTTGCAAAGAATAAAACATTTCTCATCCCCTCTTCATGATGGTGTATCTCCGATGCAATACAAGCAATCTCACAAAACAAAGAGAAAGTGATACACCTCACCCAAAAATCAGGACAAAGACAACCGTAATAAATTGTTTAAACATAGAGAAATGTGGATTCCAAAATCTCTACTGCACCCAATAGGCTATAATCGAGTCTGGGTTCCTAAGTCAGTCATTCAGCAAGCTGACTTAGAACTCAACATAACAACAAAAAGGTTGAACCCCTAACCTACAATTAAAGAAGGACATGTCCTCATACGTGTACCTAATCTTGCTTAACTTGTTTTGCAGGTCCGTCATGTGTGGTACTTAGACTCAGGTTGCTCCTCACATATGACAGGAAATAAAGAGCTATTGACCAAATTTTCTGAGAGCTATCTTGCGAAGGTCTACTTCGAGAACGTTGACTCTGCTCCTATGCTAGGAACAGGCGACCTCATTCATGACAGACTCACTATCAAGGAGTTTCGTACGTCAAAGGCCTAAGCTACAACCTATTTAACATCGGACGCTTATGTGACAAAGGCTTCAAGGTTCTCTTCGAATCTAACAAACGTAGCGTCATCAATGATAAAGGTTTGGAGCTGCTCACCGGCCACAGAAAGACGAACCTCTACTCCATTGATCTGAAGACTACTCGATCAACGTGCCTCATCTCTCGAGCCTCTCTACATCAGAACGACCTTTGGCACCAGCGCCTCTCACATCTCAACTTCGAGGATCTAAACAAGCTCCGCACGAACAACTTGGTCAAAGGACTTCCCTCGTTTAGGTACCACAAAGAGCATCTTTGCTCGCCGTGCGAAATGGGGGATGAGGAAAGCGTCCCACAACACCAAACACACGGCATCAACCTCTTGAGCTCATTTACATGGATCTGTGTGGACATGCGTACTCAGACCATCAATGGGCGAAGATACGTGTCAGTAATCGTGGACGATTTCTCGCGCTTCACATGGACCAAGTTTCTCCGAACCAAAGACAAAACACCGGATCTCATCATCGAGTTTGTGAAGACAACACAAAATCTTCACCAGCTGAGCGTCCAAATAATTAGAACTGACAATGGAATTACCCAACAATTCAAGAACAGAAAGCTCAGCGATTTCTATGCATCTCTTGGCATTACCCAACAATTCTCAGCTGCGAAGACATCCCAACTGAATGGAGTCGTCGAACACAAGAACAAGACTCTAGTTGAAGAAACCAGGACTCTTCTGATTCATTCTGGAATGCCATACTTCTTATGGGCTGAAGCACTAAATATGGCGTGCTTCACTCAGAATCGTGCTTCGCTTCACAAATAATTTATGTGATCTCCTTACGAGATGATCAACCGCAGAATGCCAGACGTCTCCTTTCTCAGGTTCTTCGGATGTAAGTGTTATATTGCCAACGACCGCGAAGATTGGAGCAAACTTGATCCTAAGGCTTTTGAAGGCGTACTTGTGGGATACTAGACAAAATCCAAAGCCTATTGAGTATACCTAAAAGAAAGAAGTTCTGTCATGGAAAGCATCAACGTTACGTTCGACGAACTAGACCAAGTGACTTGTGCACAAATCAGTCCAGAAATCAGACTTTTACGAGTGTTGACGAAAGATCAACCAAGTACCTCTACGGTGGCCACGCCTTCAAATACTTATACTTCAAGCGATATTGATCTTGATCTGCTATTCGACCACGTCTATCCAATAGTACCGCTACCCACCGTTTTTACTTCTTCTGCAGCCCCAAGCAATGACCTTTCGCCTCCTACGATGGAAAATCTCTACATCGACGAAGACAACACACCTCCTACTGACTCTGATATCATTGCAAGCTCAGAAGACAACACCTTCTAATCCACTGATTCCACGACAGAAATGTCTTCAACAAAGTCAGATCGTAACATGTTGAGTCTACGGAACCACAGATTATCCCAAATCAGGAAATTCATGCGGGTACCGATGCCAGTACATCATCCCAAACACACGAAATAAAGTTCACCCGCACTCATCCGAACTCGCAGATAATTGGGGATCCTTCCAGTGGTGTTATTACTCGCGCTTCAACGATCAATGAAAGTCTCTACTCATGTTTCCTAAGTCAAAAGGAGCCGACCAAAGTTGCTGGCGCTATTACCGATCCAGACTGGATCATTGCCATACAGGAAGAAATTGGCCAATTTAAGAGACTAAACGTCTGGAAACTCGTACCTAGACCGAAAGGGAAAACCATTATTGATTGCCTCTTTTTGCTCCTATTCTGCTCCGCATATCTCATAAACTCCTCACACCATTCAAATACTCAGATGTTGTATGCATACCACACATCCAACCCCGATCCATTTCAAGATTTAACCTAAACTATAACAAGTATATATATAAACAACGATTTCATAGAGGCCAACATAAATCACATAATAAACCAACGGGCTTTCAGGGTCCTTATCACTCCAATCTAACCCATCTTAAACATACGTGTTTGAGCTTCGATATTGGCAAAAAATTCGGCAACATTTCCCCACATTCGGCACCGTACCCCCTGTGTTGTCTAAAATTTTGCGTTGTACCCCCCAATTTTGTGGTGAAAATGACAAGGTGGGATTTTTACGCAATTTCCGAACCATAGGGGTTTGATGCTTATTTTTAAAACCACAGGTAGATTATATGCTATTTACCCAAAAATATATGAAAGGATATATATTAAATTCATATGACTACCCAGTGAACATTCAAGGGAATCGAAACCAAACTTTAATTAATATCGAAGTTCAAAACACACATTACAACCTAAAGCTATAGTGATCGTCTAAGAACGGTCCCAAAATGGGGATTCAAGGTTTCCTCATAATGAGCATACTTTGAACGGGTATCTAGGTTATTAAAAGTAGAGAACAACACCTCAATGACTAATTTATGAGACAAATATCAAGTCACAAACCACCCAAAATCAATCCGGAAAACACCCAAAATTCAAATTTTGAAAATAATCCGCATTTTGTTTACATAAATCGCCCAAAATCAACTCGGAGAACACCCAAATGCACATACCTAAGCGATTCAACGTCCGAAATCGCTCAAAAACGGAATAATAAGCTCTGAAATCTAAAAAAATCCCAACATATCCACAAATTCAACCAAAATTCAAAACAATCAACAATATTATTTCGGAATCACGGCTATTTAGCAACGAACTGAACGCGTTTTACCGTAATGTAGCTCGGTCTCCGTGGGTTGGTGGTTGTCGTCGCCGGTGATGTGGTCGTCGTCGTCGAATTTTCGCCGTCAGTCAGACCTAAAATCGCACGTGGGTATAAGGGGAAGGGTTTATTTGGGGTTCGTCTCTGTTGCACGACATGAAAAGGGGAAGGGTTTTGGGTAATTTAAAGATTATAGGGGACGGTTGTTACCGCGTAACCAGCGCCTTAAACGACGGATGGCCTTAATTGCCCCGTAAGGTTATTACCAAACATGAGTTCCTACAATGCCTACCAACCCCATCCTCTTGTCCCAACGACGCAATCATCTTGCCAAACCAACGCTCCATTTTGACACATCGCCATGACGATCTTCCTAATTCGATCTTCACGAGGGGAAGTAGTACTAAAGAAAATAAATAAACGAGAGCAATACAACAACGAAAGTGCAAGATTGATAAGAAATGTTAAATCCACAAGTGTTGCCGAATCACGCGACACCACGTGATTTAAAGACCGAAGTTGTCGCTCGTGTACGCCTCTTCAAAATTAAAATCGAATTTGCAATCTCAATATAAGGTTGAACAAAATTAGGGGGAGTTTCGCCACTATCAAAGGGAGAGTGGAACACAAAGAGATGAGATTCTCCAACAATAGTTTATACACAAAGAGAAATTCTCCAAGATCCGGCAAAGCAACCTCAAAAACCTTGCAATTTTTGCGAGACGAGCTTCAAGAGAAGATTAGAAGGAAGATCCGATGCCGAGAAGAAAAGATCAAGACACAGTGAGCTTGAAGATTTCCAAAGAAGGGAGGCCACAAGGCAAGACAAAGGAGAAGATTATTAGGACTCATGAAATCACACTATGCCCTACAAAGATAATCGATGATAAATTGAAGATTGAAAACAAAGGGGGAGATTGTTAGATATATATATTATTGTGTTCAACAATTATAATTATCTTTGTTATGTACGTACAAATTAGAACAGGTCAAAGACCTTGAGTCTATTTGCAATAAAGGCAACTTATGGTTATTGTGCAATATTAAAATATATGAAATATATATACTAAATCCTAATGTAGTGTGTGTGTGTGAAGCATAAGAGAATATCCATTTAAGAGAAAAAGTAGCATCCACTCTCAAGCACCATCCACACAAGCAAAATCGCTAAATCAATCGTGATAAATCTCTTAATCTAATAGGTTGGATATAATATCGGGTATTTGTCATAAGATCAACTTAATGTTATTGTGTAATATACCAAAATATGTGGTATATATACTAAACCCTAGTGTGTGAGTGTGTGTGAAGCATAAGAAAATATCCATTTGAGGGAAAAAGGAGCCAGCACACCATCCACGCAAGTTAAATCTGTGGATCAATCGTGGTAAATCTCTTAACCTAATATGTTGGATATAATATCTAGTTCTTTCAAAAATCGGTTCGGGAAATACAAAAATTTATGTACATGTCGAAACATGATGGGTGGTGTGTGCTTGATGATATGAATTTAAATTGTGTGTGCTTGATGAGAACCGTGAGTGAATGTTGTTCTAGTTGGCGTCTCCTTGATGAGAAACAATAGGTAAATTATCATCGTCTCAAATAGCGGGGGTTTTAAAGTAGTATAAAAAACTTAATATAGTATAATACGCTTTTAAAAAAAAAAGCAAAATTTAATACGTTTTACCGAATTTTTGTGAAAAATTGTGCAATAGCGCGCTCTTACGCTTTTAAGAACACATATTGTGAGCTATAGTATCTTTAGTTGCGCGATTACCTCGTTACTGTCGTACCACAATGGTAATGGGCGATCGACAATGCTTGCGACGTGTTAAAGTTCTTCTAAGAACTATCTTATCCAAACACCCTTTGTAGCTACCTTAAAGGCTGTTATTTACTTAGTTTTAGCGGTGAATTCATTCGCGGTGCTCCGCTTCACATTTTTCTATCACCACCGGTTAGTGCAAAGACAAAAGCCAATGTCGATTTTCGATCATCCACGTCTAGCTGGAAACTTGAATAAGTATCCATCCACCTTTTATTCTACATTCCTATAAACCAATATCATTTCCTTATACCGTCTGAGATACGTCAAGATACTCTTTATTGTCACCCAACGTTCAGTATCCATGTTGGCCTGAAATCTAATTAATATACTTTCATATTGTGGGCTATGTTAGGGCATTTGACAAGCATCACATACAATAAACTACCAACTGATGATGCTTAGGGGATTCCAAACATCTGTTTTCTCTTTTCCTAGCTATGAGGGAACATAGTCTTCAAGAGATTTTCCCATGTCGTGAATGGGTAAGAACTCTTTCTCAGATTCGTGCGTCGTACATCTATTACATAATTTTTCTAAGTATGGGGTTTGAGAGGGATCGATCATTCGATTCACCCAATTTCTAAATAGTCGAATCCCAAGAATGCAGGTATCCCAAGTCTCGTGGTTTTCTCAACAACCCGAAATTCTCTTAGGACATATTCCTCAATTTACTCGAGGTCGTGAATCCCACACGGCGGTTCAAGCCGGCAATTGCACTCCGTCGTCAAGACCGCATTCGTCGTCAACCCATGCACTTGGAAAATCGGGCCTAGCAAAATAGCAACAAGTCAATACCTCAAAGACAGCGTTGACCCATTTGGTCGAAGGTTTTCCGCACAACCTATTATAGTCATTCAATCAATAAATTAACTTTCTAAGAATGTGATCGATTAGGATACGAGTCAGTGTCTAAATACAACATCATGTATCAATGTCATAAGCAAGCTCTCACTTCCCAAGTGAGTGACTGACACAGTCACTTAAGACACTTCCACATATCAATTCATACTTATAATTTGTTCACCCTACCGGAGATTAAGACTTGTGGACTAATTCAACACAAATGGCTAATCGTCCATCGGTGTCCCATCTCTGACTAGCATAATCGATGACTAAAATTCTATCGTGTTTTGGGTTATCTTGTTAAAGAATGCTCCATATAAGAGTTGTATGATCATGCCTCAAATTAAGTAAAACACAAAACTCGATAATATTCTTGAAAATAAATTATTCGAATACAATATTCCAAATTCGAATACTACGTGGGTCGTAACCTAATTCATCCACTCCTCGAAATGGCAGTTCGAAGGTATATTCCCTACAAGGACGAGTGGTCGTCAACATAGTATGAACCGGAAGAAGAAGAAGAAGATGAAGGAGAAAATCATCGGAGTGAAATGCATGAGCTCCCAGAACTACTCAACTTATGAGTCAACGAGTCAACGAGCCACCGAACCTGAGCAAAGGCTCGGTGCTGATCGAGACTCCTTGGGAGAACAAGATGATCACAACTCATTTCCTTGAAGACTATTATTGTCCAAAATCTGGAGGCGTCCCGGAAAAATCAAGCCTACTTACGAGCTAACCATCAGAGGCCTCACGCACTTGAAGCCTACTTCCTTGATTTTGTCTTGTAGTTTTATTTTAAGTGAACTAGACTCTATTTGGTAATGTCTAGTGATATATTTGTTGTAATGGACTTTTTAGGGTGGCCCAAGAATCTTATACCTAACTTAGGATATAAATACTAAAACCCTACACTTTATCAATGAAAATCATTATCGATTAAAGAGTCGCTACAGTAAGCACTTGAGAGCAAAACACGCACAAAACAGACACTTAAGGTTTTTAGCGAAATTTCACTTGATTCCCACCGTTTTTGGTGATCGTTAGGCGTTTTTGAGACCTTCAATCCTCAAAGAAACAAAACTGTGTTTCAACATCTACTCCAAAGGCTGAATGCGTCGTTGCTGCTAGCTGCTGTTTTTAGATTCTTTGGATACACACTCAACTTCGGGATTACGGGTTTGCTTTAAATAACGTTCCAATTTATAACGACTCACAAAATGCCATCACCATAACATGTAATCCTTTTCATCATTCTCACAGTAAGCACATCGATTTACGCCATCACTTCATAATAGATCATGTTGAGAAAGGAACAATTGAAATGTACTTTGTTATAACGGAGCTACAACTTGCCGACATATTTACCAAGACATTGTATGAAAAATAATTTCAATTCCTGGTCTCTAATTTATGCATGCTAAATCTTGCTCCTTGATCGATTGGTCCTTTCCGCCTGATCATATTTGTGTTTTAATAATGCAACTTGACTACCTGTTTAGGTGGAGAATTATCCTATATACTCATTAAGAAAAATTAAATAATAAAAATATATAATGTAAATTTTGTATAATAATACCTAAAACAAATCGATAATAAACATAAGAAAATAAATATATAAAAATAAAAAAGTAAATAAATAAATATAATAACACCATTAATTTTTTTTCTCTCTTTTAAGTTTTTGTTGCCTATTTGATTACTCTAGCACACCTACTAATAATATTTTTTCTTCCTAATATTTTTTGTCAATATATGCTTCCTTGATTAAATGAGCAAGTGTTACATTTTTCATGTTCTTGATATGTACATGATCTTCTAGTCACATTTCCCACTCTAGACGATTAGCATGTGCCTGAGAGAATACCCAAAATGGTCTCCGATGTTTGTCATATGGACCAATTTAATCCCCAATGTTTCACGTGGACCAATTTTGTTCCTGATGTTGTCGATTTTGAACCAAATTGATCCTCCGATAATTTGTCCGTCAATTTCATGCCAATATTGTACTGGTCGGCGGATTTCTCCCTCAATAAACACTTGAAATAATAATAATTAGATTTAAAAAGAAAAAAAGATTTCTCTAACAAAACAAAAGAGAAAAAACAAAAAAAATTAAAATATAACATTTGAAATAAAAATAAAAATAAAAATCGTTTGACATATTTATTACAAAATTTAAAAATATATAAAAGAAAATAAAAATAAGAATAAAAATAAAAAATCAACACAATTCAAAATAATTTATTTTTTTGTTTTACTAATTTATTAAAAATAAAAAATATTAAAAAAGAAAAGAAAAAGGTAAAAAATAATCAAATAAATAATATATTACCAAATTATTTTATATGTTTTTTCGTTATTTATTAAAAATAAGAAATTATTTACCAAAAAAATGAAATAAAATATAAAACGAAATAAATATATCTTTTAATGTTATATTTTATTTTTTTATTTTTAATAAATAAATAATAAATCTAAATTATTATTTTTTTATTTTTGTAAATTTTTATTTTAATATATAAGTAAAACGAAAAATAGGTTTATTATTATTTTTTATTTTGATTTTTCATAATATTATTAATTTTCATTAAACGAAAATAATAAATTTTATTTTTTATTTTTTATTTTTAATATATGTTTTTCTCTTTTTTTAGAGAATTTTTTTCTTTTTTTTTAATCTAATCTATTATTATTTTAAGTGTTAAAAGAGGGAGAAATCCACCGGCCAATACGGTATCGACGCGTGGTATGTTTTCCATCCAAATTGACAGACAAATTAACGCATGACCAATTTGGTTCAAAATCGACAGCATTATGGATTAAATTGATCCATGCGAAACATTGAGAACTAAATTGGTTCATGAGGCAAACATCGGTGACCATTTTTGGAATTCTTCAAGACAAATATGGAGGTAAACATCCGATTTCTATCATCTCTTCATCCGGAGTGGAAAAAAATATCCATGCAAATCCATCAAAACAACGATTTGGACGAGATGGTATCCACGCCATTTTCGACAATATCGCTCAACACGAGGAAGATATAAGTGAGATTCAAAAGGAACATAAGGGCAAACAAATCGAAGACTCAATAGCTCTTGTTTTGGAAAGAAAAACAAGTTGATCTCGCAAAGACAAGAGTATAAAAATGCCGAGTTCTTAAGAAGAAGAAGACGACTCAGACTCGGATTCTGAGCCTGACATGAAAGAGTTCAAGAAGCAATTGTCTCTCATTACAAAAATGATGAGCAAAAAGTTCTACAAAAAGAAGTCCTCCTCTTCAGCTAATCGACTCCGGACCTCAAGTTCTAAGCACAAGGAAAAACCATCCGAGTCCTCAGAATCCAAGAATGCCAAAGAGCCACAAAAATGCTACAACTGTGGCAAAATAGTGCACTTCACCAGAGAATGCAGTCTTCCGAAGAAGAAAGATGCAAACTATTACTCCAAGAAATTTCAATTGACTAAACAGAAGGAAGCTGGAGTAGCTTCATGGCTGAACAAAAGCACTGGCTAGAAGACACCATTGATTCTGAAACGGACAACTTAGCTCACATGGCATTTTTTTAAGGTGCCTCAGACTCAAGTTCAACGAAGAGGACTAACGACGGCTAAGAATCAACCTCGTCTCAAGAGGTAGCTACACCTGACTCTACATTATTAATCATGTTGGAATCTTTACAAATTAAATATGCTAACATGAAACGTGAGCGAAAAAGTACAAAAGAGTTAAATGAGTACTTAGTGTAAATAATTTCAAAATACAATTAGATAAGAAAGTTCACTTAGAAATTCTCTTATTTAATGCTAAGGAAACTATAACTAGTCTTGAATCTAGGATAGCTACTTCTGAGCAACGACCTTAGTAAAACTCTTAGCGATAGTCAGAGAGATTTTGAAAATTTCTAAAAATAATTATAAGGAAATATCTGATGAACGTGAGAAGCTTTACTCTAGGATTAAGATTTTAGATGATCTTTTAACAAAAAGGGGACAAACTGATCAGACAATTTTTCTAAATCAGCCACATGATATAGAATTTTATAAACCTGTTGAAGGCTTAGGTTTTAATAATCCGTGTAACTTGAAAAAAGTTAACGTAAAACAATTATACGATATCAAGTACATGGGTTTAGGACTAACTTCTTTAATGACATTCAATAATGCTTCAGAAATAAATGCCTTAGAAGAATCCAAAAAAAAAGCCAAAACTAGGACTGACATCCACTTTGATTACACTGATTTGAACAATAGTTACACAACACATGAGATAAACCTGTCTAGTAAATATCATTATATCCTATGGAAAATATTCCTAAAGTCGAGGAAGAAAATTATGATCATTCTAAAAATTCTACTTTATGTTATATTCCTGCAATTATTGAGAAAATAGCTAATTTATACTCCTCATTAGAATAGGAAAGAAAGAATTTTGAAGCAGAAAAGAATGCGCTTTAATTGGAGATTTCAAATCTAAAAAATTCCTCACTTTTGACTAACGTTTTTAAATCTTGTCCTGATTTAATTTTGAAAGAAAAACCATTAATCGAGGACAATACCAAATTTAAGAAAACTTCTCCCTTCATTCTACAAAATATTTCAAAAGAAGAAAAATCTTCTTTAAAACGCGTCAAGGAGAAAAAGAGTCTTTAAATGCTTCGAAAGCAAAAAAGTCTATTGCTAATTCTTTTTCTACTACATTCACAGGTAGAGAGTAGTTAAAGAGACGAAGCATGCTAAGGAGAGTGTCTAACTTAGAAATTAAGAAGAAAATTATTAATGACTCATTTTCAAAATTTTCTTCTATACCAAAAATTAAGGACACTTGTGAAAAGAGAGTCGTTTCTAATTTTCATGTTGTTGCTTCAACTTATGCTTTAAAATCTACTAATTTTAAAAGCACAAATTTTGAAATCGGCTCCACTTCTAAAAAGAAAAACATTAATTCTAAGACAAATGAGAGTCTTAAGTCTCGTAAGAGACAAGATCCAGCTATTAAGCAAGCTTATAGCTCGATTCACTCTTGCTCTCAAACACCTTAGGAGACTAGCTAGAGAAAAGATATTCTCCTCAACTAAGACTGATAAAACATTTGTCCGAGCTGAAATTAATGTACCATGTAAGGTTCACCCTCAATGGGTTCCTAAAACATCATCTAGGACGACACAAGCCAAAAAGGCTCAGTTGCCTAAAGAGGTAACACCCAAACCAACTATTTCTAAGTTGGTTTGGGTACCTAAAAATAACATTGGTTTAGGAACCAAAAGTGAACAACCTTTAACCACTAAATCTGCTAATCCGAGAGGACCCATTTATAAGTGGGTATCTAAGTCTCTCTAAACTTTTATATGCAGATCCATCATGTGTGGTATCGAGATTCGGGTTGCTCCACACACATGACGGGAAATCAAGAACTATTAAGCAACTATCAAGATCAATACAACGATAAAGTCATATTCGGTAACAACGATTCAACTCCAATTCTAGGCTTTGGAGATATCATTCTGAAGAATCTAACAATAAAAGATGTCTCATACGTCAAAGGTCTCAAACACAACATGTTCAGCGTTGGACAATTATCCGATAAAGGCTTTCAAGTGTTATTTCTAGCTGATCAGTGCAGAATTCTAAACATTCAGAATCATGAACTTCTTACAGGAGCTCGACAATCTAACCTCTACACCATAAATCTGACAATTGTACGACCTTCGACGGATGTTTGCCTCATCACTCAGACTAAAAACAAGAGGAACAGCTTACGACATCAACGTATGTATCATCTTAATCTCAAAGCTCTTCACAAGCTTTCTAATAAAAAGTTGGTCAATGGTTTGCCAACTATCTCATTTCAAAAAGAGCATAAATGTTTGGCTTGTCAAATGGGAAAAATGAAGCGAGGTCACACAAACTCCTCAAGCAAGTAGCTTCTACATCTCGACCTTTGGAATTACTACGCATGGACCTTTGTGGACCAATGCGAGCACAAAATATCAACAGTCGCAAGTATGTGCTAGTGATTGTCGACTACTATTCTCGCCATACGTGGACAAGGTTTCTACGAACTAAAGATGAGACTGGAGATTTGATAATAAATTTTGTGAATACTACTCAGAATCTTCTACAACAGAAAATACAAGTAATCAGGGCTGACAACGGGACTGAGTTCAAGAATCAACGCCTCAGTACTTTCTATCAGTCACTTGGAAACTGTCAACAATTTTCAGCCGCTAATACGCCTCAACAAAATGGCTTCGTAGAACAGAAGAACCGGACTTTGGTTGAAGCTGCACGGACTATGCTTATACATTCCGGTCTCCCTCACTTTTTATGGGCTGAAGCAGTGAGTACAGCTTGCTTTACGCAAAATCGGACGATTATTCACAAACATTTTGAAAAGACGTCGTACGAGATAATAAATCAAAGGATACCGAATATCTCCTTCTTCAAAGTCTTCGGGGCAAATGCTCTGTGGCGAACGATCGAGAGCATCGAAGCAAGTTCGACCCTAAATCATTTGAAGCCATCTTTGTTGGATATTCATCAACTTCAAAAGCATATCGCGTCTATAACGTCACTTTTCACGAGGTGACCGAATTTGCTTCTGAACAAGACAGTTCAGAACACGGGCTTATAGGCATGTTGGCACAAAGTTAACAAATTCCGACAACATCTGCCTCACTGTCAGTAGAAGCTCTTCCCGCTCATTTGGAAGACTTGGACTCTCTTTTTGAACATTTTTATCGGAACGAGTCTCAAATGTCTGCTTCATCGCAATCTATACCAAGCAACGCACCTTTCCCTTCTACGGTGGAAATTCCAATGAGATTCACGATTCAAAATCCAACCGATGTTCTAGATTCTCAAGTTCTGAATCACCAACTAGTGTTGCAGCTCCTACTAATGCGGAAATTCTATCAAGTTCAACTTCAGAAATAAATTTCCCTCCTACGGATAATCAGCCTAACACTTTAGGATGTCTCAAAGTACTTATCAACGATGGTTCTACTTCGGTTCTACCTCATGAACGCAAGTGGACATTAGTTCAATCTGTCGATCAAATAATTGGTGATCCTTCAAGTGGAGTACGCGCTAGGACATCTACAAATTACGGACTTTTCACGTGTTTTTTAAGCCAAAACGAACCAATCAAGGTATTTGAAGCCCTTAAAAACACGGATTGGGTGATGGCAATGCAAGACGAACTCAATCAATTTGAGCATCTACAAGTTTGGACTCTAGTTCGTCGACTGCACGGTAAGACAATTATAGGAACCAAATGGATTTTCAAGAATAAAAGAACGAAAATGGTGAAATTATCTGGAACAAAGCACGACTCGTAGCCAAAGGGTACAACCAACATAAAGGCATTAACTACGACGAGATGTATGCTCCTGTTGCCGAATAGAAGCTATTCGACTCTTTTTGGCGTATGCGGCTCATAAAGACTTCAAGGTCTATCAAATGGACGTAAAAAACGCCTTTCTCAACGGCGTGTTGGAAGTTTACAACGCTCAACCCGAAGGGTTCGTGCACGAAAATCATCCTGATTATGTCTATCGATTGGACAAAGCTCTCTACGGACTAAAACAAGCCCCCGAGCTTGGTATGATGTTCTGAGCGAATTTCTAGTAAAGTCCAACTTTATAAGAGGAACAATTGATACGACACTGTTCATCAAAAAACAAGGCAAGGACTTGATGATCGTTCAAGTCTACGTTGACGACATCATTTTTGGTTCGACTAATCAACGACTCTGTCAGAAATTTGGTGAACTAATGAAAACCAAATTCGAGATGAGCTTAATGGGAGAACTCCAATTCTTTCTTGGACTACAAGTCAAGCAGCTCGAAGATTGAATTTTCATCAGTCAAACAAAGTATATACCAGATATTCTGAAGAGATTTAATCAAGACAAGAGCCCACCTATGAGTACTCTCATGTCAACAAGCTGTAAATTGGATGATGATCCTTCTAGAAAGGCATCAACATCACAACTTATCGGAGTATCATTGGCTCTCTTCTCTACTTAACGTCAAGCCGACCCGACATCATGTTCGCCACTGCCTCTGTGCTCGGTTTCAAGCTGACCGGAAGGAGTCTCACATGCACGCGGTCAAGCGAATCATACGTTATCTCAAAGGAACTCCTACCTTAGGGTTATGGTATCCAAAAGGCACTGACTTTAGATTAATTGGATATACTGATGCCGACTATGCAGGTTGTCGAATGGACAGGAAAAGCACGTCTGGCGGAGCACAATTCTTAGGCGATAAGTTAGTCTGTTGATCCTCGAAGAAGCAAAATTGCGTATCAACTTCAACGGCCGAGGCAAAGTACGTCGTGGCTGCCAGTTGTTGCTCTCGAGTTCTGTGTATGCGGACGCAACTTCGCGACTACGGGTTTGAATTTAATAACATTCCTATTTATAGTGATTCTCAAAGTGTTATTGTCATTACTTGCAATCCTGTTCATCACTCACGCACGAAACACATAGATATTTGCTATCATTTTATAATAGATCATGTAGAAAAAAGGCACTATAGATATGTATTTTGTTAACACGGAGTTTCAACTTGCCGACTTATTCAGTAAGGCATTGGATGAAAAACGATTTCAATTCCTTATCGCTAAGTTAGGCATGTTGAAACGTGCTTCACATGCTCCATTATGTTTACGTGTGATATTCTATGTGCTTTTTGATCCTCTCTGTTATATCTTGCGTGATTTCATTTTCAATTAAAAAATATATATATATTAAATAAATAATATAATAAAATAAATAAATAATTATATATATAAAAAATATATATAATATAGTATAATAAAAAAAATGGGGAATGACGATGACTTTGTTCATTTTGATTTACTTATAAAAATATTTCTATGATACATGCTTTATTATTTGCTTAGAATTTCACGTCACATTCTTTTGTCTAAAGAGCGCACTGTGTGTCACACTTCAAATGCTTATCTCTTGATTTGTGCTTCGTGGCCTCATTCTTGATTTGTGTTAGTTCGTCATGTAAATGATAAGGGCAATTAGGAAATTCCTCACTTGGCCAAATTATAAATCCTTTATTTTTTCCTCTAGGAATCCCCTTTGAGCCTTCTCTAATATTCTTTTTTATTTAAAATCCGATCAAGCCTTCAACCTTATTTAATAAGTCTCGAGGGCTGCTCATACAAGAAAAAGAGGGGGAGAAAAGGAGATCGAGACGCACACGATGAATGCTATATGCTCAAATATGCTCTCGATTATTATAAAAGAGAAACATGAACGTCGCTGTGAACTTCTTCTAGATAATCTCGTAAACTCGTCAAAACGGTTAGAAGAGAGGCACCTTCGAATTGAACTTCTCCAACGATAATCTTGGTCTTATATCGAGACAACGAGAAGAGGAGCACGGCCTTGGGTTCGAATTCCACAACTGTGAACCTTCAATAGGAACACGGTCTCGACTCGAGAAATACAAAAAAAAAATAAAGATCTAATGTTTAATGCCACGCAAAAAAGAAGAGATTCCACTTGAGCAAGTGCAGAAGAAAAGAAAAGAAACATAAGCATAAATGAATTTTAAAAGGACCTCTGGAATGGAAGAATTTTAAGCTCACTTATTCCAAATTATTGTGCTACCCTTCTAAGACATAGCCTAAAATAATAATCCCTTCAAAGTCCCTTTGATTCAAATTGATGGACTTTCGCCTGGTAAGTTGATTAATGCGCCATGATAACGGGTAATTGATAAAATTTTGTCGTGTTGATATGCGTGATATATATATATATATATATACTGATTATCCCCATGATAAAAATAAATTGAGCGTTATGAGCGAACCATGCGAGAGTTGTCGAAATAATTCATACTATGATCTTAGGATATTACTTTTGTGACATGATTTGATGGCAAATTATTATTCTGTGTCATGTGAAATTTTTGCGTGATAATGATCAAAATGACATAATTCTGACCCCAAAATATCATCGCACATTTTTTAATGCATTGGTACGTAATTGTCAAAAAGCAAAATTTTAGACAAATACATGTAAACGCAAATTTTCATATGCATGATTAGGGGATCATGAATCTACGCCGAATCATGAACTGCGACTGTATTTCACATTTTTGGAAGTGATTTTTTACTCTCATATTTTCGACTGCTCATGCTTACGAAATCTGATTTCCTGCAATTTAGATTTAACCATTTTGATTAACCGCATGATAATTGATTCGGAACTAGTTTTTGATCATTTTGAGTCCAGATTAACTCCTGTTTTCCAAAAAATCGTCATTTGCAGTCTAAAATTTTACTGTTCGATTTCGGAGTTTTTAGGTCAAAAACCGTTTCATCGCAAATAATGTCATCGAAGAACTTTAGTTTTTGTTAAGTTTTTATTCGATCGCAACTCAGGGGCGAAAACTTTAGTTCGATAAAATTTTATTCGATCGCAAAACTAAGCGGCGAAAAAACTTTAGTTTTTCGATAAAATTTTATTCGATCGTAAAACTACGCGGCGAAAAACTTTAGTTTTCGATAAGTTTTTATTCGTTTGCAAAACTACGCGGCTAAAACTGTAGTTTTTCGATAAGTTTTATTCGATCGCAAAACTCAGCGACGTAAACATTTAGTTTTCGATAAGATTTTATTCGATCGTAAAACTTATCGGCGAAAAACTTTAGTTTTCGATAAGATTTTATTCGATCGAATAAAATCTTATCGAATAAAATCTTATCGAAAAATAAAGTTTTTGGCCGATAAGTTTTACGATCGAATAAAATCTTATCGAAAACTAAATGTTTACGCCGCTGAGTTTTACGATCGAATAAAACTTATCGAAAAACTAAAGTCTCGTTCGAATAAAAACGCGCCGCAAATAGTACACACGTTCAACACTTAGAAAAAATTTTCAAAGCTGTTTTCCCAAATCATACGTTACACAAATGCAAAATGTTTGCGCGTAATAAAATTTGACATACATGACACAATGGAAACTTTATAAACCATACTTTACGCTAATGCAAACTATTTTCCAAATTAACAAATTGTGCGCGACTGCACTTTGAATTACTCGACACATATTTCATTTGATTACTTTGAATTAAACTTTATAATATAATGATCTTTATTCATTTTCAGAGATGGCACACCAAGGATATTATCACATTTATCCGTCCGAGGCTTGGCTACCAGCCCACGACAATAATTATCAGCTGGATTTAACAACCTTCCGATGCCTTATGACGTCATCATCTCTATCCTCAAAGGGCATCCACTTTGGCCAGCTCTAACAATAACAACATCTTTAAAGATGGTGTATCTCCAGCAATTCTGGGGATGTATGCAGAGCCATACTATGGGCGACGACGTAGCTTACACAACTAAAATCAACCAGAAAACGTCATCGTAAAAAAGGATCGTCTGACCTTAGTCCTTGATCTACCACATCATGACGTTTGCGATCCCCTACCTTCAGATGCGGAGATCGTTGCCGACATGCTTAGGATGTGATACAAGCCACCGCTGGTAAAGCTTGCAAACTTTCAGAACAACGGGATCCCTCATCATTGGAGGACCTTGTTTGGGATCATCAACAAGTGTCTCTCCCCGAAGCATTCGAGCTTCGACATGGCGAACGGGAACATACTAAGGATCTTTCATGGAGTCGTCTTCTCAAAAAATTATGACGTGGCCCAGCTCATCTTGAGTGACCTGGCTGACCAAATTCGTCAACGGGAGACCAAGTCGAAGGCCAAGTTTATGCCTTACGTCCAATGGTTCCCGTTGCTTATTTCTCATCTAATGGAAGTCCATCCGGAGATTCTCCGCCTACCATCTGTCGGTGGATACACACCGCCGAGACTGCAGTTCTTCCACAATCCTAAGGTATCGGATTTGGAGCTCCAACCAATGTTGATCCCGTTGGAACTCCTCCGTCTAGCAGATCCTTCAGATAAAGCATATCAAGACTACTGCGAGAACAACTCAATCACGGAGGCCATGGTGCGGTCCACCGACCCAGCTCCGATGCCTATCAGTCAAGAACCAACTTTGGAGGCACAAGAGCCCGAAGTTGAGGTTCAGGAGCCTCAGGCAGCAGCCATTGAGCCCGAGGTTGAAACACGTGTGCCCACACCTCCAATAGTTGTCTCACTCGATGCCACCGAATCGGACGAAGATTGCAGACTACTTCGAAGGGGCTCTCGCCGACAGAGATCTCCGTTCCCATCTACTACAACAACTTTAGTTTTGTCTCCTCCACCACCACATGTCTTGACATCTACACAGGTTCACATCGAACCTGTCACAACATCCATAGAGATGATTACTGTAGTTTCATCTCAGGGATTGGATGGAAGTCCCGTTGCTCCACCGACATCTTCGGAAGCAACAACGGCCAACCAACCAAAGTGGTGACTTCCGGGTTGACAACGGGTGCCTTCGGACGTTCCGAAATCTTAAGTCTTATCATAGGCGGCATGTCATAAATCTTTTCTAACACGCCGACCAGGCTCCACTTCGGAGGTGTCACCGTTCGTGACGGAGCAACGACTACAAGCCGCTCTATCCACCGCTCTAAATACTCTTGAAGATCGGCTGATGGAAAGAGTCATCCACGCCATCGAGACTTTCCGACGAGATACCGGGAAAACACCAGTCCCTGAGGCCACTCCGTCCGAACCCGTTTCCTCACCACCACAAACCACCACCATACATACCCTCATCCAACCCATACTAACCACCCCAACCCCATCTCCATCACTTATCAACCCATACACCATACCCATCACCCAACTTCACGACATCTTGATCTCTCGCCTCCTAGCCCTCGAAGAAAGAACTCCTGCTGAGGAAAATCTATACCGAAGGCTGGTTGATGGCCCCGAACTGCCCACTCGAACAAGCTGCCGAGAACAAAGCTCCCGAACCAAAAGAAGACATGACGATCCTGACGATCAGGATCGCTCTGAGGGGAGAAACGACAGAAGACCACTAAAAGCGGTCGTGGTCAAGGACGAGAAAAGAAATCATCAACCCGTGAAGTTGGAGAATCGTGAACCAACCCACCAATTACATCCACACAACCCACGACCCGCCAACAAACAACCACCACATTCACACCCACAGAACATCTCCGGCTCCCAAAAGTCCAAACTCGATCCCAACCTATGATTCCACGCTCCAAGATCAACCAGAAGCAACAGTCAACGCTATCGTAAACGACTACATCTTTGAGCGAGAAATGGCTGACGTACTGGGAACCAGAGGAAGCAGTTCAAGCTCGCCTCTCCAACGTCAGATACTTCTTGCAACAAGCCTCCATTGATCTAGTTCTGCTTGAAGACGAAGAACTTCAAGAATGAGAGAACTACAATGCCGAACTCCCAGAGTTACCAGAAATGATAAGGCATCGAGCGGACACCCCTCCACGTCTATCAAACGGGATCATCCGAGTCAAGACACCATGGGAGAATATTCGGATTAAAGTACCCTTCCTTGAAGATATAAGGAAGCAGATCTGGCGAGCACCGAACCGAATCAAGAAGCTGAACGAGCTGAAGCTTCGGGGGATCTCTCACTTGGAAGAGCGGAAGAAGATGGAACACATCTTTATGCTCACCCATCTCTGTCCAGATCGGAGTGGCATCTCAAGAGACCAACTTGGAAGAAACTTGAGGGACAAGCCACCGATCTTCCAACTCGTGGGTGTCTCACACATGCTTGGACAAACTCCGATCTACATCATTGAGCGAGCGGATGACACTCACACTTGAGAAGAGATAGACGAAAGCTATCTTCCCTACCTTCCATCGGACCAGGTCTATCACATATTCCAGATGTACAAGAAGAAATAACAGACACCTGCTGGGTACATCAAGAAGGAAGGGTCGAGGGATTAAAGAGATACATGGTGTGGCAGATCAAATTTCACATCGCACACGACCTTCAGATCGCTTTAGAGAATAACATGAAAAACGTCAACATGGAATCGCCGCTCCTGAAAGGCTTCCCGCTCAACGACTTCCCGGAGAACTACATATTCCAGAAGTCAGGCCTCTCCATCACTTATCGCAATCCAGTTATTGAAAAGACGAGAGCGATGAGGAAGCCTGAGGTACATAAGTTCTACGACGGAACGTTGAAGCTCATAAAGAAGAACATAGAAAGGAGATTGACATAGATCGATGAGGACACGATCTTTGAGGACCTTGGAGGAGAAATGGCCTCGCTCCTGAATGAGCTTCTCAGCGCTATTGAGGAACGGTTGGAGCTGAGGAATGTTGTCCAACACTACGAGACAATATTGGGATTGAGGAAATCTTTCTACGCCCGACAAGGATAAACAAAACTGAAGAGCAAACTAGCACAAAGGGGGAGATTGAAGAAGACTTCTAGATTGTGCTCATTTATTAGTTATCCTTGTAATTAGGGGCGTAACTTGTATTTTTGATATTGTAGGACTTACTTGTAATTATACCATGTATATAGGTATAAATATCATGTACAGTATTGAAATGAAAAGAGAAAGTAATTAAAAAATCACAAGGGCTTGCAATTCACATTCTAGAGAGAGAAACACACAAAACATTTTCTCACACTAAGATTCTCTCTCGTGTTCTTCATCGAAGATATTTGATCGAAGGTAACAAATCATATATCTACACTCGAATATCTAGAATCCATGCCTAGGATTCTCGGTAGTTGATAATCTAGGACCTAACAATTTTGATCTTATGAGAACCACTTTTTATTCTGAGTGTCTTGATGCTTTCAGGGTGAGTTTTGTGAATTTATCTCTGCACATGTTTTGGAAAGAAAGAAGAAAATGGGGAGATTGTTAATGTTTACATTGACAATGTGGAGTCGACACCTGAGTCGACATTAGACCATCCTTGGCTTTGTCATTCATATCCGAAAACCTTATTACAGAGTTTTTGGATTTATCACTGCACGGGTTTTGGAAAGAAAGGAAAAAAGGGGAGATTGTTAATGTTGACATTGCAATATGGAAACAGTAATTGAGTCAACATCGTTTGACAGACTTGGTCCATCCTTGTTTTTCTCTTTCATACCCAAAAAACCGTTTACCCTATTATTGTGGCTTTATGTACGTGTGTGCATGAGTTATTTATGAGATGGAATTGTTCAAAGAGAGTGGAGATAAGTGGAGCTAAAAATAGGATCTGTAATTACTAAAAATAGAGAGCATGGGTGAACAAGTCAAACCACAACTACCAAGAACATGGAGCACGTCCATTATCATGATAGTGGAGTAGTGGACAACGTGGAGGAGATCTGAGTGGATGAAATCGCATCTATATAAAGAGGAACTTCGATCTCGAAGACGGACACTCTCGTACGGAAAATATACGATGCATACAACGCGTAAGAGAGAGCGTGACACAGAATATATCGTGAGCGACTTGCGGACTTTGAGCAACAACGAAAGACGAGATGAGCATAACGCATACACGAGAGAATAGTAGAGATCTCAAGAGCTAAAGCGAGATATATATTCGAGCTTACAAGAAGATAAGTTTATATCTCTAGTCGTTCATTTTAGCCTAGTATTTATCTTCACACTTTTGTATAGAACCTAGTTTTTATACGTATTCTTTGCGTGAAGATTAGCTGAGTTCTAATACGCTTTTCTAGGCTAGGTTTACTATCTTATGATAGTTATTCTTTTTTGTAATCCATTCTTGTAGTGGAATTTTGCCTGAAGACCCGTAGCAAGTTATTTAACTTGCTGTGTATTTAAAACTGTGTCTCCGTCATTTTATAACTAAGTTAAATATTTCCGATGTGCAAAATTATTCGGATTCCGAGTATTGGTTCAACATTAGGGTCAACATTTCAGTTTTCTGATAACTTCGTTTATTTCCATATCATTTTACCGGACCTCACACTTTCACACGTGTTAGACTTTGAATTGTGCCACACGTGAGGGAGCGTGTTAGAGATTATTTGTTTCATATCAAGAAATTAACTTTACTGAACTCAATATAAATTAAAAAGTCTCTCCTGTCACCAATTGGTTTTAGGGGAGAACACTAGTTTTAACAAGATATCAGAAAATCTAAAAGAAAACTAAGAATTTGACGGTAATTAGCACACATGCAAACTGTCGATGGGCTGGGCACCAAAAGGAAGAAAGCAAACTCAAAAGAAAAACACACTGCACTCTCCCATCACAATGATCACACTGTACACTGAACATCATGATGAGTATCTTCTTCATCACCACGAACTTGGAGCCATCCCGTTCCAATTAAACCCATTCGAGTGGTGATCTCCTTCACCTCTACCTTGCTCTAACGGTTCATTATTCGAAGCTGGTTTCGGTTCTTCTAACTGGAATAGGCTATTATTGTTTCTCGATGGATTTGCATGATCCTCGATTCCTTGGACGCTTCTTCGATCAAAGCCATCGAGTGAAAATCTCAAGCTTGGCTTCACCAGTTCATCCCGACAAGGAAAGCCATGTGACGAAGAATACACGGATGGGTCTACATTATGAACAGGTAGAGTTGAGAAAAGACCACCACTTGTATGCCCCCGTGTTGAGCCCATAATATTTCGAGTCCCGAGAATCTCCATAAACGGCACAGGATCAGCAGTAGAAGACCCGATTCGGTATTGAGGGTCGTTGGGATATTTTTCATCAAGAATATCACTAAATGACGGCAAGCCAACGAGGTCAGATATCCCACTAAACGGATGATGAGGTGTTTTATTATTGTAAGCTGCTATATTATTCCGGTCCTGTTGTAGGGATGTGAGGGTATCAGTGATGGGTTTCTTTGAAGAAGAATTAGGGGCTGCCGTAGAATACGAAGATCGTCTGCTCTTTCTGGAGCCACCACCAACTGGTACGCTTCTCAAGGAGCCGCCTTCAGTCCAATACCTTCGACAAGTCTTGCAGAAGTATCTCGGCTGAGTTAAGCTGTAGTTGTTGTAGTAACAAAACTTGGTGTTGGTAGAATTACACCTTGGACACGGCAACGCTCGTTCCTTGTGCGGCCTTGGCTTCTTATTCTCACTGCAGCTTGGATTAATATTATTAACGGACGAAGACCTCGAGCTTCCAACTGCTGGTTTGTTACCGATACCCTGAAAGTTATTAGGGCAAGGAAAGATGAGAAAATAGGTAGTACGAGAAAGCAGCACGCGGATGTACTGATGGAAGAACAAATGAAATGATATCACTGAAAGAGAGGAAGTTTAAAGAACAAGGAAACAAGCTATATAGAGCGAAAAAAGAAATAAATACAAAGATACCACTTTTTTATTTGTTTTATGTGATTAAATTATACTTTCAGCCATAGGAGGAAATTAAAAGTAAAGAGAGTTTCAGCAGTAATAATAGCTACTTTCCATACACATGAAAACAATCAGCGAAGGCATGAGAACTAGCAAAGCAAAAGATCAGCCAGTTAAATGGGGTTCTGCCATCTCTTTATCTCGTCTAAGAAAAAGGGACAAGTCATGAAACCCCTTTTTTCATTTATCTTACTTTCATCACCAAAAAGCATGCTATATATATAATGCTTCTGCTAAATCAGACCTAGATAATATCAACCCTAGAAGATGTCATGATTATCAAAAGAGAAAAAGATAAAATCATGCGTTTGCTATTTGCTTTTTTTACCTGTGGCCACTGAGCAGTATCCATTAACAACAAAGAGACGGAGAGAGAAGGGAAAGGTATTGTTGAGAATGTTGAAAGAGAATAGATGAAAAAACAACACGGCCGCTTTTGAGCGTAAAGCAAAAGAAAGCTACTTGAAGAAGAGGTATCGTATCGTATGTTATATATGTATTATTAATGTGTGACCCCGTCGCGTTGTTAGTGGTGTCAAGTTTTGTCCCCTTTTCAAACATTTTTATATTCCTTTGTGTTGATACTCATTGACATTCTATTACCATTTTATTAATTCCTTCTATTATATCTACTAATATTCTATAATAGTATTCATGTTAACTACTATAACATCTAATAAGAATATCGAATAAGCATGTATAAATATATATTGAGGGAGGTATATGACTTGCTTTGATATGTTTATTTTTAGGAGTATTTAAATTAGTAATGTTTATATAAAACTAATTAGTGACTATAAAATAAAATGTGTGTTTGGTTAATGAGTTTAAATAAACACACCTGAGAGATGTATTTATTTAAATTTTTGTACAAGGGTTTAAGTTAATATACGTAAACCTATAATTTATATAAATCGATGAACTAAATACTTCAATATGGTATAAATTAACTTTTAAAAGTTCTGGACGGGCATGCTATGCAAATATTGTAATGTCCGATTATCTTCTCAGTCACCACAAAGTTTTCTTCAACACTACGACGAAACGGCGACGTATTCCTACGTGGCATCGTATTATCGACGTTGTTGTTACTAAAAACCAATGGGAAGACGAAACGTCAAGGAAGCATAAAGAATAAATGTCGGGTCGTGCTTATCGAGAAGAAACTAATACGACGGCTATCTGCTGTTGAACACGTCCCTGCTATCATCCAACAGCGTTGTAAAATTATTTTCACAATATTATATATTCTTCAAGAGTTACATACAAAACTATTTTGATACGTAGAATTTCTCAGTGGACGGAGTTAATGAATGAATAATGCATACACGCATTCACGCAACTTTGGATCTCAAAATATAATTATCTTAATCAGTTAGTGCGTTCTCCATATTCATTTAATTGATTCATTTACAAGAAAAAGGATGGCTTAGTGCGATCGTCACGACGGCCCAGCTCAAAAGGCAAACTATGTGTGTACCCTCACTGGAGCATCTACACTGAACTCTAATCAAATTAATCCGGACGCTCTCACACGGCACCATATTATTGAAACAAAATAATATCTAAATTGCTATTATTTTATGGGCAAAGTAGGATAAGTACTTGTTGATATAAAATAAAAAACGATTCATTACCTTATCAGAATGCAATTAATATGAGGTACATGTGTCAGAAATTAATTTACTTTAAGCTCCATGTTCGGCCGAAATGACCATATTGCCCTTTATTTTATGCTTTTATATTTATTTCTAATGCTTTATCGATCGATTTGTATCATCTTCATTCTTCATCCAAAAAAAGAAAGAAATCCAGGCATCAATCGATCTCGGTCTCCAGCTATCGTCAACGGTCGTCGCCAACCCATTATGCTGCTGGAACGATGTGCCTCAGAATAGCAGTTTTATTCGTCGTCATCATCGATCGTCCCCAAAATAATCGATGCGCAGTTTTTTTTGATTTAGGTAATTTCTAATTGTATGAACTATCCAGTCACAATAGATCTCAGTCTCGCATCCATCATCATCGGTGGTCGTCATTCAATTGCGCTGCCGGAAAAGCACGGAGGTATCCCGATGTAGCAGGTTTTCGGTTCATGTAATTCCTATTTGTATGCACAAAAATTGTTCCGTATTGGGTCTCCCTTATAGAGTTATTTTTCCGGCATCTATCACGTATTGGGTCTCCCTCGTAAGGACGAGTGATCTGCCATTTGAAGTGTGCGGTGTTAATTTGACGAAATCTTAATTTATGTATATGTATGCTCTCCAGTACCAGTTTTGGTTTTATTGTGTACCATTGGACTATATGTAAAAATGTAGTACCTTTATAATAAGATGATTGAAACTTATTCTTGACATTCCACACTAGTAAAGTTGTGCTGCATTTCAACATATAAGAAGTGTATGAGATCTGTTTTTTTGTAGTGTGCCATTCGAAAATCCTGAATTTGTATATGATTGTTCTGCAATACCAGTTTCAATTTTATTGTGTATCATTGAGCGTGTTATTATAATACTTAATTTTTTCATATGTAGTACCTTTATAACAAGATAGTTGAAAGTTATTTTCGGCATTCCAAAATAGTAAAGCTAAATAGAAGTCGAATTTGAGCATATGTAAATGTGGGAGCTCGGTTTCTGGTAGTGAGTGAGGTTAATTTTGACCAAAAACTTAATTTTTGTTTAAAAATATCATGCATTACCAATTTTAATCATATTGTGTACCATTGGACATGCTGTTGTACTTTATTTCTCGAAATGTAGTACCTTTATAAGAGGCTATCGTTGTATCATCAGAGGAAAAATATCTTTTATTTTTTACAAATTTTATTTGGTATTTCGCAGTTTCACAAGAAAGTAACAATGAAGAGTTTGGACAACATCATATTCTGTCTTGTGGAGATAGCTTAGTTCTGTTACACTGAAGAGACATACGATACCGATGCTTTTGCTATCGATGGATTCCAAGGATGTCATGTTTTGGTTGTATTTCTATTTCTGTCAGATTTTGAATATTTATGTCATCTTTTTTATTGATATGGTTGTTCCTTTTCAATCTTGACACGAGATAATGTATGACATTAAAATACCGGAGCATACATGTAAAAGGTGCTGCAAGCATATTAAAATGGTACTACATGCGCACTACAAATGGTACTGTAACTTTGGTTAGAAAAATTAGAAATCATGTAAAACAAAAAAAATATTGGAATATCTGAAATGAACATCTGACATGTCAGATAATGTCGCACATGTCATACAATATCCGAAATGAACATCTGACATGTCAGAGAATGTCTCACATGTCATACAATGTCTGACGAGTGTTGGCAAAAAATCTTTGTAAACACTAAATATTTTTGGTATTACATCATGCATATATATGGTAATGTAGGCACATGTAATAAGGTAATCTAACAAGGTTAAATAGGGTACTAAACCTTACACAACTGTGGTACTACATATAAGTACAAGTGTTTTTCGTCGTGTTTCGCATTATTTCTGATGCAATGATTCTTTAGTTAACATATGTATCATTTATGTTTCATTTCGTATCATATTTAGCGGATTAACCCTCAAAATCATGTATTTGTAGATTAAAATCAAGCTCTAATATAAGAGAGATTTCTGTGTAAGAACATTTAACTATGTTGTTATGAAATTCGAAGCATTAAACTTATATTTTTCGAGTAAGATGCTTTGCTGAATATTCTATTCACTTAGTGATATTTAGTTTAACATTTATTAGTTTACGGTATTGAATAACTCTTTGTATATCGTAAACGGACCGAAAATATATGGTACTACAATATTTGTAGTTTTGGTACTATACACAGGCCCAATAAGGTACTCTAAAAGGGTCAAATAGGGTACCATATCGTTCAAATATTTGGAACTACATATAAGGATAAGCGTTTTTCGTCGTGTTTCGCATTAGTTTTAAACCAAAACCACGTTACTATAAGTAAATCTGTATATGTTGCATTTCGTTAATAATTAACAAGTTAATCCTTAGATTCGCGAGTTCATAATTTAAAACTCCAGCTTCAATAGTACAATATTCTTACAAGGATCATTATCTCATTATAAAACTTGGGGTTTTGAGTACAAAATAATGTGTGTAAGTGTTAAATCATCCAACTTGATACCAAGTGAAACATAATATATATATATATGTGTGTGTGGTGTGTGTGTGTGTGTGTGTAGTAAACTAGTTTTGATGAAAAAACTAATTCGAATGGGGATAAAAAACGATTACCTTAATAAATTATACTAATTTAATGTGTTTATCGTACCATTTATTACATTGTGTATGTACCTTATTGCGGTACAACACCGTACCCTTTGTAGTTGGTTTATAGTACCAAAATCTCTAAAGACATAAGATGACAGATAATATTATTTCTGTCATGAGGAACATTCTAATCTGTGTCAGAAACTGCAGCCGTTGAAAAATAAAGGCAAAAGACAATTTCGCACACATCATACAGTGTTTTTTTTGTCCAGTCAGATGAAAGTCGTTAAAATGAAGGTAGCTGACATAATTAAATAGTTTCTGTCAGAGAATGTTTGATATTGCTGTCTATGAATGGTGTCATACTTGGTACCACATGCAACCTACGAATGGTGTCAGAACTACATTCAATAGTCTAATGTATGGTACTACATCATTTCCCGATTTGGTACAATAAATATTTGTTGTCGGTACGTTAAACTGCGTTCGTATGATACAATATACATGCATGTAATGGTACTACACCTTGGTCATTTTGGGTATCATATATCCTCTCTTTTAGGTACCACATATTCAGTCTTTTGGGTACTACGTCTCCAATTTGTTATGATACCATGTACGTTGCTCGAGCCGTATAACACTACGTATCCACTATTTTGGTAACGCATATACACTATTTTAGATAATGCATATCCACTATTTTAGGTACCGCATATCCACTATTATGATACAATATACTTACTCCCAATCGTCTTAACAACCAAGTCATAGCAACCGAGTCAAACACAACATGTCTTACAATACCTACAAAAGCTAACATAGAAAAGATAACATACAATAGCTAACATCCAAAACAAACATGACAACATACAATAGTCTTCACAACCAAGGCAAACACAACACCAAATTTTTAACATGTCCACAAAAGCTAACATTTCCCGCCAACCGCAAAATCATAAACAACTATAGTCAGCCAAACAAATCCAACATACAAGTGTGATAGTAATATTAGCTTCAGATTCGTATTTTTGGAATTCAGGCGTGTCCACAAAATATGAGTCCATTGTCAAAGCAACGTGAACCCCACATCAATCCACGACTCCATGTTGTGGACGACAATCATACTCCATCTTTCTCAAAGAATTGTAATTGTATGCCCACAATCAATACCATGACAGAAACTTGATCTGCACAATATAATTATAAGAATCCAATGCATTACAGTTAGAGAAGGTGAAAACTTAATCTAGAATGTAAAACTTACAAATCTTCTCGCAGCTCAGGTCGCCAGGATTACGCGCAAAGAATCCCGGAAGTAAAGTCGGCTCGCTTGTACCTCGTATCCCAACAGAAATCTCACACAATCGAAGTGACAGAGCAATACTACAATTACGAAGTGAAAAAATGTGAACAAAACCGATGCATCCAAATTTGAACTACAAAATCCAAAAACATCAAACGTATGATCGATTTCAGGCTGAGAAGAGTGCTTTTAGATGTGACGACCGATTTCGAGCAAGCAAGATCGATTTCGAGCGAGCGACAAAGGTGGGGTTCATGCAGGTAATGGTTTCGTGGATTCGAGGTAAGGTATCAATCTCAAACGACGATTTGGGGTTGTATTTCCGTCAGTGCGACCGATTTTGTGCTAGGGCTTAAGAAAGAGATTTGGGGCTCGGTTGTGTTCGTTTGATTTGGGTTGTTTCAACACTTTTTATTTTTTGTTTTCCTTTAATAACAATGCAGGTAAAAGCGTAGTTAACAAGATTTTCATGGATATAATTGGCAATTTGGTACTTAACAGTGAATGAAATTTAAAATGGGTACCTCAGTGTAAGTTAAATCTGACAGGGTACTGAACCGTTTTTTTTTATGCAAAGGAGTATTTAACTGTTGTTTTCCCTTATTTTATTATCAGACGATTTATTCCACTTCGGATGGATGCTTTAGTTTCAAAGAAGGCTAAATTAGGGTTCAGACCCATTTATGCATTTTTCTTATAATTCAAACCCCAACATTTTTAAAATATAGAGAATGACTCATTTTATACTTTCATTGGAGATAAGGACCAATTTGCGATGAAATGTCTTATATACCCTTATTACTTCGGAAAATTACTTAAAATGCCTTTGTTAATTACCCACGAATATTACGGGAACATGCCATCGTCATTATCATAGATTGATCTTACGTCCGGATCTTCACGTTAATTGATTAAATAAGGAGAATTCGATCTGAATTTGCATATGGGTCTTAAAAATCGAGGAAAACCACGAGATTAATTTTCGACGACATAAGATCGAAGCTTTGTAAGGAATTTTTTCTTCAAATCATGTAGCAAATTGAAATGGGGGAAATCTCGTTTTTAATGGCCGAATATGTTGAATTCGACTCAATTTGATCATGGGTCTTAGTAATCGAAGGGTATTATTGATGTTATTCATGGTATAACGAAGAATTTTGATGGGACATAAGATTAAGCTGTTTGCTAATTAAAACGCTTAGCGGGTAACACTTCATGCTTTCTGAACAACAGTTCATGCAACAAAAATACCACATGCCTTGTAGGTTTATAACAAATGTTGCCACAAAACAAACACATAATTAGAAAAAAATAACGACTCGTCACCAGTAAATAGCATATGTTGTACACAAGTAAAGGCGAAGTGGGATAGATCGAAAACCGCCGGCAACACCCAAAAAACACTGAAACCGCTCGAATCTCTGAAACAAGTGACAGGATAATCGACGTCAATTCTCATGTAATCAACGAAAAAATATGAAGCTTAAATACAATCCGAAAATTTCGTTGAAAAGCGAGTGAAATCTCGAGTTTAATGGCCAAATAAGGTGGACTCGACTCAATTTGATCATGGGTGTTTGTAATCGAAGAATTTTATTAATGTTAATCATGGACTAGCGAAGAATTTTGATGAGACCTAAGATTGAACGTTTATTAATTATAAGTTGGTTGGTAACACTTCATTTATTCTGTGTAACAATTCATGCATTTCGGGTAACATTTCCTGGATAACAAGCAACAAGCTAACATGAATAAACAAAACAATCGGTGACATCCAAAAATCGATGAAACCGTTCGGATCTCCGAATTTAGTGAACGAATAAAGTTAAATCGACCTCAATTTCCTCATGGGTTTTCATTATCAACGAAATTTTGTAAATTTGATAATGAAATAATACTTCAAACCAATTCGAAAATCTCGGGGTGAAACCTCAACTTTAATGGTCGAAAATCGTGAAATCAATTTGATCACAAGTCTTAATAATGTAAGGAAATTATTGATATTAATCATGGAATAATGCGAAAATTCGTTTTCCCCAAAATTGAAATATTTTCGAGCGTAATAACACTTAATGCACTGATTATAACAAATACACATAAAAAGAAAATGCTTCATTAAGAACGTTTTAGAAGGTTCTAGATTGTCAGAGAATGACTGATATTACCACGTTGCCTTCAAATAATACCACATGTCTGATAAAAAATACCAATATGAACCCAATTTATAACACAATTGTAGATATTGGTATTACATAATAGCTTCTCAGTACCACATTACTAATTCAATTAATTTCGTTCATAAATGCACTTTTTTTTCGAATGTATAAGATTGACATTCATGGAAATAGATGATATGAAGAAGTTAAACCACCAAATTCATTTAAAATACACGTTTTGCGAATGTTGATGTAGTTAGTAGAATGTTATAGTTATTAGTCATGTATATATATGGTCTTTCATTCCAAAACATAGACTATATCTATCTCAATGAACATAACATAATGAATTTCATCACGAACTTGTTCAAAGTTCTACATAAATCACGAGTAACATTTTATAGACCACGTGCCCTAAATTCTAAGCTCGGAACCCTAATCCCTAAGCCCCGAACCCTAAACCCGAAACCCAAAAAAATTTATTGTTGTATCCTATAAATCATAAGTTGTACATCATATTACCAAATGTTTGTGTCGTAAATCCTTAATCTTAACCCTGAAACCCTAAACCCTAAACCCAAAAACTAAACCTAGAAACTCTGCCACGTAAACTGCAATTTATAACGGATCATCCATTTTGGATAGCACTTATACATTTACTGGTAACACTTAATCCCTTCGTAGTACCATTTTATGTGTTTCAAGAGAAGTTCTAAGATTCCCGCCAAATATCAACTTGAAATCAATATACCCGCCACACCACATATAAATCTCAAATCCCAAATACTCAAATTTAGAAATCACGAATACATATAGTATGATGCAAAAGAGATAGTAACCTATGTTTGCCACAAAGGACCATATGTTTACATGACTAATAATCTCAAAATTCGACTAATAACATTAACATTCGAAGATTGTGTCTTTTAAAGAAATATGATTTTTACCATCAAATCTTATATATTCATGAATGACAATTGTATACATCCGAAATAAAACACATTTATGAACGAAATTAATCGAATTATTGTTGTGGTACTGGGAACCTACTATGCGATACAAGTATTTACATAATTGTTAAAAACTGAGTTGATATTGTTATTTACAATCAGACATGTGGTATTTTTCGTAGGTAATGTGGTAAAATTCTCTTGCCCCCTTATATATTACAGAGGAAGTGTTACCCAGAATTTGGAATTGTTACCCAATATGCAAAGTGTTACCCATAGTGTAGGAATTGTTACCCATAGATTGGTATTTCATACATGTTCTATACGAGTATTTTCAAATACCGCCAAAATACCCAAATTCAAAATTGTACCAAATAATAAAATTATTGTACCACTTAATAACTTTCCACGTACTACAATGATGAAAACTACAGTAACACATGTTTTCAAAAAACCTTTTAATTCTTTGTTGACGACAAATGCATCGAAATAATACCAATTCAATGAATAGTGCTATACTCAAATTTATTCCGGGGATTTTCGTTTTAGTCCCGTTAACCTCGAACGACGAATGATTGAGCTGACACACTGGCGACTAATGTCCTGTTTATGGGTGTCCACAATTTGTATCTATTGTCGGCAATGCTGGCCGAAAACATGATTCGATGCAAAAATTATTTTTTTTATTTGTGTCGAGATTTCGAAATACTTCGCACAAGGATCTTGAATTTGTCGACGTAAAGAACATAATCAAACTTCGAGGATACATTCTACTTTGTTTGGTAAGTGGAATTGGAGGAAGGGGTGCTCGTGCGAACGACGAGAAATTTCGATCGTGTGAACTATATTTGCTTCTGTTGATACCACTTATAATCGCCTGGGTAACATATTAATGACAACTCGTAACATATTAGTTATCAAAGATACATTTATGCTGTCAATTAGTAACGGAAAACATGCATCCAATACCGCTACTTAAAACATTTTTTGTAATGATATTTTGGTCAGATCGACTTTTAGGTCCTTAACTCTATATTTCTAGCGAACTGGAACTTTAAAAATGTTTTTTTTACTGACAGAGCATGAACTCTTTTTTGAAACAATAATGGAGCCTAATATGAAATCGTCCCTTCAAAGAAAGTCTGACAATTGTGCATTATTTTAATATTAATTTATGGGACAATATTATATAAATCCTACAAAAAGTATTTCCTCCGAAAAAAAGTATCAACTAACTCTATATGTGATCTTTTTATCATCTAAGGACCAAGTGACAATCATATGTTTCAGTTAAGGACCAACCCTTCTGCAAAGACTGTTCCCTGATTTTATTTGTTTAATCTCCAAAATTCAAATTTGTCACTCATTTTCATCTATCATATATATAAAAAAACAAATGGAATCGACCCTAAATCCGTTGTCGCCACCGTCGCCCAGGTCTACCGGTTGCTGGAACGGGTGTCGTCGTGCTCCGTTTAAGCCGCTCCGCCGGTTCATGTAAGTTTTACTTCCATTTTGTTCGTTTACAATTATCTCTCGGCGGCCAATCGGAACAGCAAGCCATTGGGTCTGAACAGGTAGGCCCTCTAGTTGTTGCGAAGACGTGGGGGAGCAGAAAACACCACTAATGCTCCCTTTCCTATTGGGAAAAAAATCAAATCAATTATGCCTTTTCAGGAGGTATTTGTGGCCTTGGATTGGCTATAAACGTGATAAAAGATAGTATTTGGTAGTAAACGAGTTTAGTGAGCCAAAACCCTAATTTTTCGTACGCTTTTGCAATCCTTTACCAATTCAATGTATATTGTGTAGCCTTGTATGCCTTATTACCGTACCATATTTCTTTATATGGTGTACCATATCATGTATGGTTAGGGTAACGGTTGCTGCATTATTTGTAGGGGTAAACAAATATGTTATCTACAAGTGTATTTCATGGAGGCAGGTTTGGGTTGTGTGCTTACAAGCAGAACATATACTTAATCTTGATCAACGATGCTACGACGCTTGTTGATATATACATATCCCTCCAAAGAAGGTGGGGGATATCGATTCCAGACATAAATCGATAAAAAGAATGGCGATGTGTTGAATATGTACCGACTCTTTATTCGAATGAAATTATGTATGATAAGGATAAAAGTGGAACGCGACGATGATGGTAGTGGGGGTTAACAAGCCGGGTGAAAGGTTTTTATTTCTTCATTCTTAAATAGACAACGTTACAGGTATTGTTGTTTTACCAATGATCTTGGTCTATATTTTTATAGGACAGAAGAAGATGAAGAATTCAATGAGTTTGACGCTGCGTGAAGAACTACAAGATCTACATACACAGAACCTTCATTTATAGGAAGAACGATAAGAAAAAAATCATCTTTGCTTGCAAGGATGCGTCGTGCAATTGGCGGTTTGTTCAGAATTTTATGGCATATTTTTTTGCCAAGTTAACCGTATAGGTTAGGTTGCTCGTTCCATTCTTTTGTCCATATGCATAGAAGTTATGGTATATATATTTATCGTATTAGTAATATATATTATATTATATTCTATATATAAAATATCATAGTTATTAAAGGCGAAAGGCGCAAAGAGGCGATCGGCCGCTGCATTGCCTCATAGGCGAGGAGCAATTAAGGCGCTCGCCTCATAAAATCGAGGTGATTTTTGTAATATGTAAACTATATATTATATTGAATATGTAGAACTATACCTAACATATAAAAAACTTTTAATTAAGTGGTTAACAGCTTATCATAGTAAAATATTTAATACATGTTATTAATATAACAATCTAAACAAAAGCTTCAAACAAAAAATATAATAATTAGTCAGTTAAATTAAAAACAAATTACCTGATTGTTAGAGATTGAGTCAATTGTTTAATTTTCATGAAAGTGTTTATTTTTTAGGTGGTTAACCATTTTTAAGTGTTTAAATAATTACAAAATAAAAATATTAGAAATTGTGAGATAAGACACCGCTTTACTTTTTAAGCGTGTTTTAAAGTGTGAGATAAGAATTTTTTTAATAATAAAAAATATAAACACAATAAATTGGAATGGACTGGGCTTTCAAATTTAAAATATATTTATACTTGAAAGCCCAAATAAAGTAAGTCCATTAAAAAATAAGTTAGGGTATCGTCTTCAACCTCCCGCCTGCAATCGACTTGGCAGTTTCAGACAAAAAAACCCAAAATTCCGGCCACATCGACCAAGGCGACCGCCTCACAGCCTGGGCGCGTCACCGCCGCTCCGCCTAGGCGGCACCTCGGACCGCCCCAGCGAAGAACCACGCCCTGGAGCACGTAGAGGCGATTTGCCATCGCCTCACCTTGTTCACCGCTCAGGCGCGCCCCAAATAACTATGTAAAATATGTATAAGGTTGCGGGTGTGAGGATGTCGGGTCGAAGTCGAGAAGTGGAGATATCGAAAAAAAAATTTGGATGAGATTTATCAATAATTTACGTCGAGATGAGGATTATCGAGAATTTTTCAGATGAGGTGTATCGAGTGTGTTATTCGGATGAGGTGTATCGAGAAATTTTTTCAAAATGAGGTGTATCGAGAAAAAAAAATTCCGGATGAGGTTTGCGATAATAGGTCTCGACGCATGTCTTTATCGAAAAATTTTCTCGATAAAGTAAGTTTTCTCGCTATTATTCCTTTATCGATAAAATTTTCCTGATATACTCTGTTTTTCTTTTTGCGAGTTTTATATATTTTCAAAATAAAAATGGCAAAAATATACTAGTTATTTTTTTTTTTTTATTTCTCCCCCTCAAATAATGCTTCCAAAAATAAAGTTTCTCCCCTTCGAAAATTGTGTAGAAAGATTTGAAAAATAATGCGAATCTCTTTCCATCAGTTAACTCGTTTGAATTTTTTCTTCCCCTCAAAAATAAAATTGTTGATGCCTTTTAAAAAATAATAATTAAGAGTCGCTCCTCTTTTAAAATAAAAGAATGGCTCTCCCACAAATTAAGCTCATTTAAAAATATTTAAAAGAATAGCTCTCCCACAAATTAAGCTCATTTAAAAATATTAAGTTGAAAAAAATGGTATTTATCATTTCCATGCATAATGCATTTTGTAAAATCTCTTAATGTTTTGAAAATGCATATTTAAAATGTATCATTTGAACAATGTTTGAAAATAGGTATTTTTCGATTTAGCTCGTATGCATACACAAAGTAAAATATTGAAAGTTCGTTTAACATACGCATATGTAGAATGTACTTCGTTGAAGTATAGTTGTAGTAGCTCACAATTCTTCACGTTATCATGTATGTGGAGCCATTACGGTAAATACCATACACGGAAAAATTTTGCTCACGGTGCATATCAGTCATGAGTGTGGTGCAGCAAGATACCAACCATGCTGGGAATCTGGAGAAAAGTTATCGAGACTCGGGTACCCACTTTTAAAAAGGTCCTTCCTTATTAGCATAAGATGAGCTAAACACAAGGAGGCAAAATAACCATTCAAAGTAAGAGAACCTTTTGGCTTATTTTCTAACTCAGAAAACCACACTTGTTTGACCTTAGGTGGAGGCGACGTAGCTACTCAGACTTGTTTTTCCATTAAGGGCGATGTCGTTGGGACCCAAGTCGGTTTCACCTTTGGTGACTTTGGCGCTCTAAGGGGTTTTGACTTAGAAGGTGTGAAATTTATATTTGGTCCTAAGTCATTAATTGGCGTAGGTTTAGGTACCAAAATTTGTTTGAGATTTCTTAACTTAGGCGTAGACATAGGAACCAATGTAGGAGTGATTTGACACAGAAAAGAAATTTCTGTTTTGGTGAAAGTTTGTCTTGGAGAAGATTTAAATATTTTCTCTTAAACCAGTTGCATAAGATGTTTCTTAGAATGAACTTGGACGGGATACTTGATGTAGGAAGAGAATAGAATTATAAGCATCACTAGTACATAAGTCGTGAGTCCTACGTTGAGAATTCACACAATTCACATTAGAATGATGAAAAGTTTTCCGGGAATTGTGCTTACCAAATGATGAACATTTTTTTATGGGTAAGCAAATTCATTTCTATCATTCTTGGAAGAATGCGAAAAATTATTTGAAGCTTGAGAGGATTGTTTGTTTGAGCTTTGAATATTCTCTTTACAAGCTTTCCTTTTAATAGGAGTGGGAGAGAGATTTCATTTCTCCTTCCTAGTTTCCTTTAGTTCAGTAGCGTTTTTGCTTAGCATGTCCACATAGGTCACCATGGCCTTAAGAAGTCGTCACGATTGGCAGAATGAGCAATCTTTTTATCTTGAGAACTAGAAGTTGTTCTAATACCACTAGGCACATGGTGGACACTAGAATTAGAAATCGAGCAATTAGTAGGAGTGGATAGAGAATTAGTAGAAGTAGAAGTTGGGTAGTCTTAGGAACTAATTTCTTCTCCTTCAATGACTTAATTTCTTTAGGAGGTAAAATAGGAGAAGAAGTCGAAGCCGTGCTTGAAGTTGAAATTTTCTTAAGTAAAGAAATTTCCTCTAGAAGTTTTTGCTTTTTCGTTTGGAAATATTTTCTTTCATTTTCCAAAGAAGAAGCTAACTCGACAATTTTGTGAACAATCTTTGGAATGTGGAAATTTTTTTGTTTAGGTTTTTCAAATTCGGAATTTTCTTCCATATTAGCCACGGTTTCGTTAGGGGGTATAGGAATTGATTTGTAGTCCGGATAAGGGTATTATCGTTGTTTTATAACATTCGTTCAATTCCTTATAGTCGAACGGAGTTTCAGCCAAGGCTTTATTTTTCCTTTTCTCGCTCAAGAGCATCGATTTCCGATTCTTCGGTGAAGGGCATAAACTTAGTTAACCCGAGTCCCATATATATTATATCATACCATTGAATGGACATCACTTTGCTTTAGTGATGAGGGTTTTCATATCCTAAGTCTTCCCTAAGATTATCAATTCGGTGTCCTTGGGCTGATTAAGGAAAATTGTTTGGTCCGTCTGACCCCTTTTAGCAAGAATATCATCGAGACTTTTAATCTTCGAGTAAAGCTTCTTGCGTTCCTCGACTAAGGCGGTTATATCGGCATAATCCTTCATTACCCTCTACTTCTACGGTATGTAAGCTTCCGGTTAGCTCTTTTATATTTGTTTCTAAGGTCTCTACCTTAGTTTCTAATGATGTGACGTTGTCACGAGCCGTTTTCAAGTACAATTTTTCATAAGCATATTTTTTCGCGTAACTCTAATAAGACACCGAGATTATTTTCTAATCTCGCTTCTAGCTCTTTAATTGTCTTATCTTTGCTCACTGAGTAAACGTCCATTCTAGTTTTTTTTGGTTGGATATATGACCAATGACGCGTTATGTGGATTTGAAAGTTAGTTAATTAAAAAGTTTCGTAAAATAAAGAGGTACCGGAAAGATTTTGGATAGAAATGTGGATATCGAAAACTTTAGGACCGAAAAGTGTAGTATCGAAAAGTTTGGAGTCGAAAAGTTCAGTGTCGAAAAATATGTGTAGCGAGAAACTTTTGATACCGAGAGTGTAATTATTGAAAACTTTTTATTTTCTAATATCGGAAAAATTATGGCTTTAAAATTTCAGTTCTGAAAAGTTTTGGTGTTGCCGAAAAATATCTGTAAGTATCGAAAATTTAAGGTTTCAAAAACCTTTCGGTAGAAACCAAAAAGTTTTAGATAGATGTTCAATACTTCGAAAATTTACCAAAACTTTTTCTATAATGTGCCAAAAAAATATATTGAATAAAGGTTAGAACACTTTTTTTTCTGAAATTTTTTTAAATTGAAATCTTTTGGATTAAAATATGAAGGTCTGAAAAATTCGGGTCAAAAGACTAAGTATTGAATAATATGTATACCGAGAAAATCAATAAGGTCGTATACCGAGAAAGTTCTACGACAATACTGTTTGCGATAAATATCTCGGTATTAAAGTTTTGTTGAGAAAGTTTGTTTACCAAGAAAGTTTCTCGACAGACAATTTTTAAAAAATTTCTCGGTAAAAGATTATCGAAAAAAATCGATAAAGCAGTGTCAAAAAATATTTTTCTGTAAAAAAGTATCGAATTTTTTCAGTAAAGTATCGAAAAATGAGTACGAGAAAAAACTTTATCTCGAAAAATCTATCGAAAAAAATTTCAACGGGAAAACACTCGATAAACGAAATCACGGAATACTTCGACGGCCCAGCGGTGGAGAAACTTTCGACGGGAACACGGACGCCAAGATGGTTGATTTGGAGTTGCGACGGTGATGTTGGTCGAAGGTTTTCCACGGCGAATTGGTTGACACCTCAACCAGTCGAAAGCTTCCGACGGGAATCCCGTGGCTCAATTTCTCAACAGCAACAGCAACCGGAAAGCGATCGAACCAAAATCTCGACGTGAATGCCGATCGAGGTAATTATTGATGGGAACCCAAAATCGACGGGTCTTCCACAGAATCATGGTCGAAGTTGCTCGACAGATAATCGGTCGGGCAGGTTTTCTTCGATGAACAATGGAATGGGATAGCAGTGGGAAACTTTTTCGATCGGATTTCGACGGAGCTGCAGTCGAAAATTTTTCGACGGGCTGTGCGTTCAACGATCTTCGACCGGGATCGGCGACGGTGGTGCGGTCAATGCAGGGATTTCCCGATGGGATGTCCGTGGGTCAATTTCGACGGGTTACTCGGCAGTAAATTCGTTGGAGCGTCGATGGAATTTCAATCGCGAGATAGATTTCAACGAGAATGCGGTCGATAATTTGTCGAGAAGTTTCATCGAGAAAGTTTCTCGATACGAAAAAAAATCGGTAAACATTTTGTGATAAATTTTTCTCGGTAATCGTTTGCTTGAAACTTGGTCGATAAACTAAGTCAAGAAACTTTTTTTTACCGAGAAAAAAAAATTTACCGATAAAGCTAAATCTGAGAATCTTAATTCAGCATCGAAGACTTCTTCTCCATCGCAATTTCTGCAAAGTTTGTCTCAGGTCTGTTCCCGGATTCCTCAAGAACAATAGCAGAGAACAAATCAGCTGGGTCGCTCGAGAATAATTGCTCAAGAACAATCGTTCGAGAATCAGCTGGGTCACTGATTTTGATGAAATTAAGCTTTATTGTTGAAATCTGATGTGCTCGATTCAATCGATGTTCTATTTTACTCCATCTGATTTTATATACATGTCATTTTAGATTTTTTTTATTTGTTTTTTAATACACGTTGTTTTCCCAATTCCAACACAAATAATATAAACTTTTCCAATTTTACCCCTCTTAAATAAAAGCACAATTAATTAGGTAAAACAATTAATTAAGGGTATATGTGAGATTTTACTATGTTTATTAAAATATGTGCATTTACCTTAAACGACATCTATTAAAAATCGGAGGTAGAAGCTGATTCATCGAGAATTTAATGTTTGCGTGAAAAATTTCAGAATTGATTGATTAATTTTTATAGATTGAATTTTTTTTTTTCGATATTGAGCAGCTTGCGAGAAACTTTCTCGGAAGAATTTTGCGACAGAGAAATTTTTGGTGTACCATCGCTTTGTCGAGAAAAACAATGTTGTGAAAGTAGAATATTATTCTATCTTACCGTGAAACTCTTATGAATAACAATGACGAAAATTTATAAAGAAGAACACATTATCTTCGATCCGAAACACAAAATTGTTCAAATTTAGTCTGTGTTATGGATCAAAACATGTATAACTTTAGTTTTTAACCCTCAATTTACCCAGAAAACAGCAAAATAGGTCGAATTTTTGAGAAATCGGATGAATTTCACGAAGAATACGATTTATCGGATCTTCAAATTTCGCGAAAATTGACGTTTTCATCAATTAAATTTCAGCACAAAGATGTTTATAACACTCAATCAAAGTCTAGAAACAGCAAACCATATCGAAATTTGAAGAATCAAACCGATTATTGAAAATCGCCGTGCAAGTTCTTCAATGATATTCGAACCGAAAATGCAAAAAATCGATCAAATCCTAACGCGTTATGCTCTTATACCAATTGTTAGGCCATATTTTATCCAACACGATTACATTCAATGAAAAATCGTTAATCGAAGAGTTAAGGATGAATTACCGTAAAGTTGAGTAGCGGAAGCGTTCTCGGAAATTCTCTCTTAAACTCATTTCTTCGATATCTCTGTAAAGCTCAATTTCATTACGGTCAATTCTTCCTCTCTCTACAAGACTAAATAACATATATATTTGAACACAATAAACATGTCCTAACAATCGGGGAGTTTTTCTAAGGGCTGCATGGTGGTATTCTGTCGTCATAGGTAGGGGTGGTCGTCAGAACGGGTTTTCGAGGTTTCGGATAGTTCGGATTCAGATAATTCGCGTTTTGTTATATATTTGGGATAATTACACCAACACCCCGTGTAGTATCACTCAATTATACGTACATCTCTCTGACTATAGTTATTACACCTACAACCCCTTCAGTTTAATCATACCTTACACTTAGATCCATTCATCCTATTTTGGACTGCAATTTAATAATTTGGGCATTCAAATTTACCTTTAGTAGCTATATTTTATAAAATAAACATGTTTAAGCGGATTTATATGGAATGCATTAACATTTAAGTGGCCGAAATGTATATTTTAGAATATTTAATTAAATCAATATATATGGTATATCGTGTGAATTTTTATATTTCGTTTATACAAATCATCTTTTAGACCCGTTAAATATTTATTTATTATATATAAACCCGCTTAAACATGTTTATTTTACGAAATATTGCCACTAACGGTAAATTTAGATGCCCGAATTATTAAAATGCAGTCCAAAATATGATGAAGGGGTCTTAGTGTTGATTAAACTGAAGGGGGTGTATGTGTAATTACTATAGTCAGATGGGGTGTACGTGTAATTGAGTGATACCACATGGGATGTTGGTGTAATTATCCCTATATATTTTACTACCCGAACCCGGCACGAAAAATGTTAGAGACCCGCCAATCCGGTACATATAGGATTCGGGTACCCAACCTCGAATAGTTCGGATACCCGACGTTAAACTTTTCATTTTTTTTTATAAAAATTCACTACCACACACTATTTTGGCACAATAACACACACATATAAGTCATTTCATGAAGATCAATATTAGAATACTTAATTGATATTAAACACTCTTTTTAACAACATTGATCAATATGTAGAGAGATTCTTCTACTGTGCTTGTAAATTTCTTCATGCAGAATCAAAGCTATCGAATTTGACAAAAAAAAAATATTAATTTGACAAAAATATTTATAAAACTTAAACATCACACAAATTTAATATATATATATATATTCAAATGTGTAGTTATTATTTTTTATATTTTAAATTTATAAAACTATTAAATTGTAAAATTAAAGATATTATTTTAAAAAAAAATGCCGGGTACCTGAATAACCCGATCGGGTAGCAAATACTACCTGATATCCGATCAGGTCAAAAACTTTCACGTGATTACCAGATACCCGACAAATAATCCAAACTATCCAATCCGAACTATCCGAACTGGATCGGATCGGATAAAATCCGACCGAATCCGAATACCCAGCCCTAGTCATAAGCTTGATTGCTTTCATCTTTGATCGAAAGGTATTAGGATCACACTTAGAAGACAGTTCGTAACCTTTCCGGGAGCTCTTTCTCTTTGGTGCCATTACTGAGAAAAAGCTTTTATTATTATTTTTTTGTTTAAACCAAAAAGCTTGATAAAAACGTAATACAACAACTTGTGAGGGGTAATTTCGTCAATTTGGTCCTGAATTGAAAGAAATTTTTCACTTGGTCCTTAAATGATAAAATGTATGACATGGGGAATTAGTTTATACTTTTTTACTTGATAGGAATTAAAATGATATTACATGTTAATTTATCTTGGCCTAGTAAAATGACGCTGATAATATATATATATATATATATATATATATATATTTACAAACACTTATGCACTTTATATATATATAAACGCATATATACAAACATTCATATACATTTGCAGAATGAAACCATCTCTTATAAGAAATGCGATAATTGACATGGTACAAATGTAATATACAGTAGTAGGAATTTGCACTGGTACATGTACATCAATGAAGAATCAAAAGCTGAAAATATCAGTGATAGAATAGATGAGCTTATAAAACTAATTACAGAAGTTCCCTTCCCCACATGTAAATCTTTCGAAAACCACAGCAACAAAGTACCAAAAAACAGCTATACAACCCCACCACAACAAACTACCAAACAAAAGCGAGACAGCCCTCGTACAATCTTTCAGAAGAGCCCAAAAAGCAAAAGTTGAACCAATAAATCCTCGATGTCCTCGGTGTGTTCACATGTAGCACATTTTTTTCCAAATAATTCGATCCAATCATTATAATGTGGCCAAAACTTGTGGTGCATCGACTTAGAATCCCCAAACTGGTACCAACTTGCCCAAGTGATAATAAAAAGACAGATATTGAGGGTCGAAAATTATCCGAACATCAGTCACGAGACAATCACAAAATGGGAAAAATCGAAGCCTAATTGTGATCACATTCGAAATTTCAGGTTTACCCAAAAAATATATGTTGTTTACAACCCAGAACATCTTGTATAACATAAATCAAACTTGAAAATGAAATTACCTCTTCGATTTTCAGTTCGAAATTTGTTCTGCCAAGATTACAAAAGGTTGATTTCTAACCTGATACCGTGGAAATGACAAGATTAGACGTGTTAACATGGAATAATGCGACAATCTTGAGCAATGGACAATTTCGAAATACCTTATTTTCGATGCCCATATCGTTGGAATATTGAGCCGACGGCAAGATTCAATACATGGCAATATTCACAGGCTAAGAATTGAATGTTGAACGCTAAAAAATCGAAGGTACGGATTCAAACGAAAACTAATTACCTTGAAGGCCTGAAATCGCAAGAATATCGATGAATTTAAGAGAAGAGCTTGCAAAAGGGTTTTAAGATTCGACGCATTTTTGTCTTTTTGCAATTAGGGTGAGTTGGACAAATTATCTTGCCGATTAGCCCCTAGCTGGCCGCCTACGCCGAGTTTTATAACATTGCCAATAGGCGTGGTTTCGACTACAACTAACTAATATATAATAACTACCAAAAATTTCAAAAACATGGGTACAATGCAAAGTTTTGTGCTTCATCTCATATTGGATTTTTATCGTCTCTCTCTCAGTTGGTGTACGTTGTTTCCCATGATACTTGGCATTTTCCTCGAGTCAGATGTGATATATCATTGCTGCTAAGTTTGTGATGGCAATCTTGTTCTTTCACCTTTTCGTTGTCCCAACTTCATCATCGACCCGTGTCATTGATTGACATCATTATGCACCCCTGATCTTGCACTGCTAACCTTGTCAACATGTCTTAGAACCACCCTGTTGTATTCGCACTGCATAAACAAGTATTCTACATAATCATATGCTAGTCCGCATATCAAGCATTTTCCTTCTATCTCAAGCCCACGTGCATTCAGTCGATCAAAGTTATACAACCTCTTGTTCCCAACCATACATAAAATAAAAGACTGTTAAGGCAGATTGTATCTGTTCCAAATAGCTAAATCACGTACCAATCATAATCCAAAGAAACATTATGTCTCTCGTTCGACCTTGCCATACATATCCCTTGAGTATATCTATTTTCCAACCACTCTTTCACTTTGTTGATTTTTTCAGTGCAAGATGTAATTATTTCTTTGATTATGATTCCAAAAGTCGTCTCATTTTAAGTACTATTCCATCAATCCACTCCACCCATAATAAGTCCGATATATCCCACACTTGCTTTCCAATACTTGCCATGTTCCATTTTTCACACTGATGTTCAAGCCCTCTACTTTCTAGTGCATACACTTTTTGTCTCAACTGATCAAGGCCATTGCCTTTCCATTTCATGTCCCCTGTTGAAGAACAAGGCAATCAAGGCAATTATTCGCACTTATTATATTTGGACGGAGACAAAGATTAAGTCAAATCATATCAAGAATAGAATCGACTAAATTAGGAAACATATATCATTCCCCTGATTTACTAAAACGGCTAGTTTTTTAGCTTTATATATTAACCTATGTATTTTAGAAACAAAATATTCAAGAAATAAAATACATTTACAAGCGTTCGGAGAAAACTCCACTGAACGGAAAACCACCCACAAAGATAAAATTCGGGACATACAGTAACCGATGAAAAAAATCATAGACGACGAGGTAGAGAAACAACTCCGAGCAGCCCATATTGCCACTTCCTCGTCGTCTAAATCCATCATACCAAACCATAGACCCCAATTCGACAGTAATAGCACTAGAGATAAACCTCATTGCGAGAACTTAAAAAAAGAGGGACATAATCGAGAGGGATGTTGGTTCCTCTGCCCGCTACTAAGGCCAACGAGGGATGGAAAAGATGGCAGAACCGGCGGCCACCGGATTTTTCAGAAGCAAGGGTTCACTACCTACTGTGATGGAACGAAGAGAGAGGGGAGCGAATGTGATGTTAGGGTTCAAAATCATAATCGGTTAGTTGGAATGAATATTTGGGTTGAAGAACCTAATGGGTATTGGGCCACTACAAGTGTAAGGCCTACTAATTCAGAACGAGATGGAGTAAATGACGGTCGATATCAGAGGCCCAACCATCAAAAGAAAACGAGATCAGATCCACATGCCACTGGGCTTCACATCTTGGATTGGACCTGATGAAATGACGCGTCACTTAATAAACATATTATCACAACAATTAAGTCAATAAGGTAAACACAACACATGTATGTCGATCCCGACTGAAGATTACGCTGTTTTTAATGCCGTTTATAACAATGAATGGATAATTGACTCATCCACTGATCATATGACGAACAACAAAAATTATATTTTTTATCTCAAAACCTTGTTATCCCCAAACGAAAGTTACAGTAGCAAACAGAAATAATAGTCCAATCCATGGAATAGGAATTTCCGAAATCTTATCTAAAAAATTAACAAATATTTTATATATTCCAAACTTAACTACAAAAATATCTTATCATTAATAAATTAATCAAAGAATTGTAATATTATTATCTCTCGTAATAAAGTTATATTTCAAGACAAAATATCTCTGTAAACGATTGGTGAATGAGACCAACAACATGGTCTATATATAGTCAGAACGTCTAATAAAGCACTCCAAATATCTATTGATGATAGTCATCTTCTACACAAAAGATTCGGGCATCCATCCAATAGAGTTCTAACTAAACTTTTTCCTTGTGAGAATTTTGATTCAAATGTGAAACCTGTAAACATGCCAAGAAAACCAGGTTAACTTTCCCTGTATCTTTAAATAAAGCTGAAAAAGTATTTGACATAATTCATTATGATGTTTGGGGTCGTGCTCATATAGAATCTTATAATTATTTTAAATATTTTGTTACTTTTATAGATGATTTTAGCAAAACAACATGGTTATACTTACTTAAACAAAAATATGAAGTTATTAATTGCTTTCAAGAATTCCTTAATCTAGTCGAAAATCAATACAACACAAGGATTAAACTTTTTCGATCTGATAATGGTACTGAGTACATTAACAGAAATTTCTCATAACCTTTTTCAAAAAATGGAATTTTACATCAAACCACTTGTATCAACACACCAGAACAAAATGACGTGTCTAAGAGAAAAAATCGACACTTGCTTGAAATGAAAAGAGCATTGCTCTTTCAAAATAACGTTCCAAAAATCTTCTGGTCTGACGCAGTATTGACTTCTGCTTATTTGATGAATAGACCACCAACACCATTGTTGTATAATAAAAGCCCTCTATTTATTCTTATATATAAAGAAATAACCTCAAACTATCTTCGCATATTCGGTTGCAAATGCTTTGTACATATTCCAAGAAAGGATAAATTAGACAAAACGTCAATTAAAACAATATTTTCGGGATATTCCTCCACAAAAAAGGGTTATAAACGCTACGACCTTATCAATAAAAAAAACTTCACATATCCCGAGATGTAATTTTTTTGGAAAAAGAACAAAATTTTTCAAACAATCTTGATGAGGAATATGAGCTACCCGATAATATACTTACCAGAATTAACATCATTGAATCGAGAAAAAAACTCACATTCAATAAAAGAACCAATCCAACTATCAAATGATAATGAAGCATTTGAGACCACAGAATCTGCTTCCGGGGAAGATGAACCACAAATAATTCGACGATCTACACGACAAACTAGACTACCTTCAAACCTAATGGATTATATAACAAATCAAGTATCATACCAAATACAGGACTATATATCCTATAACAAAATATCACCACAATATTTGACATATGTGAGTAAAATATCAGAAGAACAAGAACCTTCCAATTTTCAAGACGCAAAAAATCAACCTACCTAGCGAAAAATGGCTAAAGAATTACAAGCTTTAGAAAAAAATTCACACATTCCAACTACAAAAAGATAAAAAAAAAACCGTTGGATCTAAATGAGTATACAAAATTAAATATAACACTGATGGATCAATAGAACGATACAAAGCTACTGGTTGCTAAAGTTTTTACACAAAGTAATCAAGGTAATCAAGGCAATCATCCGCACTTATCATATTCGGATAGAGCTAGGGAAGGCAAATATCAAGTCAAATCATATCAAGAATAGAATCGACTAAATAAGGAAGCACATATCATTTCCTGGTTTACGACAACGGCTAGTTTTTTTAGCTTTATATATTAGCCTATGTATTTTAGAAACAAAATATCAAAAAATACAATATATTTACTATTTTTCTATCATCCCCAAAGTCTTTACAAACTTGGTCAATCTTCTTCACTACGGTCTTTGGCAAATCCCCAATATCCATGTAATGATAGCAAGACAAAATTAATTAAACATACATGGCCATCACATGATAGGTTTCTAGTGGTCCAAAATCGTATCCTTGTTATCCTATCAACTAGTCCCAAGCACATTTCGTCTCCATTTTGTAGGAGCTAGTGGCACTACTAGATATTGAAAATGATACTCAGCTATGGTAAATCTTGTGGCCATCTTAAGCTCTTGTTTTTCAGGTATTTGAGACTCATGCTGTACAGATGTTTTATTTTGCGGGAATAGCAACCAACCAGGTAATATGCCCATTATGCTTTGCACTGACCCCTTTTCTGCTTTGCAAAAAAATCACCATATCATCAACAAAGCATATGTTGAGCAGTTTATGTTGAGCATATGTTGATTTGAGTTTTTTACATAGTTAATTTGATTTTATTTGATTTGATCCGTTCCCTCTTCGTCGATTCTCCCCTTATTTGATTTGATTCTCTCAATTATTGATGATTTCCTTTACATGTTTAAGAAATCACTGCAAGGATTGACTTATAAAGACTTTTTATGTAAAAAGAATAATAATATCTGATTTTCTGATTTTATAAATCTCAAAAAATACAAATTTAACGTATTGAGTTTTATTTTTTTATTGGAAGGTAATTTAGTAAATCCCAAAATTAATTTTAATGAGCAATATTTTTAATTGCCTACATTGTTTAAGAAGTCATTTGTTCATGTTTCTTCTCTCTTCGTTCCTAGATGAGATTATGATAGAATGGCATGTGGTGCGGTGATAATGGATCGAATACACGATGATGTCTGCAAAGTATGAAGTCGAGTAACTCACGAAATTAAATGACTTCGTGATGTGGCTTGTGAAGATAACTGGCATAACTATGGCCTATTTGGATACTTTGATTTTGGATTTGAATTTCGAATTTCCTCCAAATTATCCGTTTGGAAATTGAATGGATGTTATTTTAGATTTCATCCAAATACGAGGATAATTTTGGATTGAAATCCGGATTTCCTCCAAAATATCCGTTTGATAATTGAATGGATGTTATTTTAGATTTCATCCAAATACGAGGATAATTTTGGATTTAAAATCCGGATTTCCTCCAGATCATCCGTTTGAAAATTGAATATATGTTATTTCGATTTCATCCAATTTCGAAGATAATTTAAACATTTCTTATTGCTGAATTTTAAAATTCAATGACAAGTGATCCATTTTTTCGAAATCCAAGACCAGCCTGCAGTAAGTTTCTGTAATATAACAACAAAATAAAAATGATGATGATGATGGTGGTGGTACTAAACTAATAAAATAGACAAAAAAATGTCCCGAATCGATCGATCGATCGATCCCAAAATCTTGAAGCCTTACTCTCGATCAAAAATCCTTCCACAAAAAGATCTCAATCAGGGACGAAACCAGAGGGTCACTGATCCCAATTGTATATAAACTATCAAATTTGCACATTATAGTAATATAAACTATCAAATTTGGACATTAATGCTCGTTCTTCTTATTCATATTAGCTAGGGTTCGGTTCTTGTTTGTTACATTCTTTCTTTTATTTTATAACATGACCCCCAATGTAGTTTATAGTAATTTTTGACCCCCAGCCGCCAATTCACCAATGGTAGTGTTCCGCCACTGCTCTCAACTCATCTCGACTTCGAAGCTCCGCCATCCGCTGCTGCTTAGAAGATTTGTCGCGCTGTTGTGCTTTTCCAAATCATAACGTTTATTACCAAACGACAGTTTTTTTTTATTTGAAATTAATATGTTGAAATTTCATAATTTAAAGTCGTGCGATTTCGTTCCGATACATGAATTCAAGCACATCCTAAGGTCTTGCAGGAATTTGTCTGACATGAGGAATAGTTTTTGCCACCTGTGGTTGGGATAGACATATTAAATCCTCCCATAGCTATGATATACTGCTACCATTATGAGCACAAATGAACAGGCTATCAAATCTTTCGCCCCTGAGATGATAGATACTTTGCCAAGCTTTCGGAAGTATTTGTGAATGCAACGACAACTTTCACCTGATTCGAGTATGTCCTGCGATTTGCATTTTGCTGGTGTTTGATCCACCCACGAAGAAGTAAATTGATGTATTTATTCCTTGAGGGACATGGTTTATTTTTATAGGTTGTAGTAGATTTCTTCAACCACTAACCTATGAAGAACGACCATTCAGCATTTTATTTCGGAACCAAGAATGAGGAAGACGGACTGAAGTAATACAACCAGAACCCAACCAACCTTCGCACAGATATAACAACAGCGAGCCATGGAAATGGAGAGGATTATGACAATCTAAACAATGCAATATGAATTCATTCCTAATTCTGCTTTAGGCCTTTAAGACGGTCATGCAGTGAAAATCCAGTAAGTCAACTACTACGAGATTCCTGCGAAGAATACTCAAACCTTTTCCTCAACAGATCATCAGTGACTAGCCCAAGGACTCGGAGATCAGATGTTCATTCGATGAACACTCCTTGATTCAATTTCTTAGTTTTAGATACTCATATGTTGAGTATCTATGCAGTAATTTGGTATGCATTCTACAAATAGTCACTGTGAATGCCAAAAAGATTGAGAAGGAATGGAAATGGGCTTGGGGGAAACGGTGTCCCAACCCAAACCCTTACCACCAATTCATACACACTCCTTGTCCGTTATCATCTCTAGAACACGAACACAAAACAAAAAAAAAAAAGGTTTCATGGTAGAGATGTGTCGAAGTTTTGACTCGTTTGGCTGTCATGAAAACGAAATAGTTCAGTTTTATTCTTGAATCTCAATGATTCAATTCGTATTTAGAATCCAAGCAACCTTAACCGCAAACTTCTCAATCATTAACATATATGGAGCGGAGAGGAAAGATTTAGTTCACATTGAAAAGCAGAATACCCGCATATTTAATGAGGATTCAATCCAGCAACAGGTGTCCCCATATTTAACTTGTTAGAACGAAAATCGTTTCTCTCACGTGAGACGAAGAAACAAAGCTAAACAAGAAAAATCTTATTCCCAACATCAACTAAAATTTGGGGAAAACCATGATTAGGGTCAACTACAGTAACAAGCTTCATTCAGCATTGAGAAACAATGTATTGATCAATAAAATCCATTCGTGTAAAGTGCGAAATCGACACTGAAATAATCCCAGCTTTCGTAATACAGATAATCAAACCAATGGAAGTAATTAAAGATGACTAAAAAGAGATCAAGGAACGGCGATCAAGGAAAAAGTTGTCTTACATATATAACATCAGACGGGCAGACTCTCGACGGTATTACTCATCTCAATACTATGATTGGCAGATGATGATGGCACCAAAGGACGATCTTTAGCCTCCTCCTCTTCATCATCCCCATCGTCGTTAGTGGAGAGATTAACACAAGAGAACCGATCAAGAGATGCGAAGAACGCCGCCGCGACGCCTGTGCCGAACCACCGCGCTAGACCGTCGACTTTCTCGTAATACGAACCGGTTTCTCCGCTTGGATTCTCCATCGTATTGTGGATGGGTTGCGGATTGAGATCTTGCTTTTGGGGGTGGGTGGATTGAGAAGTTGATTTTTTGCAGCCTTTCTTTCTTTCTTTTTCATAGATTGGGTAATAACTCTTTGAGTCGAGTCGTTGAGGATTGAGATCATTAGCTGTCAAAAAATTATTTTATCCATCTAAGAAAAATCTTTAATTTTATCCTGTGTTTTTATTGTACAATACTATATTAAGTTCACATATACCAAATAAATTAAAAAAATAAGTCTAAGCACGTCAAGAAATTTCCAGCATATATATTTAATTAGAACCAATCAATAAATATACTTAGATTGGGCCATAAAACCAATATAGGGTTTTTGAGTAACCGAAAATAGATGCCCCGCGTGATTCAAACAACTGATAAAGGCGCACCAAAGGAGAAAACCTAGTCGGTCACAAAGTAGAATCCCCAAGGAACCCTTTCGGGAAAGCCTAGAAGAGGCGGGCGGCTCGGTTGATGTCGCTCGGGTGATTCCCTGACCGGCTTTAGAAGAAGGAGGAAACCACCTACCGAGGCCGAGGAGGTTACGGTTACATGAAGGCAGGGTTCGTCGTGTGAGCGTGGGATGAAGCAGAGACATCAACGTGGACAAGACGTGTACGACGTGCTGATCGTGGGTAGGTCCGACGTGCTGATAATGGATAAACTGGTATAAATATGGGAGGTCCTCAAGTGGGCGGAGGTATCGATTTCTTGATTTCTTCTCCTTTACGCACTGATTAAACCGTCACTACGAAGAGGAACTGACTTGAGCGTCGGAGTGGCGTCGCCGAAACGGCGTCCACCCTTAGTTCTTCTTATCCTTCATTTTCGCAGGATCGCGGGGGAAGAAGGAGTTCCCGAGTCATCCCGTTGGCCAAAAGATCTACCGCCTTTTCTAGTTACTTATCCGACGGAGAACCAGAAATACTCCGGAGGGGCCATTTCTGAACGCATCAAATTGGCGCCGTCTGTGGGAAGACATATAATCATATAAAAATGGTGAGTGTTAGAGATGATTCACCCTTACCCGGAGGCGGCCCTCCGACTATGGAAGAGATATCTAGAATGATGGCGAACACAGTGAATATGGCGTTCTCTCAACGCCCGAAATTTCAAGAAATTAGAAAGATAAGGAAAGATGTGGAGGCTCTGATGGCCGAACGGCCAAAGAAAAAGGGACCTGTTGTATCCCAAGACCAACCTCTAGCAACTGGAGGAGAGGATAGCGCTTCCAATTACATAGAACAAGAAGGGGAATCGCAAGAAGATGAAGGACTCAGTGAGGGACGACCCCGAGAAAACATTGCGAGAAGAGTTAGACGCTGCACGGGCAAAGAAAGCCCGCCGACAAGTAAAAACGCAGGCGACAAAATTAGAAATAATGGGGGCTGAGATAAAAAAACTAAGAAAACTCGCCGATCCCCCCGTGCCAGTACCGACCCCCCGAGGGTCTCCCTTCTCAGCCGAGATACTCGCCTTCCCTCTGCCCAACCACTTCCGTTTCCCAGAAATGAGTCGATACGATGGAACGGGACATCCAGAGGATCATCTAGCGAGCTTTGAAGGAAACGCGGCTCTTTATCAACTGGACGATGCGATTAAGTGCCGAGTGTTTGTCACTATGCTCACCCGGGGAGCTCAACAATGGTTCACCATGTTGCCCGCCGGGGAAATTAAAAACTTCCAAAACCTCTCTTACTCCTTCCTAAAGCATTTCTCAAGCAGCCGAAGGAGACCCTCTTTGACCGTTAACCTGTTGAACATGAAGCAGAGTGATCGGGAGAGCCTTCGGGACTATCTCCGACGGTTCAATGGCATCACTATGGAAGTCCCGACAGCCACTCCGGATTTGCTAATCGGCGCCTTTCACCATGGGCTAAAAGAAGGAGAGCTATACACATCGTCAGTGAAAAAATACCCGGCAACGGGGGACAAGTTGGTGAATCGAGTGGAGAAGTATGTAAGGGTTGAAGAGACACAGGGGTATAGGAAGCCCGAGAAGAAGCGGATCGTGAATTCGTCACATGAAGGAGAGAAGGCTATAACGCCCAAAGGTGAGAACTTCCAGAGGGAGTCTCCCATTAACCCGAGGCTGAGGAACACCAGATGGAAGGTCAACAAGATTCGAGCTTTGGAAATTTGCGATGACCGATATCCCCTTCGGAGGCTAGTTCACAGTAAGGAAGGGCCTAAAAACCCGGTGTCGGGGGAATATTGCAGCTTTCATCGAGAGTATGGTCACACCACGGATGACTGCTATCATCTCAATGATGAGTTAGAGAGATTGGTAGAAATAAACCCAGAAGCGAGGAGCGAGTTAGTCGAGGGTGAGAGGAACTGAACCCCAAGGTTTGAGAGGAAGGAGCCGGAACAGGACTAGCAGTAGAGGAGGCCGTATCCGCCCCCAGACTCCCTCGACATAAAGGGAGGTCCCTAGATAGAATTCGACGTAGGGTCCTCGAGGGTCGAGTAGAGACTCGAAGAGTGAATCGGGACGGAAGAGATCCCGAGCGAGTGCGCTCTACCGAGAAGCAGATTCCACCAGTAAGAAGGATTAACATGATATCCAGGGGACCTGCCCGTGGCGATTCTAATCGAAAGGCGGCGGTCAGGAAACTGCAAATCTATGAAGTAAAGACGGTGGAAAAACGATAAGAACCTCTTATTAGCTTTGGACTAAAGACTTCCACGGGGGGACGACTCTCACGAGGATGCCCTTGTGGTACGAGTAGAAATAGCAAATCACGGCGTGGAAAGGGTGTTTGTTGACAATGGGAGCTTGGCAAATGTCCTATACAAGGAGGCTCTAGACCAAATAGAGCTCGAGAAGTATCATATGGATACTGTTGAAACCGCTCTATTCGGGTTCACGAGACATGCTATTGAGGCAATGAGCGTAATCCAGCTCCCAATTACATTAGGGAGTGGTGGTATGAAGAAAACTCGAATCGTTCCCTTTATGGTAGTACAAGCGCCTTCTTCCTACAATGCCATCCTCTGAAGGCCTTCTCAGCTCTTTCACAGCTGTGGCTTCGGCCTTACACCAGAAAACGAAGTTTCCCGTGGGAAATAAGGTGGGAGAGGTGCTCGGGGATAGATAGTGGCTCGTAAATGCTATGGGGAAGAAGTCAGGATGGAAATAAAATCTTTGAAACTACACAAAGGAGGTCGTTATTTACATCCTAGGCGGGAAGTCGTCCGTACAATACACAACGTCAGAGCCGAAAATACGATGGAACAAGAGATGGAAGAAGCAGCCAAGGAAGTAACCTTCGAGGAAGGCTTCCTCGAAGAGAAGACCGAAACATTCGAAGAAGGAACTGAGGAAGTAATGATAAGACCTCCTTCGAGAACAGTAAGAATAGCTCAGGATTTAACGGAGGATTGAGAAGAGGCCTTATAACCCTGCTGAGACAGAATGATGACGTGTTTGCCTGGTCAGGGGGCGATTTAAAGGTAACCAGCAGGAACATCATGGAGCACAAGTTGAACGTGTCCCGAGATACCTGACCTGTATTCCGAAAAAGGAGACACCTCGGGCTCGCAAAAGATATGGCTGTTAAGGAACAAGTGGAAGGGCTCATAGCAGCCGAACACATAAAAGAGGTACAATTCCCTACTTGGCTTTCAAACGTTGTATGCGTTCCTAAATCGTTGGGGAAGTGGCGCATGTGCATGAATTTTAGGGACCTCAACAAGGCTTGTCCCAAAGATTGTTATTCCCTTCCCCGAATAGACCAGTTGGTGGACTGAACTTCAGGACATGAGTTGTTATGTTTCCTGGATGCTTTCCAAAGGTACCACCAGATCGGGCTAGCCGAAGAGAATCAGCCGAAAACAAGTTTCGTAACGGCAAGAGGGACATTTTGTTATGTGGTGATGCCCTTCGGCTTAAAGAACACCGGTGCTACGTACCAGCGTTTAATGGATAAAGTATTCGAACACCAGATATGAAGGAACGTGGAGGTGTACGTAAACGATATATTCATCAAATCCCGGGAACACGCATGTTTCTTGTCGGACGTTCGGGAGACCCTCTCTACTCTAAGGAGGTATGGCGTAAAGTTAAACCCTGAGAAATGAACTTTTGGCGTTCGAATGGGAAAGTTCCTCGGATATATGGTAACTCGAAGAGGAATTGAGGCTAATCCAGATAAAGTTGAGACTATCATAGGCATGACCTCCCCTAAGAACCTCAATGAAATGCAAAGGTTGACGGGAAGAGTAGCCGCTCTATCTAGGTTCATCGCCAGGTCCGCCGAGCGAAGCTTACATTTCTTTAAGGTTTTAAGAAGGATAAAAAATTTTCAATTAAACCCGGAATGTGAAAAGGCTTTTCAGGAGTTGAAAGAATACTTGAAGGAATTATCAGTGTTGAATAAACCAAAACCCGAGGAGGTGTTGATGGTATATCTCTCTGTCACCGTCCGTGCAGTTAGCTCGGTCCTAGTAAGGGAAGAAGAAAAGGAACAGAAGCCCATTTATTTTATGAGCCATGTCCTTAAAGGAGCGGAGATGCGGTATAGCAATCAAGAGAAGCTAGTTCTAGCACTAGTGGTCACGACGAGGAGACTGAGGCCCTATTTCCTCTCTCACAAGATTGTGGTGTTGACCAATACCCCGATGGGGAGCATAGTCGCAAGGCCAGATGCTTCGGGACGGTCGATAAAATGGGTTACCGAGTTGGGAGAATATGATATACAGTTTCGACCAAGAGCCACGATAAAAGCTCAGGCGATAGCAGATTTCCTGGTAGAAATGAATGAAGAAGGACCTTCTGAAATGTGGAGAATGTTCGTAGATGGGTCCTCATGCCAGTATGGAAACGCGGTGGGCCTGGTAATCATATCCCCTTGGGGGGAGGAGAATAGCCTCGGGAAAAGGCTAAATTTCCGGGCATCTAACAACGTAAAAGAGTACGAAGCTCTACTGATTGGGCTCAAAATGGCTAAGAGGCTCGGGATATCGAGGTTGACCTTACACTCAGATTCTCAGCTAGTGGTATAGCAAGTTGAAGGAAACTTTTCAGTGAAGGGAGAGAAGCTGACAGAGAATGTCAAGGCCTTCGAACAAATAAAGAAGGATTTCGAGGAGCTCAAACTAGTATTGATATCCCGAACAGAAAACGGAAGGCGGACAGGGTAGCCAAGGGGGCTAGCTCCTTGAACCCTTCCGAAGAAAGAACCAGAGTATAATTGGCCCCCTCGGTTCATCAGATCAACGTAGAAGAAGAACTCCCTCGGGAAGATTGGCGGTACGACCTTCGCCAATACCTGTCAAACCAAACATTACCCGAGGATAAAATACGTGCCAAGTCCATCTCAAAAGGTCATTTAGGTTCACTATGATAGACGGAATGCTGTTCAAAAGGTCATACTCGGGACCTTTATTGAGATGCCTCTCAAAAGAGGAAGCCGAGGAAGTCCTTCGGGACATCCACGAACGAGCTTGTGGAGGGCACATCGGCAGCATGGTGTTGGCTAGGAAAGCCTTATTAGCAAGATTATTTTGGCCTACGATGAGGGAAGATTTCATCAGATTAGTGCCAGGATGTCTCAGATGCCAGAAACATGCCAACCTACAAAGAGTGGTAGCCGAAATGATGAAATCGGTAGTATCCCCTTGCCCGTTCGATCAATGGGGTATGGATATTGTGGGCCCTTTGAAGGCACCACCTTGCAAAAGAAGTTTTTGTTGGTGGCCATCGACTATTTCTCAAAATGGGTGGAAGCCGAGACTCTCGTACGCATTACAGAGGCTGCTGTCATTACCTTTCTCTGGAAAAATAGTGTGTAGATTCGGAGTCCCGGGGAGACTCATATCAGACAATAGAAGGCAGTTCAGCGGACGAAAATTAAAGGAGTGGTGTGAAGAGTTGGGAATTTAACAGGTGCTCACCTCCGTGGCATACCGCATAGTAATGGTCAGGTGGAAGTGACTAATTGCACAATAGTTCAATCGCTCAAAGTTCGATTGGATGGATTAAAGAAGGCCTGGATCAATGAGCTACATAGCGTTCTTTGGTCTTACCGAATGACTCCCTGGTCGGGAACGAAGGAGACCCCTTTTAGCTTGGTGTATGGTAGCGAGGCTGTTCTGCCCGCAGAATTAGGACAAGAAAGTGCTCGAATACTCGGGTATTCAGATGACAACAACCAACTTCGGGCGGACGAACTGGATCTGATCGAAGAAAATCGGGAGAGGGCTACTTTGAGAATGACTGCATACCGGAAAAAAATTACCCGAGCCTACAATCAAAGGGTATGCTTAAGAAGGTTCGAGGAAGGGGATTTGGTCATGAAAGAAAAGTTACAGCAGGAGAATCGAGGGAAACTGGAGCCAAAGTACGAAGGGCCTTACAAGGTAGTGCGGAAAGCAGGAGAGGCGGCTTATTACTTGGAGGACTTGGAAGGGAAGAAGCTAAGTCGGCCTCATAAAGCTATTGAAAAAATATTATCCCTAGAGTTATTATTCATTTGTTAGTTTGTTCTGTTTTTCATGAGTTTACTTGTTCAGTTATTTGCTAGAGTCTTTGGAATCAATGAAGTTTTCGCTTTTTTCATTCAAAATCCCCTAATGATGTTAGAGAATTACACTCACAAGTCAATACAATACCCCTATTGAATCGGGAGGAAAAGCCCTCAGATGGAGGCACTCATACCCCGATTGAATCGGGAGGAAAAGTCCTCGGATGAAGGCACCCATACCCCGATTGAATCGGGAGGAAAAGCCCTCGAAGGAGGCACTCATACCTCGATTGAATCGGGAGGAAAAGCCCTCGGAAGGAGGCACGCTTATCCCGATTGAATAGGGAGGGAAAACCCTCGGATGGAGGCACCCATACCCCGATTGAATCGGGAGCGAAAGCCCTCGGATGGAGGCACTCATACCCCGATTGAATCGGGAGGAAAGGCCCTCGGATGGAGGCACCCATACCCCGATTGAATCGGGAGGAAAGGCCATCGGACGGAGGCACCCATACCCCGATTGAATCCGGAGGAAAGGCCCTCGGATGGAGGCACCCATACCCCGATTGAATCGGGAGGAAAGGCCCTCGGATGGAGGCACCCATACGTCGATTGAATCGGGAGGAAAAGCCCTCGGATAGAGACATCCACACCCCAATAATCGGAGGGAAGCCCTGCGAGGGAGGGAACGGGCTTGAGCATCCCGATCAAAACAAGAGGAAGTTAAAAAGATAAGAAGGGAAAGAAAAAAAAAAAGACTTTCGAAGAAGTTATAAATAAAGTCATCCAAGCATGCTACTGACACTGCCCTAAGAAAAAACGAAGAATATTCCAGAAGAAACACGCAAATATAAGGAGGCAACATAATCTAAACATAAGACACTTAATGACACTACTCAGAATCTCTCTTCGTTCCTGGATCCTTGATGGACACATCCTCCTCTTCAGACTCAGAAGTATCAGCTTCTCGGGATTTTGGAAAGGCACCTGATGAAGTACGATGGGCAGCCGCATCCAGAAGAGCCTGATCTTGGTCGAGAAAATCAAAAGGATATTGGGAAGCGGAAAAACCATTAGCCCTAATCTGTGCAAGACACCCTCGGAACCCATAATCGAAATACAGGTTAGCCGCCTCGAGCACTCGGTCAGCAGGGACAAGACCATGGATAAGAGCCCCTCATGCTACGACTGCGTGTGCGCCCGGATTGACGCTCTGACCGGATTTTCTCGATCTCTGCGTGGGAATCGCTAAGCAGCTTTTTCAAACGACCGGCCTCTTGCGCCCCTTCCAATAGACTCATAGTTGTCTCTACATTGTTGCTACGAGCCGCCCCAACCATCTCGCTCACGGCCCTGAAGCGCCTGGCCCCCTCACAGGAGAGCGAATACGCCTGATAAAAATCATAAGTCCTAAAAGATTCCTAAAGGAGGACAAGAGTAAATGTAGTACCTGGCTCTGCGAAAGGGCCCACTTATTCAAAAAATCTTTATCGGGTACTTTTGTTATGTAACTTCTTTCCTCTGGAGATAAAAATGTCTGCATATAAGAGTAAGAGGAGGCCCCCTCGGTCTCCATAAGGAAGGAAGGGTGCGCGAAAGCTTCAAGAGAAAGAGATGCACTCTCGGGATCGAGATTCAAAATCTGGGATGGTAGAGGAACCTTAGCTTTCTTCGAGAAAAAGTCCCATAGGCCCTCGGAAGATGACCTTTTGGCAGAAGGCAAGGTACGCTTAGGAGGAACGGCCTCACGGGACTTTGAAGAGGATGCTCGGGTGCGAAAAGCCACTACCGATTCAAAGTCCATTCATTTTCTTGATTCAAGAAAATTATTAAGAAAGTATATATGATTAGCAACAAGATCATGAAACATACATGCATCTCCCCGGGAAGGGGTATTCCCGAAGGACACACCTCGACTTTGGGCGGAGTCATCTAGCACCAGATCTTTCACCGAGAAAGTCTTTTCGCCGATCAGATCCAGGAATTCATAAAGAACGGCGGGAGACTGAGAGGGTATATTGCAATGATTTTTCCAGGGTAGGGAATAAAAGCGAGGATCTTGATGCGAGGGTGAAGGCTTCACAAAGAGGAAGCGTTTCATCCAACCTTTAGTGGTTGGGAAATTGTCCTAAAAAATATCAACGAAGGATGGAGTAAAAATAAACTTTTCATCCTCCCTCTCAGTGATTTTGAAAAAGCTAGTAACTAACTCCACCGAAGGTAAAGAAGCATCCTAGGAAAAAGAATTGCGCTGAGGGAAAGATGAACAGATAACTACGTTTAAAAACTCGCTCTACTCTTTTTAAAATAGCTGAAGGGGAGACTACTGTTACCCCTCGGGTTTTTGAGTAACCGAATATAGATGCCCCGCGTGATTCAAACAACTGATAAAGGTGCTCCAAGGGAGGAAACCTCTAGTCGGTCACAAAGTAGAATCCCCAAGGAACCCTTTCGGGAAAGCCTAGAAGAGGCGGGTGGCTCGGTTGATGCCGCTCGGGTGATTCCCCGACCGACTTTAGAAGAAGGAGGAAACCACCTATCGAGGCCGAGGGGGTTACGGTTACATGAAGGCAGGGTTCGTCGTGTGAGCGTGGGATGAAGCAGAGACATCAACGTGGGCAAGACTTGTACGACGTGCTGATCGTGGGTAGGTCCGACCTGCTGATAATGGATAAACAGGTATAAATATGGGAGGTCCCCAAGTGGGCGGAGGTATCGATTTCTTGATTTCTTCTCCTTTACGCACAGATTAAACTGTCACTACGAAGAGGAACTGACTTGAGCGTCGGAGTGGCGTCGCTGAAATGGCGTCCACCCTTAGTTCTTCTTACCCCTCATTTTTCGCAGGATCGCGGGGGAAGGAGTTCCCGAGTCATCCCGTTGGCCAAAAGATCTACCGCCTTTTCTAGTTACTTATCCGGCGGAGAACCGCAAATACTTCGGAGGGACCATTTCTGGACGCATCATAGCCGATAAACAAAACTCACATAAGGCCTCAATTAAAAATCAAAATAAGCTAAATTATTAGTTATACACACATCAACGCGAGAACTAGTGACTAAATCGTAATATTAAGAAACAAACCGGAGACTATTGTTTTCAACTAAGGTTGCAAAGAATAGTTATTTTCAACTCATGTATGTATAATTATAACTTTTGTTGTTTAATTTTTTCTTCATAATTTATCAATGATTTTGCATTTAGAAATGCTCCATAGTATTTTTATGTGATATTTTAGTTTGTTTTGAGACTTGATAAGCAACAATTTATCTATTTTCAGCTTAGCATTATTTGTTCGTCTACTATGACAAAAAAAAAAAGAACGGAGCCTTCATATTTCGCCTCATGGCCTACTAATTGATAGGACCGGCCCTATGATGAGCTATCACCGTGATGAAGAATCACATCGGTGATCAAAATGGGGTGATATTTTAAGTTTTCAATCACACCAAAAAAATCTTGGTGATCCTTCATCACCTTGTTGCGGTGAAATTTTCAGTATTTTTGGGACAAGTTACCCCCGTTCATTCCTTACATACCATTATTCTTATTTTTAATTACATAACTAACATATTTAAACCGTAAAAAAATATTTAATGCTAAATAAAATAAAAGAATTATATAGAAGAATTATATAAAATGCTTATAATTAATGCTTGATTTAAAAATATACGTTTAAATCTTTTAAAAAAATAAAAGAATTATATTTAAAAAATTATATAAAATACTTATAATTAATATTTAATATTGAAATATTAAGTATTATCACGTAAATATCACCGCAAATGAACAACTCACTTTACCTACATAATATACATATGGTTAAATATGACATAATATCACACCACACATTAAACAAATACAATATTCCAATATCACTTTATATGCAAAATAAATTATCACCCAAAAGAAACGCACTGATAACATATTACCTTGATTCACATCACTTCGGTGATGTAAATATCACTGTGATGTTTGTGTACATTTATCTCCGTGAGCATCAATGTGATACACTATGCATTTACAACAATATCTTACTCATGTCCCGTGATGGCCAACAATATCTTACCCATTTACAACAATATCATTGTCGAGTCTCCAGCTATGCGATGGCTCCATACTTAGTTGTGACCAAGCGAAGACGAACCAATGAGACTAGGCTAAGCCTAAATGGCGACTTTTAAAACCTAGATGATTAATTAAAGTCGCGTTTAGTTCGTCGTATAAGAAAATGACAGAGAAAGAAAGTATAGACAGTAATCCTTATGTAGTATAAAAAACATATTTACTTTAATCGACTGGTTTGTAACCTATCTTGTTTACTTTCCAATACAAACACATATAAATCTCATTGGACATATTCGAAATTACTAAATTAACTCTGCTAAATTGTAATAGATTTCTTTAACATTTCCTCCATCGTATATTCGCTCGTAAAAATTGACTACTCCCGTTTGTCGAAAGCATCGAATCGTAGTCTATAGTGTGTTGCGGTGCGATTTCTGAGTATCAACAAAAACTTCAACATATATCATCAAGGTAATTTCGAAAGCCACATGTGTATTTTTATCTCGGGCTAAATGTTAGGGCGTGGATATATTAAACGACTGTTTGGGGGGCGGAACGGATCATGATAGCTGGTAATATGTTAGTCCATCGTTAATATTGTTGTTGGATTGGCTATGAAGGTCGTTAAACGTTACGATTGAGAAGCATGGTTGCCTATGATATGTTTGATTAGGAACCCCAATCAATTTCACTACAGACCACGAATCCCAAATGTTATGATTATTTTATAGTGTCCAATAAATTATGTTGTCTTAGTTCTGTGATGTAAATAACTAGTTTTGAGCTTAGTTAGAGTAAGCCATCATTTGTAATACATCACCACTTAGGGTTATTGTGTAATATACCAAACTATGTGATGTAAATACAAAACCTTATGGTAAAGTGTGAAGCATAATAGAGAATATTTTCAATCACACCATCCACTCGAGCTTAATCTCCGAATCAATCGTGGTAAATCTCTTAATCTTATAGGTTGGATATAATATATAGTTCTTTCATGTGGTATCAGAGCCACGCGCGTTAGGATTTGAACAAAATTTGTGAAAAAATTAGGTTGAAATATCGTTTAGAACTCACTCTGGTTCTTTATGAGCTTTTGTTTGATTTTCAAAATCTTGTGTTATTTGCTGTATAAGAGCTTTGATCGAGTGTTATAAATGTTTTTGTGCTGAAAATCGTTCGATAGATCCATTAGTTTTTGCATATTTTGAAAACTAATCGTTTTGTGTATTCTTAGTGGTATTCATCAGATTTCCGGAAAATTTGACATGTTTTGGTGCTGATGTGTTGAATATGGTGCTAGAAATTGAATTTCGGTAGTTTTTATCAATAACTCAAGCCAAGTCTGAAAAAATTGTGTCCTTGATTGAAAGTTTTGTGTTCTATGCGTTCCATTGCGAAAACTATACATCGAAAATTGGTGGGGAAACTACGATGGATTTTTTTTCGCATTACTCCAATTCGAAAACTGTTTTCGCATCACTCGACTTCGAAAAATTGTTTTTTCGCAACACCCTACTTCGAAAAATAGTTTTCCGCACTCATAACACTTCGAAAAATATTTGAGTGCGAAAATTTTTTGATTGCGAAAAAGATTTTGAATGCGAATTATGATGAATTCCGCTCGACAGTTCAAGCCGAAATTCCGCTTGGCAGTTCAAGTCGACAATTGCACTCTGTTGTCAAGATCGCATTTTGTCGTTGATCCATGCACTTGAAATCGGGCCTAACAAACTAGTGAAAAATCAAGACCCCGAAGCCAACTCCGTGTTGACTCTTTCGGTCTAAGGTTCACGCAACATACAAGCATGCGATCGATCAAGACTACGCGTCATAGTCCAAAACAGACAATCACGTGATTCAGATGTATCAATATCACCAGCTTCCACTTGCCTAGCAGATTCGGTGACTAAACTTCCACAGTCTTAGAGTTTTATTTATTTATCTTTCTCATTGAATGCCTAAATAAGAAGTTGTGTGATAATTAAATAACTTGTCTTACTTCGAATGAAAAATATATAAATTCGATATTTATGTATTAAAAATAATACTTCGATTATAATAATACGAATCAAAATATTTTAGTACATGCCAAAAACTCTGATTTCTCTTATCCTCGAAATGCCAACAACAAACCCACAACAACCATTTTGGTAAACAAAACATAAACCGCCCGAGCTTTCGAACAAAAAACATTATACGAACCATTACCTTTTCACATGAGGCCACATGGCGTGTTAATTACGTAGAGATATTTCATGTCCGTCGGCACCTATCAAAGAGTCAAAATTAGTCCGAATTATTGTCGAAAACTTGCATGTAAGGAGTTTCTGGTCTGCGCTTAGCCTGTTCATTCCGTTGATTTGTTCGAAGACAATATATCTCTTCGGGATTATGTCGCTCTCTACTTCGACAATTGAAATGAATCGTTTAAGTGTCGTACTTGTCTCAGCACAATAATTAGCAATTATTTCCATCAACGCTTTATCATCTTCGTTACCTTTTCGTTTCGACCTCGACGATGCTTACCATTACCTCCTCCACTAGACTCGCAAATGATTCATCATTCGTCGAGCCTTGATCGACCTCATTATTCGAAGAATATTTTCACGTGCGGTAGGGCTGAAAAATACATCAACTCCGTTTACACCTGAACTGTTATGCAGTATGTCATTGATGTCTTCGGCATGTCCACTAGGGGTGAGCAATCCGGATTTTCGGATATTTAATAATGATATCCAATCCGATTTCATTCGGATATTCAAATTCCGGATATCCAATTTATTGTGATATTTAAAACTGGATATTCGCATCCGGTTTTAAAATTTACACTTGAATATATTTTTTATGAATGTTTTTTTTTTACAAAATTGAGCCATTTTTTTATTTCTTATCATAATAACAATATATATATGATATCTAAAAGTTCTTACACGTAGTAATTCACACGAAACATAAATGCATTTAAAATATATATGAGCTAAAAGTTACATCATAAATAATAATAAACATAAAATACAACATTAATGAAAAAAGCACAAAGTGTACTCATAAATCAAGTCATCACATCACATCAAAATTATATTTAAAGTCAAAAAATGAAATAATAATAATAATACACAATTTATGAATCCAAAATAATCATGTTATATGCACCAAATGATTTGAAATTCAAATATAAACCATCAATGCATCAAATATTTCATTGATAATGATTATTGGCAGCTCTTTAATCAAATTTTTTTCATGCATATAATTTTAAAAATAATATATTAATGTCTAATATGAAAATGACATTAAAAAGTTTAAAAAATAAAATTCACTTAAAAAACTGTACGCCATTTTTTCATAAAAACAGGGGCTATTATTATACAAAATTTGGATGATTATATAAATTTTTATTTTTTAGAAAAATAAAATTATCGGATATCCGAGTTTTAGCTCGAGCACTATCCCTATCCGATACGGTTTACTTTAAAGTAATTCGGATCGGATATCCGATTCTATTTTTTAAATCGAATGTCTATCGGAATCTGATTTGGATATTTTTGCTCACCTCTAGTGTTCACCCATAGCAAGGTTCTTCCCAAAGATTTTGACCCAATCGTTGTAGTATTGCCAAGATTTGTGGCGCATCGACTTAGCAGCGAGGTCTTTCTGTTACAAAAAGGAAGCTCAATTAAAATATAATACTTATCTTTGTAACAGAAAGTACAGTAGTGATTGACGTGCATACCTTGACATACTCATCCCAATACCGGTCATACATAGCATGGTTGAAAGGCTATGGCAATATTCTTCCATCTATGTAGTCGCAAAGTGATGTCCAATGTGGCACGTAAGTTAGTTCCTGGAAAAGCGGACATCATGCACGCTTCTAAGATATTAAGATAACCAACCTTAAATCCATTGTCTTGCCTTCAACAACTAGCCACTATCTCTTTCACGGCGTCGATCAATGTCATTTCTTCTTGCTGATTCCACCAATGTCTAGTGTTTCCTCTTTTTAATCGATGCATTTAACATGTTGCTCGTATCCGATGCGAATTCCATGGGATCCTGAAAAATGCCCCGCATTTGAAAAATTGGACCATATCACAGATAAAGGTATTTTGGATAATTCATAATAAGAAATAATAAGTGATACGAACAACAAATCATCATTGTCAGTCAATAAAAAGAGAGAAAAACACACCACTTCAAACGAGAAAAATATATGTTGAATAGCTTAATAATGTCAGCAGAAGCGCAGAAACACTGACAAACTACACATGCACCAAAAATAATTCAACATCATTATCCACAATTTCTACACTCATTAAAAGCGATAGCCGCTAACATATATATATATATATATATATATATATATATATTATATATCCAGTTTCCCCATTCACTTGAAGCATCGAGGGTGTTTATGTTATCTCCATCGTCTCGCTTAGTTATAGTTTCAATTTTATCCCCGTTATTGTGTCAACTTCTCGGTCGAAAGGGTCTCTCGCATCAACTTACGAAGGAAATTGCAATTTTTCACTCCTGATTTTTCGTATTATGTGATAGAATAAAATCGATAACATGGTCACTTTATCCCTAATTGTGGTAAATTTTGATTGTTTAAGACCACTAACACTTTCTAAGAAGAACACTATCCAAATATTTTTCTATTCATTCTGACGTGGTTCTGGCACGTTAGGTCGGACATCAACACTAGTTCCCTAAGGTTAGCAATCTGTTTTGGTATCTTCTCAAGCAAATTGTATTTTATTGAAGCTCTTTTTTGCTTTTCAAAAATTCTATTATTTAGCCGTCTTAAGTAGATGAAAATTAATAGAAACAAGGTATTTTGTTGAATCAATGTTTGTAAAATTACAAACATTATCACTTCCCTTCTCATATTATCCATCCTGATTATGTAATGAACATTAATATTTATAATTACACGCGACAATTTATATGTGGAAGCAAAGAAGATTAAAGCAAGGTATAATACTCTTATACTAATGCAAATACCAACATCACAACAGAACTGATAAAAAATTCATCCTGATACTTAGATGCATTAAAACAAACTTTCCCAAGTTGAATGCCTTTTACATGAAATGTTCGATTTTCCTTGTATGTATAGCCCATGTACATTTCATGCCCAATTGTAATCGAAAAGCAGATCATGACATACAGATTATGATTGTGTAGTGCAATATCAATTGTCACAGATTTGCATTCCCTGATCATATAAAATTTTAAGGAAAACCAATACAAATGTGGAAGACAGTTACAGATTGGCCGAAAAAATGAAGCCTACCTTTGTGTGTGTTGGAAATAGATTATATAAAATTAAAAAGTGATACACTACTTTCAAGGTTAATATTTTAGGTGAAGTGGACACTCAACATGGTGTTGATGATCATGTTGCGAGAAAGAAAAGGAAAAAAAAAGAGAGAAAAGAAAAAAGAGAAATATAAAATTAAAAAGTAATACATTACCTTCAAGGTTAACCATTTAGGTGAAGTGATCACTCAACATGGTGTTGATAAACCTGTTGCGAGAAAGAAGAAAAAGAAAAGAAAAAAAAAAAAGAAAAAACCATTTACACATACCATCGACCACCACCACCACCTCAAAGGGAATCGAAGCAGCACAACATGAGAAGCAGATTACTCGAATGTGGATCACAACAACCCTCGAATCCATCTTAAAATATAAGGGGTATTTTGTCCAAAAAATATTGAAAATATCACTCCATCACGGTGATGGAGGATCAGAGCTTTTTGGGGGTGATCCAAAAGCTGGAATATCACTCCGTTTTGATCACCTAGGTGATCCCCTATCACGGTGATGACTCATCACCCTCATTAAACAAACGCGGCGATGAGAAGGTGAGGGCGGGATCACCGTGATGTTTTTTTAAGCCGAACAATATTTCTTAGGATAAAAAGGCCCTTTATCTTAACTAATCCAGGAAACTGAATGGCCCTTAATTCAACAGCGGTTTACGATGAGAGCCGAGCGTCACCAATGCATTAATGCTAATTTCGTCAGAAAACTTGCTGTGTAAACAACCCAAGACAAATAACGGAAAAGAGTTAAACCCCGTATAAGTCTACAAATCCCTCATAGTAAGTAATAAGATAACACATGGCCTAATAATATTTATAATAAAAAAAAAAAAAAGGAAAAAAACCATTCTACAGTTCATCATGCGAATCATCGTCGTCGTCGTTCTCAGCCTTCTCGGCCCCACCGGATCTCTGATAAACGGCGGTAATGATGGGATTGCAGACGGCTTCAACCTCCTTCAGCTTCTCCTCGTAGTCCTCCTTCTCCGCGCTCTGATTATCGTCCATCCACTCGAGCGCCTCCTTGGTCGCGGCTTCAATCTTGTCCTTCTCGTCCGCTTCCAACTTGTCGGCGAGCTTGTCCTTGTCGTTGATTTGGTTCTTCATGTTGTAAACATACGTCTCGAGGCTGTTCCTCGCGTCGATCCTCTCCTTCACCTTCTTGTCCTCCTCCGCAAACTCCTCCGCTTCCCTCACCATGCGCTCGATCTCTTCTTGGCTCAGCCGCCCTTTGTCGTTCGTGATCGTAATCTTTTCGGATTTTCCCGAGGCTTTGTCCTCCGCCTTAACGTTCAGAATCCCGTTGGCGTCCACCTCGAATGTCACTTCAATCTGAGGGGTTCCTCTGTTGAAAAATAAAAATAAAAATTCAATGTGAAAGTTATTATTAGATTCTCATGCCCAAGCAGTAAAATTTAAAAAATAAATAAATAAATAAAGATCAATAATAGGCTGTCATGAAGTTGAAGACCAACCTCGGGGCTGGGGGGATTCCGGTGAGATCAAATTTACCGAGCAGCCTACAGTCCTTTGTGAGACTCCTTTCACCTTCAAATACCTGTATAAGAAATTTATTTTTTGTCAGAAGGCGTTAAGGAAGGAACGAAAATTTTTACAGAAGGATAAAAAGGGTACCTGGATGGTGACTGTGGTCTGCTGATCCTGGTAAGTTGTGAAAACTTGAGATTTTTTGGTTGGGATAACGGTGTTTCTCGGGATCAATTTGGTCATTACTCCTCCAACGGTTTCAATGCCGAGGGTCAATGGAGCCACATCCAAGAGAAGAATGTCTGATTTTTAAGTCATGGAGCACATGTTGGTTGTTGTGAGTGAGCATATAAATAAATGATGTAACTGTGAAACAAGCAGTGATTGATTGTGGTTACCTTTTGTCTCGTCGCCTCCTTCACCGCTCAAGATTCCTCCCTGCACAGCAGCACCGTAGGCGACAGCCTCGTCGGGGTTGACACCCTTGTTGGGCTCCTTCCCATCGAAGTAGTCCTTGAGAAGCTGTTGGATCTTTGGAATCCTCGTGCTTCCGCCGACGAGGACAATCTCGTCAATCTGCCTCTTCTCCAGGCCAGCATCCTCCATGGCCTTCTTAACCGGGCCCATGGTCTTCCTGAACAAGTCGCTGTTCAATTCCTCGAAACGGGCCCTGGTGAGAGGCTCGGATAAATCGACCCCATCAAAGAGCGATTCAATCTCCACTCGGACCTGGTGCTGGCTGCTCAGAGCTCTCTTAGCACGCTCGGCTTCTCTCCTCAGCTTGCCGAGGGCCCTGTTGTCCTTGCTGATGTCCTTCCCATGCTTCTTCTTTATCAGCTTGATGAAGTATTCCATGATCCTGTGATCAAAATCCTCACCTATCAAAGGTTCAAAAGGTTTGAAACACATCATCAGTGAAGGGATACAAAAAATTGTGCAGATAGCCAAAAACACAAATTCATTACATTACCTCCCAAGTGAGTGTCTCCATTAGTGGCAAGAACCTCAAATACCCCATTGTCAATGGTCAAGACACTGACATCGAACGTTCCACCACCGAGGTCAAAGACAAGAATGTTCTTCTCGCCCCCTTTCTTATCCAAACCATAAGCAATTGCCGCAGCAGTTGGTTCGTTAATAATTCTCACAACGTTCAACCCAGCAATTACCCCAGCATCTTTAGTAGCCTGCCTCTGAGCGTCATTGAAGTACGCTGCACGGGCGGAGTTTCAAAAATCAGTAATTAACAAAGCGATTTTTTCACGGTTAGAAAAAGGGCCCGACGGATGAAAACTTACCAGGGACGGTGACTACAGCATCCTTAATTTTCTTTCCAAGGTATGCCTCAGCTATCTCCTTCATCTTTGTCAAAATCATGGCACTGACCTCCTCAGGGCTGAAAACTTTAGTCTCGCCATCTTTAGTCTTTACTTGAATATAAGGTTTTCCGTCCTTATTGACAATCTTGTACGGGACAAGTTTCATGTCCCTTTGAACTTCTTTGTCTTCAAACCTGCAATGGGCAACAACAGTAAGATTCATGCACAGAGCAGCGGTCTATTTCAGAATTATAGCGAATTGAGAAGACGAGCTAGCAAAACATTACTTTCTCCCGATGAGTCTCTTAACATCAAAGACGGTCCTCTCAGGATTAACAGCTGCCTGATTTTTGGCAGCTTCTCCTATCAATCTTTCGCTGTCCGTAAAGGCAACCCACGAAGGGGTGATGCGGTTACCTTGGTCGTTCGCGATAATTTCGACATGTCCATTCTTGTAGACACCCACACATGAATAGGTGGTACCAAGATCTATGCCGATGACAGTTCCAAGTTTTGATGCCTCCTCTTCGGCTATGGAAAATGCAAGTAAAGTACCTGTGTTCCATACATGCAATCACCATATTAGCAGACCGTGACAAAATTAGCATACTATGAGTTCCATGTTGTAGCAGCGCATACCAAAGACAACACACTGCCATGAAGATTATTGTACATTACCTAGTCACCGGCTAAGTATGATGTAATTTGCACAATAAGAATACAAGATTAACGTTTCGCCTAAGAAAACAGAAACCCTTTGAAATTTTATCGATAATCTATAACTATTCAGTTGGAATAAGAAGAGATAAAACGGACTCAATGCTCAAAGGAATATCTGATAATCGAGAAAAAAAAAGTTGAATTTATTATGACGGAATAAAGAACGACCATTAAAACCACAGTTGAAAACAAATTAATGCCCAATCATAAAAGCTAGCCTCGCATAGCAATCAAAACTCGCCCGCACTACACAGCACATGTAGATCTAAAAGAGCTCCGGGAGCTATACATGGATATATTTACCAAACCACGACACGAAAATATATTAAAACAAATCAGGGGAGAAAGTGAAAGGCAGGACAATTAAACAAGCTTAGAGGTAATTTAAAAAGGACGAAAAATAACGGCGAAACTCACCGATCAAAACGATGCCGAAAACAATTGAAGATGCACGCCTATTCCACGCACCAGCCATTGCTGCGCTATCGAGTTCTACAGAGCTTTTTATTCACTGTATTGTATTTTCTTCTTCAAATCGTCGCTTTGCTTGGTTTTGTATTATTTCCCTGCTTTTTTTTTTTATTATTATCTCGCTCGGCGTTGTAGCTACCAGTTCGAAGGAATTATATAACAAAATGAGTTCAGTAGTTTCACGTCATCAATGCCCACGTGGACCAATGATATACCGAGTATGATGTATTACTTTCTTTTCACTCGCCAACTTTTGCTCAACGGTTCATTGCATTTGAAAGCAGCTGAATACTGTGTCATTGGAGATGACGTGGACCAATCAGGAATTGGCAAAGAGTAACGATGTCCAATCAGGTAGTTTGGCGATTTGGAGTAATCTGAGCCGTCCGATAATGAAAGAATTTCTTCAGCCTTTTTAATAATTTATGTGTATAATTAACAATTGGAATCAAACTTTACAGTGATACTAACATCACGATGACAGTATCATCGTATGTCATCACTGTTTTTATTTTGAGGTGATATTTTATTTTGTGAATCAAGGTAATATTATAATAGAATTAAATGTATTTTTGGTCTTATATCTTTGAGGGGAGACATTTTTAGCCTCGTAAACATCAAATTTTAAGCAATTTTAGTCTCGTTAAGTTAAATGTGGCAATTTTAATCCCGTAAGTATCAAACTTAAGCAATATTAGGACAGTTAATCCAGAAACCTAATTTAGGTCTGAAATTTGACGCCAAAGATGTCGACTGAGACCAAATTTATTTTCTCGTCCCTCCAATTAAGCGTCAAATCATAAGTAAAAAAACTTATAAAAATTAATTAATTAATTAATTAATTAATTAGTTAAATAATAAAATAATTAAATTCTGAACTGAAGGTGGCTTTTATAAGCAAGGAACGTGTAAGTTAGGAAGTGAGTATTAATTTTAATAATTATTAATTGAAGATAAATTATGATTGGTTAATAGTGATACGCAAAATGACAGTTTTTAAGTTAGCCTCCCAATTAATAAAAGAGTATAGATTATTAACCCCGAGTGATATAGATTAAGATTATACATAATAAACTAAGTATTATTTAAAGTATAATTTATTTTAAATTATCCATTATTTATATAAAAAAGAATAAATTATCTTTAAAAATATAACATTATAATAAATAGCATAATGATTAAATATAATATATTTTAAGTTTTATAGTATTTTATTTAAATATAATTTAATTTAAGTATCATACTATACTTTTAATTGTATTAAAATATAATATATTATATTTCTAAGTATAAATAAAAAGAAAATATAATTTATTCTAAGTATAATATTATAGCATGTTTAATAATATTTAAATATTATAATATTTAAATATTATAACATTAAAATAAAATTTATTTTAAAAATTATAAGTTCTTAAATATTATTAGTTAAAACTTTTTAAATATTATTATTTAAAATATACCTTATATAAGGGGTAATTTTGTCCCAAAAATATAAACTCAAAATATCACACTATTTTCATCACGTACGTGATCCTTCATTATTGTCATGACTCGTTATGTTGACTAAACAAACGCCGCGATGAGAACCGTGATGGCGGATCACGGTGATGTTTCAGTGCATCACGGTGAAACAAACACACCCATAGGTCACATTCTGAACAAATCAATGGGACAACTACACTTAAGTCTGAAAAAGAAAAGGAAAAGGAAAAAGAAAAAAGAACTACACTTAAGTCACCCCTTTCAGAAAAAGTTTCACTTAGGGGGTATTTGTTTGAAGTGATCAGATATCATGGTGATACTCACATTACGGTAATGTGAGTATCACTGTGATGTGGATCAAGGTAATATAGCATCACCATGTTTGTTTTGGGGTGATATTTCATTTTTCATATCAAGGTGATATTTAAATATTGTGTTTGTTTTATCAAGGTGATGTGTGGTATTTTGTGCCCTTATGTATATTATGTATGTAAAGTGGGTTAATATATTCATTTTGACGTGATAATGATTAATGTTTCATCTAACTTTTTTAAGCATTATTTATAAGTATTTTATATAATTTTTAATATAATTTCTTTTATTTTGTAAGCTATAAACATATATTCTTAAAGTACGTATTAATTATAAGTTTATCATATATAATTTTCAATACGATTCTTTTATTTTTTTAAGCATAAATATATTTTTTAATATTTAAATATGTTAGTTGTGTAATTAAAAATATGAATAAGGGTATATGAGGAATGAATGTTAAAAAAATAAGTGTAATTTTGTCTAAAACATTTTTGAAAATATCACATATCCGGCGTGATGGAGGATCACCCTGCTTTTTGGGTGTGATCCAAAAGCTGGTATATCACCCCGTTTGATCACCTAGGCGATCACATAAACAAATGCGGTGATGAGGATGTGATGGCGGGATCACCGTGATGTTTTGGAGGATCACCCCAAACAAACACCCCCTCAAGGACCAACTTGAAAATGGCTTTCACTAAATGACCAATTCTGTTGAAAAGACGATTGTACCCTTGATTTTTACTTTTGATTTACTTTTTCTTTTCTAATCAAACTAAACGTTAAAACAGAAAAAGTAGAAACAAAAAATCTTAAAAAGAAGAACAAAAACTTGAGATCATGAAGCTTTTTTATCATTCGACATTGTCGAATCGAAAAGATGTTGCTAGACCAAGGATGAAGCTGCCAGGCACGGAGGAGGAGGATGGAAGAAACAGAGAGCGGGGAGACAAAACTGGTTTTGTCCAGTCCTGCTCAGGTTTGATCAATCAAAATAATCGAGCTTGAATTGCTGCAAATTAAATCGAAATTGTTTGTTTGCTTGAAAACGATCTAAGTTAGCTGAAAATTTTAGGTTTGCGCGAAATTGTGAATTTGGTTGAAATTAATGTAGCCCAGCTTGAAATTGCGGGTTTGCATAAAATTGATGTATGTTCAAGTTATCTCGAAATTGCGGGTTTGGTTGAAATCGATGTAGTTTAGCTTGAATCAAAATTATGCGTTTGCCGAAAATTAAATCGATGAAGGTTCGCCCTTAGTGGGTGGTTGGATATAGCGTGTGATGAGTTTTTATTAGTATGTTGCCATTTGTTTTTGTTGAACAATTTATACTCTTACGAGTCCAATTGATTTCCTTTATAGTTCTATTTCTTTGCTACATATAAAAAAGACCGGTTCGGTTTCATATATCTAACATATCTTCATTTCATTATCAGCACTTTCTTCAGGGTTTTTCATTTTTAATGATTAGGTGTTGGTTACATATTGGTTATGTTGTACTAATTTAATGTATTTTTTGTATCAATTTACGTGTTGTTATGGTACCTATCTTATTATGGCGTATTTTTATGTGGCATGTAGTACTTTTGTAAATGTTGTATTGGTACCTTTTTAATATTTGCAGTATCGTTTTGTGATGCAAAATTACGGTTTCCTCGATCTGGGTTAGTCCACGTGTTTTTTTTACGTCCACACATGTAAACTAACTAGACATATAACTATTAGTGTGAGTGATTTATTTTTGCTAATAAACGAGGTTAATTTCTCGAAAGCGTATCAAGTCTACCTAAAGGAACGGAGGACAATAATGGAAAACACAAACGTCACGTTCGACGAAACGTCGACAATGGCTTCTGTACACATCGGCCTAGTACCGAGACATATTAGTGTGTTGACAGAAGATCAACACAGTTCTACACCCTTGGAAGGGACAGAGACATCCACATTACAAACAGAAGAAGACGAGGATCTGGACTCTATTCGAGCACATCTACATAAATCATAGCCGACAATTAGTCCCTCCACAAATCATTCCTAGGAGTGACGCATCGGTACCACAAGTATAACAACCAACCGTGGTCGATGAAGCACCTACAACTCAAGAAACTAAAGTCACTGCGGAAGCAAAAAATAAAGTAACGGAGGACATCCAAAGCGTATGGATTTGTGGGATAAGCGCGATTTCACTTTCTCTCATGTGGTAGAGGTTGTACGACATTGTCGTCATTTTGTGAATCGACGAACTCCATTTCACTCGTAGCAGACATCTTTATCGGGGGGTTTACATCCGCTTCTTCGTTTTGTTCGTTTTATTCTACTTGTGGTAGCGATGCTCCCTGCCAGGAATGGTTTGTGGAGGGACTAATTGTCGGCGATGATTTATGTAGAAGTGCTCGAATAGAGTGTCAAGATCCTCGTCATCTTCTGTCTCTGATGTGGATGTCCCTTCCACGGGTGTAGAACTATGTTGATCTTCTGTCAGCACTCTAATACGTCTTGGTACTAGACTGATGTGTACATAAGCCATTCGTGGCGTTTCGTAGAACGTGACGTTTTTGTTTTCCATGATTGTGTTTCGTTGCAAACGATAGAGAAGACTGAGGTTTAATCCAATGTGTTTCCTTGATCCGAGCCAGTCCACGTGTTTTTTTGACGTCCACACATGTAAACTAACTAGACATATAACTATTAGTGTGAGTGATTTATTTTGCTAATAAACGAGATTAATTTCTCGAAAATTCTTATTAGGTACGAGGGTGACCGTTTGCACCACACGCTTCGGTTCATCCTGATATCATGCTAACATACAACTATGACCGTCGTTCAACTAGATATCATCGGGTATGATAGATTAGGAGATGATCGATATAGGTCGATATCTTTGTTTTGGGTTATATGTTACATATAAGATCATTCGTTTGTGGACTTGTTTGGTTTTGTTTAATTACGAGCATATTTGTGTTGGTTAGAATGATGATTGTCATGCATGAAACTTTTGGTACAATAAAAATTGTTAAAAGGGTATGGTAACTGCGACTACAAGGTACACCAAACACCTGTTAAATGGTACGTTAAACACTAAAATGGTACGCTATATTAATAGCCTTTAAAAATACATAGATATACAGAAAGTCAGCTCTTTTGCATGAACATAACCTGACAGGCCAGAACTACCTTGGTATCTGATGGAAATTTGACAAGCAACATTATGTGACATGTTAGGGAAAAAATCTGGAACTCATTAGAATGTGAGAAATTGTACTATGTTAACTCATGTCCTTAATTTGGTACGGTAAATTACTTCATGTTGTACTATATATCTCCACTGTTAGGTACAATCAAGCTAGTCAATGGTATATTATACATGATATATTTAGTACACTTTATTAGGGTAATCATTTTTCGTGGTAATTCAATTTTTTTTTCTTTTGGGAAACCTTTTTCCATATGTATATCAGTTATATGTTTCACTTTGTACCATTCTTGACAGAGTAATCCATACACTCATGGTTTCAATGGCAAACTGCAAGTTTAACTAGAAGATGATGAACAATGTTAGAACAACTTACTAAAAGATAGTATGAATGTTTGTTAAATTGATAATGCCCAACTTATTATAGATGTTTTTGAAGATATTATATTCATTTGTTGTTTTAGGGATTCACACTTAAAATTTGACGCTATGAACTCGTCATTTTAAATATTATGTGGAACGATATAAAACTTGATACGGTATCCCCATTTATCTTGGTACGCCTTACTACTAAACAATGGTATGGTAAAACTACAATGTAAGGTGCAGTCAGCGGCACCAAATTGGTACAATAAACGCGCAATGTTTGGTATAACTTAGTGGGGTAAGCGTATTCGTCGCGTCTTACATTGGTTTCGATCCATAAACGCTTTAGTATACAAAAATATGTTATAAGTTTCATTTCATATCAGATGTAATGGGTTAACTCTCAGAATCGTTAAGTTGTAGTTTAAACTTAAGCTTCAATAGTAATATTTTCTCACAATGATCGTACTCTTATTATGAAACATGGAGTTATTACAAAATCTTGCATGTAAGGGTTAAACAACAAATTTAATATCATGTCAAACATATAATATACATATGTATGGCAAAATGGTTGTGCTTGAAAATTAGTTTGAATTGCGACGAAAAACACTTATCATAATAAGTTGCACCAAATATAGTGTGCACATTGTACCGTTTGGCAGCCATTGACTGTACCTTATTGTGGATACTTTGTGTACCTCAGTGATTTATTTTTTCATACCAAGATAAGTATTGAAACTGTACCATATATGCCTTTCTGACAGGGAATCCTGTAGATGTCAGATTCTTCTGTACGTGTCAGAATTTGTTTCCAATATTTTTTGTGCATCATAATCTGTGCGTGTCAAAATTTGGTACACAACCTCTTTGTATTTTCATCAATTTTTTACAGTTATTAATGTAACATACTATTTAAAGCGTTTAGCGTATCATTTAGCTCGTGTTTGTTGTATTATATACACATAGTTATTGTATCTTGTTTAACAAATTTACCGTACAAAAATTCAGGCATAACAAACAAAATTTTAGCCATAACATTATATGTTGTCAAAATACATCCAACATTACATTAATACCACAAACATTCTTGTACTTCAAATATCCACAAACGAATCGACCAATATGGAGGATGTGACAAAAATATGTCATAACATGTATGTAATATATGGACAAACGAATGGAATGATCAACCAAAAACATAAGGTTGATGTGGCCAAATACACTACGTAAACACATCCTTTGCACAGTACGATGACTGTGCCCGTGTTTTCCACATATTTATACTTCTTAGATCGTTTGTCAACATGAGAAGGAAATCGTTGCATTTTCTGACGACCAAAATGCACTTCTGAGGCATTAATGATATCTCTCGTCAATGATTTTATCGACACTCATTAGTCGTAATAGGACCGAAGATACCCATGTATGTATTTTCTAAATTTTGGACCTGAAAGTAACGGTCGTAATACTCATAAAACGAGTGTCTCTTATCTGCAACATTTACACACCATGCTTACATGGTATTCCGTACACGACCTATACACTAAGCATACTCTTTAATAATTCGTGTAGACTATGAGATAATAAAAGTGGATGAACCGCAGTGCAATTACAATCAAGATTGTGATACAAAAAAGAGACTCGTTGTATCAGAATCATACCTATATTATACCAATTTTAATTATAGCGGTGTACCATTATAATGCATATACAGTACTAATAATGCATATAACGTACTAAACATATACATATAGCGTACCACAAATACGAAAGTCACGATCCTAATTGATACCGAAATAGAAAAACTCGAAAAGACCCAGTTTAAACTTTTAAGAGCTCTAATGAAGCAACACTAAAAACAATCCCCAAATTAAACGTAAAAAGATACGAATGAAGCGTAACAAGCCCCGAACTAAACACATGAAAGGCTTAATCGAAAAATAATCAAAATCGAAACCTAAAAACTCTAATGGGGCAACCTCAATTAAATCCCCATTTCATAACTTTCTATCAACTAACTCCCCATTTCATTTTATTTTTTACTAAACTCCCTAAATCAAAACATTCTTACACATCACTACCTACTTACATGAATGGACGATTTTGCCCCTCATTTATTATTTTTTAAATATTTTCTTCTCCAATTCAACCATCAGAACACACGTTTCAACCATCACCTCTGGAACTTCTATGCGAAGGCCGTAGGGAAACGGATTTGAGCTCGAGGAAAAGCTTCTGCCTCGCCGGAAAAGGATTTCAACCATCACCTCTTGCCTCGCCGGAAAAGCTCCTACCCTTTCCAATCACTGTGGGTTTCTCGGTCCAGGTAAGTTTTCCTTTTTTTTTTGCACCGAGGGTTACTCGTCGAGGTTCTTGACTCGAGCGAACGGATTTGAGATCGATCGAACGAAATTGAGCTCGAGAACGCTCCGCTGAGGTGCACAGTGAACGTTTGTGGCAGTGAGATTGACCTAAATTGGGTGTCGAGCTGTGGGTGTCGTGTTTTGGGGGTCGAGCTGTAAAAAGTTTGATTTTCTCCTCCATTTCCTACCATTAGCATATTGTGGGTGTCGAGGGAGGTGAGTATTTGGTTAAATTTTGGGTAATTTATTGGTTAAAGCAATTTGTTATATGCAGTACCAAAGCATGTCGAATTACCGTACTCACATTTATTATATGAAGTACATTTTGAAGCTTTCTAGAAATATCATATGTCGAATTAATTTTAACAGGTCCTATTATATGGAGCTATGTTGTCTACAAATGTCTTTGGTGGGCTCACGCTGTTTGCATTGTGTGACTATAAGAAGAGCACATATTTATTGATGATCAATGAAACGACGACTCTAATAGATTTATATGTAACCCTCCAAAGAAGATGGCTGGACATCGATTCACGACATGACTGGATAAAGTTTCAGGTTCCGTTTGAAAGTATTTACGCAACTTTGAAAGAATGGGATGTTTATGGGATACCATGTAAGCATGCGGTGGCGTGTATATGTTCGATGAGACTATCTGTTTATGACTACTGTGATCCATATTTCCGATCTCAAAAGTATAGGGATGCATATCGCGCTGTCATCAACCCTATTCCGACGCACGAGATGAATGCTCAAGCCGTTGATAGAGAGTATATTCGTGATCCAGACATCCGTGTTATGCCCGGTCGCCGAAAGATGCGGAGGTACCCTTCACAAGTTGATAAAATAGAAACAAGTGCAAAATATGTGGAAAATATGGGCATAATCGTCGTACGTGTAAAGAAGCCGTTGCTACATAGCTTACCTGCCCGTATTTTGCATGTATTTTGTTGTGTTTATTTTGTCGTTTTGTCCAGATGGTTGTTATGCCATCTTTTTGTGGTTATGGCATATTCTTTTGTCGATATGTTCTCGATTGGTTATGACACATTCTTTTATCGATATGTTGCCGATAGGTTATGGCACATTCTTTTGTATTGGTTACGGCACATTCTTTTGTCGATATGTTGCCGATAGGTTATGACACATTATTAGTCGATATGTTTAATTTTTGTTATTTGCCGCAAACGTCTACGAAGAGTATTGTGAGATACTACAAACAACATAGTTATTGTACTACAAATCATTATAATATGGTACTTCAACTGTGCATACGTTGGCACTACATAATTCTTTACATTGGTACCACAAATTAGAGGGCGTATTACGAAGCCGCTCGCACGGTACGTAAAAGATACTACAAACTTCCTAGGTACGGTACTACAAAGTATTAGAATACGGTACCGCAACTGTCCATACGTTGGTACTACAACATTCTTTATATTGGTACCACAAATTAGAGCGCGTATTTCGAAGCCGCTCGCACGGTACGTAAAAGATACTACACACTTCCTAGGTACGGTACTACAAAGTAATAGAATACAGTACCGCTACTGTGCATACGTTGGTACTACAAAATTCTTTATATTGGTACCACAAATTAGAGCTGGCGTATTTCGAAGCCGCTCGCACGGTACGTAAAAGACACTACAAACTTCCTAGGTACGGTACTACAAAGTATTAGAATACGGTACCGCAACTGTCCATACGTTGGTACTACAAAAATCTTTATATTGGTACCACAAATTAGAGTTGGCGTATATTGACACATTCTTAGTCGATACGTTTAATTTTTGTTATTTGCCGCAAACGTCTACGAAGAGTATTGTGAGATACTACAAACAACATAGTTATGGTACTACAAAGTACTATAATACGGTACTTCAATTGTGCATATGTTGGTACTACAAAATTCTATACATTGGTACCACAAATTAGAGTGCGTATTTCGAAGCCGCTCGCACGGTACGTAAAAGATACTACAAACAACCTACTTACGGTACTACAAAATATTATAATACGGTACTGCAACTGTCCACAAGTTGGTACTACAAAATTATATATTGGTACCACAAATATGAGTAGGCGTATTTCGACGTCGTTCGGGTTATTTTTCGGTCCGTGAGTGCGTTACGGTAGTTAAACATACTAAGTTGATCATTTGGTATAAAAAAAAGGCGGCTTAACATTTAGAATCAAGGATTGTTACATTGAAATGCCAACTTTCTTTCTACTTAAATGATGCTAGTAACAATATCTTACCACATTGTCTAGATTTTACGTTGCCATATATTTAATTTATTTTATTTGCCACATTATGTAAGCTCTAAAGCTTTAATGATCAAGAATGTATGTGTTTTCGAAAATCAAACGAATGGAACGACGAAGGTACTACAATACACCTACGGATGGTACTATAGCAACATAAATTTTGGTACTACAATTGTACACATAGAGGCACTGCAAATATCTCTATATTGGTACCACAAATTAGAGTTGGCGTATTTCGAAGCCGCTCGCACGGTACGTAAAAGATACTACAAACAATCTAGTTATGGTATTACAAAATATTAAAATATGACACTGCAACTGTCCATAAGTTGGTACTACAAAATTCTTTATATTGGTACCACAAATATGAGTTGGTACTACAATAAAGAAAGCTTTGATACTTCAAATCTAGCAATATTGTACTACATAGTTGTTTGTTCAGATACTAAAAAATTTCCTGGAACAGAAACACAAACAAGGCACAAAACTAAGAGGATCATATCTTTCCCAGCTTCTCTTTCACCTTTTCTTTCCCAGCTTCTCTTTCACCTTCTTCTTTTTTTCTTCGGTGCCGTAGTATCGGAGGATCCTGGCGTAGTAAACTCATAATACTGCCTCTTCTTTCTATCTTCGCGGCCTCTCACTGTTCGTGCTATCGATGATGCTGCTAACGGTGCCACGGTCATTGGCTCGGGTTCAGCAGCTTTCAACTCAATAGTTATGTTTGCCAATGACTCGTCAATAGCCATCTCATTTCCAGCCTGTGCCTTCGCCACCTCATCAGCCACCTTTCCCACCTCATCCTCTGCCACCTCAACCACCTCAGCCACATGAGCCACTACTGGCACCTCATCCACCTCAGCAACATCAGTCACACCAGCCACAACAGCCTCTCCAACCACCTCAGCCACCTCATCCCAGCCCTCACCAACAACACCCCTACGGTCTAATTCAAACGATGCAGCAATCTCATCATTACTGCCACCGCCTTGATGACTAGCCCCTTGATAACCTCTTGACTTTTCATCATCACCCTCACCCTCTGCCTCCCCTGTCGCTCCCTGAATCATCGCTCTCAACTTTTCAATTACTTCAATTTTTCCCAGCAACACAGCCTCCAATGTTCAACACGGGCTCTCAAATCGTTCTTGATTTTGGAACGTGTCTCAGCCTCTTGATCTCGTTCCCCACCAATACCCTAAAGAAAACAAACATTATTAAATTTACTATTTAAGAAACATAAAAAGAAAGCACTATTTGAGAACTCGTGTTGAACATTATCAAAACGTTATATACCATTGGCATCTGCGCGATTGGTTCCACAAACTTCATCTCGTTTCTTCGAGGGATTATCGGAAGAACCTGGTAATTTCAGCTAGTTGTGTCTCCGCAATCCTACTGTCATTTGGAACATGACAGAATTCCCAATTGAACCATCGCGGGAACATATACGGCTGCCTCTTTCGTGCCAACGAAGGCACATGCTCATACACAACATCTATAAACACGAACGCACGCATTAGAGTTATAGGAAAAACACAAAATATAAGATGAAAATACAAATAAATAAAGTAACTTACCATCAACCCAATAGTGCAACCATTGATAGTCACATTCGATCCCGCGTTCTCAAAAGAAGCGGCAACTTTCATCTCTTCCAACAGAAAATTATGCACTGCCGCTCCCCAAGCATATTCTCCAATACCCTCTAGATCGTCCACGTATACATTAACAAAAGATGGGTTTTTTGAATTACCCATCGGAAAAAGTACACAATTAAATAAGAGAAGAATAACAGCCCGAACAAAATCCTCAACATTCTCCTTCCCCTCCTCACCAACTAAGGACTTCAACAACTTCATTATTTTTTTTCGTGTTACATTGCCATTTTTCCCCTCAAAATGGCGTTCAACGATGGACGACGTAAATTTACTATCGGGATCAACGGGTTGCCCTAAATGATGCAACCCCATCACCAAACTAAACTCCTGCGGTGAGAATATAACGTCTATATCCTCACCGAACTGAAAAGTGTTCTCCTCAACATTATAGCGCATCAATAATGCCACAATTCTTGTAAAAGATTGTGACATCTTGGGCATCTCTAAGAAAGTGTAGAATGGAGTTTGCTTTAGCAGTTTTCTGTGTTCCTCCTTCAGCGTTAGTTCCATCATCGTCTCTCTGAAAAGGTTGGGATGACACCGTGATGTCATCTCGTAAATATTTCTTGATTGGTGACAAAAACCAGATAATCTACGGTACCATTAATTATGTAATACGGTACCAAAAAAACATATACAAGCAGTACCAAGACAGTCACAAATGCAGTACCTTTACATCGAACAGGGAAATTAGATGCTAACCAACCCTAATTTGAAACATACCAAGTTCCCAAATCGAAAAACGAAAGAAATAAACCCTAATTTTGCCATAAACCCAAATTCGAGCCGTAATCAACAAAGCCCGACATGAATCCTTCAAGAAATGCAACTATGAAAGCCCTAATCTCTACATTAACCCAAAATGCCACAAAAAATCGAAAAATAAAAGTCGAAAAACGAAAGTGTGAAGTGGCCGTTCTTACAGTATACGGTTGAGATGATGCCAAGTCGAATTAATGTGTGAAGCACTAATCTCTCGTTCGATGCTCGTTGTGGAGGTGAAGCTTAGAATCGATCGTCTTCTATGTAATTTTCGTTCTTCGTTCTGCTTTTCGTTCTTCTCTGTAATCTTCTGCTTTTAATTGTATTTGATATATTAATGTTTTACAGGGGTATAATTGTCCATTAGGTAGCTATGTGATATAAAAGTTTGAAAGAGGGAGTTTGATGATAAATGAATTGGAAGGGGGGAGTTTGTTGATGGATAGTTTGGGAATTGGGGATTTATGTGTAGATTTGCCAACTCTAATTAAGCATTTACTAGGTACATTACACAAAATTACATTACAGAAAAACAAATTGACGAAAAACAAAATTATGAAATTTACTAGTGCCTGAGAGGAAATGAGAAATTTCAAGACCCAACGATAAAGTCGACTCATCGGACGTTCGTGGTAGCAATTTATTGTGGGTATTCGTCTAGGTGTTCAATTGAGATAACATCTTTAGATTTGGGATGTGGATTCAATCTTGCTTTTAAATTGATCGTGTAATCTTATTTTTGTTTTGCCTTTTATTTTTAAATAAATTCCATGTATAATTGTAATAAGATAAGTTTTGAGGAGTATTTCCGTCGATTTGGTCCTTAAATGGGTGAAAAGTTTGTAGTTGGTCCTTAAACGAAATATTTGTCTGACATGGGAGTTAAGTGATATTTTTTCCCCACTAGGTATTTAAGTGTAATTCTCCCTTTGGCCATTTCGGTGCCATTACACGACATCGCGGGTAATGTCCCGGCGAAATTTAAGGTCACTAATGGCTTTTTTATAAAATAAATTACCATTAAATTACCATGTTAATGTTTTAATTAATATAAGACTATTTAAATACCTTTGTTGTACTATAAATACTAATTAGGACAGATTTTACTGGACTATTTTCAATTAATTATTTTAGTCATTTAACTACTTAATTTCCTAAACTTTAACTATTTTTTCCCAAATATTTTTTGAACTCTTTCCAGTGTAATAATTGAAATAAATTAAAGAAAATTGATTTTTTGAATAATGTAAAAAAATCCATTCCAACTTATTGTTACATTGGATAAAAATTTCTTTAACTTTTTTACAAATTTGCTTCCAAATATAACTTTCTAAGTTGGAATGGAAATGTTTTTTACAATATTAAAAAATTTAATCTTTAACTTACTTCAATAATTACCCTAGAAAAAAGTTCAAAAAAATACTTGGAATGCAGACGGTTGATTTCGAACCGAAATCTGAACCACTCGACTGGTCCCAAACCTTAAATATTTAGAAGCGAGTCGGTTGTCAAAGCGGTGGGAGTTAGATTATTTCAAAAAATAAATAATCCTGGATTTACAACAATATTAGTCATTTTTTAAAGTCATTAAATTTTAGGAAATTCAGTAGTTAAATGACGAAAATAATTAATTGAAAACAATCCAGTAAAATCTGACCTAATTAGTATTTATATTACGAAAAATGTATTAATTAATTGTATATTAATTAAAGCATTAACATGGTAGCTTATTTAAAAACCATTGGACCATCTCCAATAGATACTCTATTTTAGTGTACACTAAAATATAGTACATATCTCTCTAATGATTACTCTATTTTAGTACTATTGTAGAGTTTGCAAAGAGTGATATTTTATATTTAGAGTAAATATATTTCTCAACTCGAAAATAGAGTTTAATTTAATTTCTATTTTAATTTTCTTTTAAATATAAACTTATTTTAGTTATGTTTAAAATATTTCAAATCATTAAAATAATATTTAGTTACGTTTAAAATATTTCATATCATTAAAATCAAATTCTATAACTGTCTTTTAATATCTATATGTTTTGTTTTTATTTTATGAATAAAAAATAAATATTTTATTTTTACATAGATAATATAAGTATATTTGTTTTTATATTAAAATGTCAATATTATAATATATATACATTTTGTATATAAAAAATTATTATTTACTTTTTAAAAATATAAACATTAATATTTTTTCACCGATAATTAAATTTAATTTATATAATATTTTCGCTTTTATAAATAAATAATAATAACAATAAGTAAGAATATGTATGAAATGTTGTTTATAGTGTAGAAAATAGAGTTAATAAGTTGGAGTAAAAATTAATGTAGAAAATATAGTTAGTGGTTGGAGTAAAAATACTGTATTAACTGTATATTTGTGTAAATTTAACTTTTGTGTTCTGTTTTGAAGATGATCTTAGAAACTGCCATTTGTGTACCTACCTCCCATAACTTGATGCGCAAATTTATTAACCCGCTTAAGCAGAGGAGACTCCGAAGAAGATATCCTTGTATTTGAATAAGGGCATTGATATGATATTTATTGTATGTGTTGTTGCTACGATTTGGTTTGATTTGATTTCTTAAGAGTTTGCTCGAGTGGTGGATCTAGTATAGGGTTAGGAGGCCAGAAAATTTTCGAATATTTTACTATTATTTATACAGTATATAAATACAAATATAACTAAATTGTACCATGTATTTTCTCGTAAAATGGCACTTAGTGCAGTAGTCAGCTTTATATACAATTAATAGGCTTTGGGATCGAATTTGGGCTGGAGCATTATTTTAATTGTTTTTAGTTCTTTTAGTACAGAAACAGATGCAAGCATGTTTTAAGTGCGCGTCTCGAAATATCATGTATTAAACAAAGTGTACAAGCGTGTCTATAGTAATATATAAGAGTATATTAATCAAATGCAAGCGTCGTTTTTTGTTTCTTTTCACAGTTTTGTTTATCTAATTATTTAATCATATAATTGATAACAAAAAATTAAACTAAATTAATTTGATAAGCCTCATTAAAAGTGGAACAACTAGCCAAATTAATTTACTTTATTTTTAATATTAATTATATAACTAAATAATTATATAACAGCTTGCATTTGATTAATATACTCTTATGTATTAATATTGACACGCTTGTACTCTTTGTTTAATACGTGATATTTTGAGATACGCTTAATTAAAAACATGCTTGCATCTATTAGTATTGAAAGTACTAAAAACAATACAAATAATGTCCAAGCCCAAATCCGAACCCAAAGCCTATAAGTCCGAGTGTTGTTTGCCCAATAATGTACGGGTTGACCAGTATTGTCCAGTACCTAGTTGATCAGTAATGTCCTATACTTAGTTGACCAGTAATGTCTTATCCAGTACATAGTTGGCCAGTACTGTCTAGACATGCCCAATCGTCGGTTTCGATTAACCGGCCGGGGACAGTCTTCGATTGGTTGTCCCTGATTAACGGTTCAGCAACCGGCGATTAAGTCAACCGCCGGTTACGGGTGAACGGGTGGTTTAACCATCAGTGTTTTTTTTTTGGGTACATTTTTCGATACTTTTCGGTACGTAATTAGGCTTTCAAGTACAAAAATTTTATGAAACATAAATTTCATTACAAAAATTTAGATACAATTACAACTTACAAAATACAAAGTAAGAAAAAATTATATAAATAATTCTTTGTGTCGGTGAGTTGGTGCCTGAGAAAAAATGTATAAGTTAGATATTTATTTTTTTGCAACAGAACAAACATTCATCAATAAACGAAGTTTTAAAATTTGAATACTTATTTTTGTGGGCTTCGTTGTCGGAATCGGGCTTGTAATTTTGAGGTTAGCTGCTGAAAAATAACAATGTATAGTTAGTAATTTTTTTTGGGGCGTTCACTAAATAAATGAAATAAAGGACAGTAAGGCGCACATGATATGGGTCATGTCGCAAAAACCAGTGACACACCACTGTGTAAATGATGGATCTAATCTCTATCCATCAATCAAAACTACCGTCAATAGAAACAATAGATAACTAACTATGAAACATCTATCAAGCAATGTGCCACACGCGACGCAAGGCACAGTACTGTAGCTCATATCTACACGGTAGTAATGACAAGTGCATAAGCAATACCCTCACAATCAACGAGCTGCTGGGGATGCTGTTGTCTACCATCAGTCCAACGGTGGTTTCACTCAGTCCAAATGTGATGAATATTCGATGCCAGAACATGTTGATATGCCAAATGCTTGCTGGAGGTGCATACCTTTCCACCGCAGGGCAACCCACCTAACCCCTACTGCCAATCTCGGTAAGGCCAGAGAAACCGAATATGCCGCCTAAGAAGTCGTAGGCATCGAGATGTGTATGGGAAATCAAAGAATAGGTGGTTGATCGTCTCCGTCTCATCCGCATCACACAATAAGCAAGCACTCGAAGCGGCCTTGAGGGCAACCCATGGCTTGTCTCTGGTAGCTAGGCGTTTACGAATAGGAAGCCATAAGATGAATTCATAGCGTAGGACCCTAAGTACCCCCCCAAATAGGGTTGCCCAATGAACTTCCGGACGTTTCTGTCGGAACGCATCCCGAGCAGAAGCCATGGTGAAAAGGCCTGTCGGTAAGACTCAGCTTCCAATGGATGAACCTCCGGGAGCATGGGTTCAATCATCAGGAATTCCGTCGAGGAAGTCGCCGGCCACCTCCAACCGTCACTAGCAATGACTCGACTCAATCGTGAATCATCAGAAAGGCCCATAATCACCGGTCCTCGTGGAAATCACTCCAGAAGCGGCCTATCATCGATCCATGGGTCCTGCCACAACCAAACAGTCTCGCCATTACCAATACGAATACTGACATTTGATCGAAGCATAGGGCGTAGCTGTAAGAGTTTCCTCCAAGTCCATGCCGATTGGGCGGTTCCCGATATAGTCCAAAATGAGCGATTGTGCAGCCGCGTATGGAGAAGCCGCGAGACCCAAATAGAGTTGGGATCCTTGGTCAGAATACTCCATATGTGCTTAAGAAGAAGGACCTTGTTATCGTCCACGAGCGAGCGAATGCCCAAACTGCCCTCGTCCACCAGGAAACATCCCTCATCCCAAGCGACTTTGGCAGCAGAACCCGCCCAGAGGAAAGATTTGAACCGTTGATCAATCACTCGAATAATGCCTTTGGGCATGATGAACACCCCAGACCAATACTCATGTAGCGCAGCGAGGACTGAACGTATCAATTGTACCCTCCGAGCATAAGAAAGAGAGTGATTGAGCCAAGAGCCTAAGCGTTGGTCAATCCGTTGTCTAAATGGAGTACAGTTCTGAATAGTCAGTCGTGATGTAAGTAACGGGACAATGGCCCAAAGAAAAACCAATAATAGATAATAAGGGTTGGCAGGCGCGCACCCGTTCAGAAAGAAACTTCTCGCTCTTTTCGGGGTTAGCCCGTAACCCAGAAAGTATCGCAAATTCATCCAACCCCGCTCTGAAGGTCTGGTTCGAGACAGTGTCCGCGTGGCTGAAAAGAAAAAGATCGTCGGTAAATGTCAGCATGAAAAGGCGGGCTGGCTCGCATCTCCAATGGAAAGTGAATCTTCCCTCCGAAAGTATCTTGTTCCGAAATATACTATGAAGCACCTCCATGGCCAACGTAAACAGATACGGAGATATAGGATCTCCCTGACGAAGACCCCGTCGTCCCGGAAAATACCCCTCTGCCCGACCATTGATATTGATCGAGTAATAAGGAGTCGTCAGACACACCTGAATCCATGCAACAAATCTCGATGGAAAACCCATGGCCTACAACACACACAATAAAAAGTCCCACTCGACATGATCGTATGCCCTTGCCAAGTCAACCTTCAACGTAGCCCGTGACGATAAACTCTGATTCCGGTAGCCAGAGCATAACTTCTGAGCTAGGAGAATATTATCATTGATTCTGCGACTAGGGATAAATGCAGTCTGGGAAACATCCACTAAGCCTGGGAGATAAGTCTTCAGACGATTAGCCAAGATCTTCGAAATAATCTTGTATAAGACATTACGGCACGATATAGGCCGGAAGTCAGCAGGTCGTCGCGGGGAGTCACGCTTAGGGATCAGCGTAAGAAGTGTAGTATTCAGCTCCCTCAAAAGATGGCATGTACGAAAAAATTCCTGAATAGCAGAAATGATGTCCCCGCCAATAGTAGGCCAAGCGACTTTATAGAAAGCCGAAGTAAAACCATCCGGCCTCGGTGCTTTGTCATCCACAATAGAAGAAAGTGCTAGCTTAATCTCGCCTTCATCGACGAGCCGAAGTAAATCATCCGGTGCATGAGTAGGTAGTGTGTGAGATATGGCCGCAGAGATAGTCGAGCGATCCATCGGGACACTCCGAGCTGTCGTACCCAAGATGTGCTTGTATTGCCTACTAAGCTCACCTTTTACCTGCAGCTCCCCTTCAATTAAGTTCCCAGCATCATCCTCAAGCGAGAAAATATGGTTTGCCACTCGGCGCATGGCAACCTTCTTGAAGAAAAACGCGGAGCAGCGATCGCCATCTTTGAGCCGTGTCATTTTGGCCCGTTGTGCTAGGGCCGATTGCTCCATTGCTACCGCAACTGCATAGAGACGTCGGCATATAGATTGTAGCACCTGAAATCGATCATCATGTGGGTACAATTAGACAAACTCCTGAGCGGTGTCGAGGAAATTCCGCGCCTCCACCACATTATGCGTCAGATTCCCTTTAGCACGCCTCATTTTCTTGAACGCTCGCTTGAGGGCCTTCAGACGTGCAAGGACCCGAAACATCGGGTATCGCAAAATAGGAAGCCGCCACCGTGAACTTACTGCAGTGCCAAACCGTGGATTCGACGTGAGAAAATTATCAAATCGAAACACCATACCTCGAGAAATCATCGATCGCTCCGGTTCCAGAATAAGAGGAGAATGATCAGAAGTGGCTGGTAGCTCACATCGATATCCAAGGTCCCCAAACTTAGCAAACCATGTTGGATTAGCAACCATCCTATCCACACGGCGCCAAATACCCGCATCTCCTCATCGTTGATTAAACCACGTGACCATAGCATGGTAAGTTATGTGGATCAATCGAGGTGAGACACGGGGTCAAATCCTGATAGTCTGCTGGATGTGGAGTTCCTCCCCGTGCCTCATTAGGGTCCATAGTTGCATTGAAATCACCGAGCACTAACCAAGCGTCTGCCGCGCGAGCTTCAAAAATCATAACTAACTCATCCCATAAGGCGCAACGCTCCCCCCGCTGATTAAGCCCATATATGAACGTGATAAAGAAAATCATACAAGTCTCCAACGATGGAACTTGGCAATGTAGGGCTTGCGTCGTCATCCCGATAACATCAACACGAAGATATCGCGCGTCCCAACCAAGCCAAATACGCTTCCCAGGACCCAAATCATAATCGAAGAACCATGTCCACTGCTTAATACTGTTGGCAATCGAATCAGCGTTTGCCACCGTCACTCGTGTCTCCAACAATCCAACAAGCTTAAGGTCAAAACGACGAATCAAATCCCCCACCGCTCTCCCATGGTCTCGCTTGTTGAGACCACGTACATTCCAGCGTCCAAATGGTATCATAAAACAGCCCGGTTAAGGGTTGCGTCAGTATCAGGGCCCGGATGTAGGAAGTCCCATCATCATCAATGAGGCGATACATGTCAAAACGGATCGTAGGAGGTGGTGACGTATGGGCAGGACTTGGCACCACCACTGTGCTATTCTTGATGGCCAGCCGAATGACGCCTCCTGTACTCGCCGAGTCTGGAGAAGACACACGATGAGGCTGCCTGGAACATTCTCCCTTCTGCTCGCTTGAGGAAGTGGGTACGAGAGGTATGTTCCGTTATTCAGTGGATACGCGGTGTGTCTCACCGTGGTCTTGGCCATCGCGATTGGACGCCAGATCCTCGTAATAGTCGGGGCTGCCCGATTTGTCATAGCCTTCGGGGCCTTTGGGGCCTTCGGGGCGGTCATGGGGCATGCACCAGTCGATTGACACATAGTCAAACACGCCGAACACCGCGGTGGTTTCCACTCATACTCCGCTTAAATCGTGAATACCCTGTCCGCATTTGGTAGGCAAAGGTTGAAAACTTCCACATATGGATCAGCGAGCTTCTTCATAACGCAAACGCGTGCAAAGTCGATGCGTTCCATGTTGATCATAAAAGCATCGGGAAATAATGATGTTCCAACCGCGCTAGCCACGAGTCCTAATCCCTCCTGAGTCCAATATTTCAACGGGGATGTCAAAATCGAACTCATGTTGGGATCTCATCATGTGGCCGTCGTTCAAGCGTCAACCCTTGTCGTCACTCATCAAGAAAAAGGGGTTGACCATTTAGTAGCCATGGACCACCCTCTAAAGCATTCGCCATCGCTTCACTTGAGCCAAAATCGAATTTGAAAAAATCATTCATCGTAGCACGCACTTCAACTAAATCCGTCCAGATTTTACGAAAATGGCAATCAACATGCGGAAAGTAAAGTTTACGGCCAAGAACGTACCCAACCAATGTATGTGCCCACATGGGGCAACCCTTCGACGCAATCTCTTCAGTCGGCTGGACTTCAATTACGCCATCGACAAGCACCGGGGCCGTATAGCGTAAGGTTAACCTATCTACGCGACGTTTGGGCTGAGCATGTCCTCCTTTGAGTATCTCCGCAAATGATTTCGCTATCGAGGGTTCAAAAACCCTAGAACCACTATCGGGCCTAGGGTGGTGGGCTGTTAATTGTTCATCCAAAACTCTAACCACCATAGGGTTCGGTGACTGCGCTACCAGGCCTCCATCTGCCAACAACGATGCTGACGAAGGCCGCAAGTGCGCGGTTACGACAGGCAAAAGTGTGGGAGCCCGAGTTGGTGCGTTCGTGGCCGTCACTTGCGTCGGAACCCTTATTACGCTATCGGGACTATGGTTAGGATAAGGGCCCAATGTAGGCGAAACCCTAGTCTTCAGTGAATGACGCGCAACAAATGATTTAATTTGAAAGAAATGAAATTAGTATTAAAGACTTATCTTTCTTGGCCTTCGTCGTCGGATGTCACGCTAGTCGTTGCTAGAAATGTAGGATAAAAAATAAGATTATATTATTAAGTAATTATTAAAAAATATAAAATACGAAATTCATACGATGAGATATATTTATCTTTTTTCGAGCTTTTCACGTCAGCAGCTGTCGGAGATTCGGATATCCCCTACTCGAGCTTGTCATCTCCATCATTGCCGCCACCGCTAGTCTCCATGTCGGTGGTGTCGTCGAAAACGCCGTTGTCTGAATTGGTATTCGAGAAATTTTGTGTTCGATGTTCGGCTCTTGTCCAATCATCGAGAAGGCATTGGTATTCGACAATTTGTACCATCAACCTCGAGCGTCTTTCACTTAAAGTTAAGTCGCTCACGTTAAAAGCATGTTCAAACGCCACGTTGAAATCAGGACGGCATATATCTCCCGAGTGCTCTTCATCAACGTTGGATACGTTGGCGACATCGTCGACCACCATTGGAGGACGTTGAAGTGATCGTCGTCCTCGGCATACTCAAACGTGGTCGTCAAATAGTTATCTATTTCTGCGAACGAGTTTTGTGACGACCTTGGGCGTTTGTTCGCGTTGATGAGATCGGAGGCTAACTATGATATTGGCCGACCACTCCACTACTAGAAGAGGATTGACTCGCACTCGATCGAGTTGAGTCTTGACCAAAATTAGTTTTATAGTCTCTAAAGATTTCCTTTAGAGAGTGATATCCCTTATCCCTTACTTGATGAGGGAAGTTATCGGGGATGACATGAGAACCAGCCGCAATAGACTCATAGTATAGTGTCAATAAACCCTCTGTACCCTCTAAACGCATTCTAGGATCTAATATCTTCGCTACAATGAAGATATCGCGCAGTTCCCAAAAATATTTGAGCCATTTAGTCCTCATGGCCTCAACTGCTTCGGCCGCAAACCCGTCCTCCAAGAAAGCACCAAGAATGCATGCGACTTTAACGTTAAATACTTGAAGTAGTTCACATATGCCGTTGCACCCATCCCACATTTATGGATGTATCGTTATGCCACATTCGACATTCTCGTTGTAAAAATCGTAAAGATGTTCGCGATATTCTTACGAGGTACACAACATCTTACAGGTGGAATTCCACCTGTTGTGTACGTCTAATGCAACTTTTTGGGCGTAACACTCACATTTTTACAGTGACACGCTTCCACTTCTTCAGTACAGAAGAGTGTCACATCATTTAACTTATTGACGTTCGTATTGGCATAACATGTGTCTGTTAATGAATGAGTGTGTCCTGAACACATAAATTATGTATGAGATAGAATCATCGAACATGGAAGAATCGCCCACCAAATGACAGTCGACAATATCTAATCAAATATTCAATGTTTGCGGTATTAGTACTAGCATTGTCGAAGGATACCGACAAAATTTTCTCGACTATCTTATATTCCGATAAGATACTCCTAATCTTTAACGAGATGTTTTGAGTTGTGTGATGTGTGTCTAATTCCCTTATGCAATTAAGCACTTTTGTATTGCCCAAGAATCGTGAATCCAATGACATGTAACCGCCATGTAATAATGATCTTGCCAGTGATCACTCCATATATCGGAGGCAATCGACACTTTACACTTTAATTTTGCTAATTGATCTATTAACTCACGTTTATACACGAGTACGGTCTTCCTAATGTCTCGCATAAGGGTGATGCTTGACACTTTCTTCCCTTGAGGGTTATACGACTTTCTGATCCAATCTTCGAAGACTGGATCATCGGCAAATCGAAAGGGAAAATATTTCGCGCATACAAATTTTGCAAGTTGTTTGCACGCGCTGTCTTCGTTGTACATAAACAACGATGTCGGACTTGTACAAGGTCCTTGTCCTGTAGCGGACGAACCCGTAACTCCGTGCATTTGACTTTGACTTTGACTAATTCCTATCTAAGTTGAATGTTTCGACTTAATATAGCCAGTGAAATTGCCATATCCGCCGCCCTTCTTCAAAGGGTAATCCTTACCACAATAATTACATATAACTCTACCAACATTTAAGATGTCGAAATTTTGGTAGTTTTCTTGCGATGAACTACCAACATCTGTTTCCCCTTGCTCTCGATGCACGACGACAACTATCCATTACTTAAGAATTAAGATGTCGAGAAAGCAAACCGTTAGATAAAATGTGGGTAAAAGTTACGTGGATCGAGGTGTGTAAAAATTCGAGCATCGTGAGGTGTGGGCCGAGTCGGGTTAAAAATAAAAGTGAGTGTAGGCCAGAGATTGATGATAAACACAAGGTAGTATTTTAATTAGTTTATTTTTAATTCGTGAAGTAGAGAGATTGATGCTTGAGATTGAGTTATTGAGAGAGAGAGGTAGGAGTTGTGATTTTGTGAAGAGCTGTAAGTGGTATTTATACAAAATTTTGGAAACTAGCCTCGGAACCACCGGTTCTAACGGCTATAATATATTTTTTTAAAATTGTTTTAAATCTAACAACTACAATAGTTTATTTTTAATTTTTTTGGATTATCCAATCCAACGGCTACTTTCTGTACGATTACTTTTTCTTTTTTTATTCATCGTATAATATATTATATAATTTAATATATACTTATGTTAATATTAACCGCCGGTTGAATCGCCGAACCAGCGGTTTGCGATTAGAGAAACCACCCGGAACCAGCCTAACACAATGCCGGTTGGTCCCTGGTTGAACCAGCGGTTCCGGTTATTTCTTGGCATGTCTAGTATTGTCCGGTCTAGGACCGAACAAGTCCAGTCCAAAACCAGTCCCTTGTGCAGCGCATTGACCAATGTAGTCTCCAGTGCAAAGCAATGGCCAATCCGGTTTTTCGCACTAAGCTCATTTGCACACTGAGTAAATATGTTAGTAACACAAAAATAAGTGTTGTGTTCATCAAACCGGATTGCTAGATATTTAAATCGAACCTTTATCTAGATAATACTGTTTTTATATTGGAAAGGGATTTATAGAATGTTTTTATAAGCAGTCACGACCGTTATAAGGTCAGCATTAATTCATTACAAAGGTTCTGGTGGTGCTCTTTGTTTGTTCTGGTGTATTGCGTCTGGTCGGTGACTACAGAAACTTGAACGGAAATTTCGTTCGAGTCGAAGTCGAGGCACGTACTAAGTTCGTTGTTCGTAAGACGTTATTGCCCCGTATTTCAGTGTCTCGTGTTATCGCAATCCGTCCCGAAGATACAACGACTTCAGAATTTTGCACGTTGCACAATGATACAAAGTCATCGGCGACTCTACTTAAAGACTCGAGCCTTTCTTGCTTTTATTTGACTTCGGACTGTGCATGCACTATCTCTCGAATGATGGAGGTCGATTGAATAACTTTTCCCACTTCAGCAGGGGCATATTTATAGCTGACGTTTTTGGGGTCAATTTGCGATGTGTTGCAACTGTTGGGTCGTTTTGACTGTTTCCAAAACTTTGACCGGGGGCCAATATGTGAATAAACACAACTTTTTGGCACTCGTCAATAGCCACTTCTTGACCCAACGGTTCGGTTCGAACCGCCCGCTCAACCCGTTTCACGAACCGTTGCGACCCAATGGATCTGAACTGGTCTGCACACGTCATCGTCGTCCACGCATGCATCAGTGCCACCTCAGTTTCACTTGTACACGAGTCCTCTGATACCTCAGCATCACTTACCACGTCACCGGTGACATCACCGTCGCCGCCGCCTCACCGGAGCATAAAATTAAGGGCACTTCAAAGCTCCTCGCTCTGATGCGTTGTGCTAAGTGCAAAGTGCGTCTCAAAGCGCCCATTGCACACTTGGCACGGCTCGGGTTGGTGTCGGTGTCGGGCTCGGCCTGGGCCCGGGCCCATGCGCGGGCGCAGGCTCGGGTTCGGCGGTGCGAGGCACCACCTCGCCCTTGGGCTATATTTAGGTCCAAAACCCCCCATACAAGCCCATAACTCACCAACTACTTGGGCAAGCCTTTTTGAATAGCCCATGTAGGGAGATTCCTTATAAACAAGTGAAAAAATGATGAACTTTCCAATGTGGGACAACAACATGTCTCTTTATATATATTAAATATATTTCATCTCTTTATTGGGCCAACTTCGAAAATTAATTTCTCATTCACCCGACATCGGTTTTGAGCCAATTGATATTCGATAATTCCCCTCAAAACGTAGAATTTGAATCTTTCGTTAAATTCACCCAATAGCTGCTTGATTTAATTAAAATTGGTTAAGCTCTTATTTATTGGGTCTAAAACCCATTTGGGTCTATAGCCCAAATTCCAACAATCCCCCACATGAATGGAAATTAATGCAAATGGAATGTATGCTGACTCTAGCAAGAAAGTCCCGATGATCCATCAGTGCATCGAGATAGGTAGCTTGTGGCTTTGAACCTTCCCTAGTGGAAATGCTATCGGATTTACTCGCTGCTCAGTGAACGTAATGTCTTGAACTGACGGCTTTTTGTGTAAACCAAGACAACAACATACACACAAAGATGAATCTGATCTCTTTCGATTCCCACGTTGTGTCGGTTTCGGCCTTGGACCGTATCTCTATTTATAAGTGTTTTCTTTGAAGCGACCACACTTCACTCTTAGATAGGTGACCGACTATTAGGACTTAATCCCGGAGTAGCTCGAAATACTCCACCAATTTGGTATAGTCATCATTAAAAGCGTAAACGCTTACCCTTACCAGACATCATTACTTGGGCAACTCTCAATAATGAACTTTTAGGATTTCCAAGTATACAACTGAAATAGCCACAACTTAGTTATCTCATTGAACCAAGTTCGTGGGATCTTCATCATGGTTGAGTTTCCACTGTGCATTTTCTTGGTGTGTGGATTTTTAGTCTCATTCCCCTTACTGCAGTGTTTAACTGTTCTCTAGCGATGCCTTTCGTCAAAGGATCTGCTATGTTCTCTTTAGACTTCATATAGTCAATTGAGATTATTCCAATATAGATTAGTTGTCTTACGGTGTTATGTCTTCGACTTATGTGCCGAGACTTACCGTTATACATGCAACTATGGGCCCTGCCAATAGCCGCCAGGCTATCGCAGTGTATCACTATCGCTGTCACAGGTTTGTTCCAACAAGGAATATCCTCGAGAAAATTCCGAAGCCGTTCAGCTTCTTCGCAGGCTTTATCTAGTGCAAAGAACTCTGATTCCATCGTTGATCGAGCTATGCACGTTTGCTTTGAGGATTTCCAAGAAACTACTCTGATTCCATGGTTAATACGTAACCACTCGTGGATTTGGAGTCTTTACTGTCAAATATCCAATTTGCATCGCAGTATCCTTCGAGAACTGCGGGATATCTTGAATAGAGTATACCGGAATTAATGGTGTACTTCAGATATCTTAGCACTCTCTTTAGTGCTATCCAATGGCTATTACCCGGATTACTAGTAAACCTGCTAAGTTTACTCACTGAATATGTTATGTCAGGTTGAGCAGTTAGACAGATACATCAGACTGCCAATCACCCGAGCATATTCGAGTTGCGATATAGGTTCTCCTTTATTTTGACCAAGTGCAGATTAACGTCTACAGGTGTCTTAGCAGGAGGATCATCGAAGGCTTCAAATTTCTTTAACATGTTCTCAACGTAGTGAGATTGTGTCAGAACAATTCCTTTGGATGTCTTAGAGACATTTATCCCTAATATGACATCAGCCAAACTCATATCCTTCATGCTGAAATAATTTTTCAACAAATTCTTCGTATTCACGATTTGTGATTGTTTCTCATGATCAACATGCCGTCTACGTAAAGACATACAATCACAAATTCATCGGGTGTGCCTTTAATGTAAATAAATTTATCACACTCATTTATTTTGAACGCATACGATAGCATCGTCATATCGAACTTCTCGTGTCACTGCTTCGGCGCTTGTTTAAGCCCGTAAAGTGATTTCACGGGACAATATACTTTGTTCCCTTGCCCGGGTGCTACAAACCTTTCGGGTTGTTTCATATATATTTCTTCTTCTAATTCTCCGTTCGGGAATGATGTCTTCACGTCCATTTGGTGTATCTCGATATCATACAATGCTGCAATAGCAACGAGAACTCGAACGGACATTATCCTTGTTACGGGCGAATAAGTATCAAAGAAGTCATAACCTTCCTTTTGATTGAACCCTTTAGCAACTAATCGAACCGCTCCGCTCGACCCGTTTCATGAACCGTCGTGTTCCAATGGATCCGAACCAGTCCGCACACGTCATCGTCGTCCACGCAACGTTTGCATCAGCGCCACGTCAGCTTTACTTGTACACGTGTCCTCTGACACGTCAGCATCACTTGCTACGTCACCGGGACCGCCATGTTATCAGTGACATCACTGCCGCCGCCTCAACAGAGCATAAAATTAAGGGCTCCTCACTCCTATACGTTGAGCAAAGTGCGCCTCAAGGCGCCCGCGAACTTGGCAGGTACGGCTCGGTGTCGGCCTCGGGCTCGGCGGTGCGAGGCACCGCCTCGCACTTCAAGTCTCCGCAGGAGAAGAAAGAAGATCCGGCCCATAACCCATCAACCACTTGGACAAGCCTTTTTGAATAGCCCATGTATGGAGATTCCTTATAAACAAGAAATGATGAACTTTCCAATGTGGGGCAACAAGTCTCTTTATATATATTAAATATATTTCATCTCTTTATTGGGCCAACTTCGAAAATTAATTTCTCATTCACCCGACATCGGTTTTCATCCAATTAATATTCGATAGATTCCTCTCGAAACGTAGAATATAAATCTTTCATCAATTTCTGGTTTTGACGAACGATGGCTTCTCGATTTAATTAAAACCGGTTAAACTCTTATTTATTGGATTTAAAACTCATTTGGGCCTATAGCCCAAATTCCAACACTCTTTTATATACTAGTGCTGTACAGATCGAGAAAAAAAATGGGGGAAAAGCAGATTGACTTATGTAAATGTGAGTGGTGAAAGATTAAGCCTATAAAGCCAATAAAAAGGGAACAACTCAATGAAAAAGAAAAAGAAAATAGTGAAAAGCTTTATCCATGCAACGGGAAAAAATGATTCATAATATGTCTCGTAATAATGTGGTCTCTATATATTGATGTTAGCATGCATGCATCGGCGTGCAATGCGCTTCAGTTTGACTTACAATACACGCTTTGCTATTGTATTTAATCATCGTCTTGTCAACAATCGTGTGGGTTGGGTGGGTCTGCACGAAGAAGTTACGTAGCCACTTCTTCCTTCCGCTTATAAAAAGCTGCTTAACTACTTATATGAAACACCCTAAGCTTGGTTATAGTTGATCACTTCTTAAACAAGAGATGACTCCAAGGATGATGAAGAGTTCTCTTCTGCTGTTCTCGCGATTATTTCGTGGATCTCCGAAGGCACGTGCATCATTTCAAATGATCTTCACGAGCGTGATCATGAGGTAATTAATGTACAAATTTATCATTTGCTCGATCCAAGATTCGAGCTATGTCAGTGCATTATAGCAACATGCTATACAACTCGTCTTTTATTACATCGCTATGAACGTAAACATTATGTTTTCTTTGCAGGGTGGAAATGTTTTGGATTCAAGAAAGTTACTTGGGCTCGGTGGCGGTGTGTTGTACTACGACTACGCTGGCTCTAATACGAAGCACGATCCAAGAGGGAAAAGAGGAGGTGTGTTGGGTTTTTTGGGCTCCCAACTATGTGGATAAAAGCCCAGCTCTTTTGCCCACTTAACACCAAGTTATAACAACTAAATCTGACCTACTAAAGAGAGAGAGAGCTAAGGATCGATAAAATTATTCCACAAGAAAAAGAATAATTTCTGCAACTTTTCTATCCAGCGACAGATTCGGTTTTCTCACATTTGGAGGGGCAAACGTTGTCCGATTGGCCTGAAATTTCAGGAGAAGGTAGAAGACTCATTGATCTTCATTCTCCCCGAAGGGATTTTCATTTCGAGGTCTGGTTTGTGAGTTATGAATTTTTGAAGTCTGCTGTGATTTTCTGTGACGATTTTGATCTTTATGATCTTGTTTTGAGTTGTGGTGCTTTTGGAGCTTTGATTTGGTGTTCATAGCTCGTTTGTGGCATTGGGTTGTGGTGTAATTCGCTGTACTTGAAGTGGTGATAGTGGAATTTGGATCGTTTGGTCCCGTGGTTTTTACCCCGTCGATTTGAAGGGGGTTTTCCACGTTATATCGCCGTGTTGATTTCCGTTTTATTTTCATTGCGTTGATTAATTGTGCTGCCGATATTCTGCCCGAGTGTTCGTTAATACCGTCCGATCCTAACAGAGTGGTATCAGAGCTTTGGTTGGTTTTCTCGGTATTCTTTGATCGGTGAATAATGGAGGCGAACTTGAACAGAATGGTTTGTTTGAACGGCACAAATTATCACAAGTGGAAGGGCAAGATGAAGGATCTTTTATTTGTGAAGAATTTGCATCTTCCAGTGTTCGCTTTATCAAAGCCCGATTCAAAAACTGATGAACAATGGGAATTCGAGCATCTTCAAGTATGTGGTTTTATTCGGCAATGGGTTGAAGACAATGTATTGAACCATATTGTGAATGAGATACATGCTAAGACGTTGTGGGAAAAGCTTGAGATGTTATATACTTCCAAAACAGGTAACAATAAACTGTTTCTTTTGAAGCAAGCGATGCATTTGCGGTATCAAGAAAATACATCCATTTCTGACCACATTAACGAGTTTCAGGGGTGCTTTGATCAGTTGTTCGGCATGGGCATTAAGTTTGAAGCGGAGGTTCTTGGTTTATGGCTTTTAAATACTCTTCCTGATTCATGGGAAAGTTTCAGAGTTTCATTGACCAATTCGGCTCCCGGTGGTTTGGTAACGTTAGAGTATGTCAAGAGCGGTGTCTTGAATGAGGAGGTGAGAAGGAAAACGCAAGGTACTTCGTCACATTCCGAGGTGTTGGTTACTGAAAATAGGGGGAGAAGCAGACATGTGGGCCAGAGTTACAACAGCCGAGGCAAGAGCAGAGGAAGAAGCAAGTCAAGATCGAAATTCAAGGAATTTGAATGTGACTATTGCGGAAAGAAAGGGCATATCAAGAGATACTGTTTTAAGTTGAAGAAGGAGCAGTCAAAGAAGAATATTGATGGTGACGATGATCGTGTTAATACCACCACTACTCCTGATAATCTTGTCATTGTTTATGACGACGAGGGGATCAATCTTGTGAAAGGCGAGACTAGTTGGGTCTTGGATAGCGGTGCGGCTTACCATGTTACGGCTAATCGGGAATTCTTTGCATCATATACTCCGGGTGATTTTGGAGTCTTGAAGATGGGCAACGACGGTTTAGCAAAAGTGGTAGGCATTGGCACTATTTGCTTGGACACAGGATTGGGTTCGAAACTGGTATTGAAGGAGGTCAGACATGCTCCGGATGTTCGATTGCATCTCATTTCTACTGGAAGGCTTGATGATGAGGGTTATTCTTGCCACTTTGGTGATGGACTTTGGAAGATCACTAGAGGCTCTTTGGTTGTGGCCCGTGGTAAGAAATTTTCGAATTTATATTGGCTTAATACTAACGTTTCTGCTAGTGTTGTGAATGCAGTTGATAGCGGGAATTCTTCTAGTATTTGGCATCGGAGATTGAGTCACATCAGTGAGAAAGGGCTCGATTGTTTAGCCAAGAAGAATTTAATCCCCGGCTTGAAAGGTGCTAAGCTAGACAGATGTGCGCATTGCTTAGCCGGAAAGCAGAAACGGGTTTCTTTTCATCATCATCCACCTCACAGGAGGGACACTTTGCTCGAGTTAGTTCACTCAGATGTGTGTGGTCCTTTGAAGGTGAAGTCGTTTGGAGGTGCTTCTTACTTCGTCACATTTATTGATGATCATTCGCGGAAATTATGGGTCCGGGCTTTGAAGTCGAAGGATCAAGTATTTGATGCTTTTATTGAGTTTCATGTTTCCGTTGAGAGGGAGACAGGGAAGAAATTGAAGTGCATCAGAACGGATAACGGAGGTGAATATCGCGGACCATTTGATGCTTATTGTCGACGACATGGAATCCGACACCAGAAAACACCTCCTAAAACTCCTCAGTTGAATGGCTTGGCTGAACGGATGAACAGAACATTAATGGAGAGAGTCAGATGTTTGATGTCAGAAGCAAAGTTGCCTCAACATTTTTGGGGTGAGGCTTTATATACGGTTACTCGTATTATTAATTTGACTCCTTCAGTTGCTTTGCAGGGTGATGTTCCTGACAGGGTCTGGTATGGTAAAAATGTCTCGTATGACCACTTGAGAGTTTTCGGATGCAAATGTTTTGTGCATGTCCCGAGAGATGAAAGATCGAAGCTGGATGCCAAAACAAGACAATGCATTTTTCTTGGCTATGGTGATGACGAATTTGGTTACAGATGTTATGATCCCGTTGATAAGAAGCTTATCAGAAGTCGTGATGTTATTTTTATGGAGGATCAGACGATTGAAGATATCGATAAATCTGAGAAGCCAGTTATCAAGAATGATCGCATGATTGATTTGGATCGTCTACTTACACCAAATCCAAGAGAAGCTGACACTCAAGTTGATGATCATGTTGTCGATGATATTAATCAGCAGGAGGAGACACATGTTGACTTGCCAGAACCTTCTCTTAGAAGGTCTACTAGAGAGAGACGACCTTCTACTCGTTTTTCATCCGATGAGTTCGTACTTCTTACTAGTGAAGGTGAGCCAGAGAGTTATGATGAAGCCATTCATAGTCCAGATAGAGACAAGTGGATTGCTTCTATGAAAGACGAGATGGATTCTTTACGAGTAAATGACACATATGAACTGGTGGAGCTTCCTAAAGGTAAAAGGGCCTTGAAGAACAGGTGGATTTACAAGGTGAAGCATGAAGAGCACTCACTTTCTCCCAGATTTAAATCCAGGTTAGTTGTCAAAGGCTTCAGTCAGAAGCAAGGGATTGATTTTAGTGAGATTTTTTCACCAGTTGTGAAGATGACTTCTATCCGTGTCATTTTGGGTTTGGCAGCGAGTCTTGATTTTGATATAGAACAGATGGATGTCAAGACTGCTTTTCTTCATGGTGATCTTGATGAAGAAATTTATATGGAGCAACCTGATGGCTTCGTTCAGAAAGGAAAGGAGAATTACGTCTGCAAATTGAAAAAGAGCTTGTATGGCTTGAAACAAGCTCCGAGGCAATGGTATAAGAAGTTTGAGTCAGTGATGATTCAAGAAGGGTATAAGAAGAATGATACTGACCATTGTGTTTTTATGCAGAGATTCCTCGATGACGATATCATCATTTTGTTACTTTATGTTGATGATATGCTTATTGTAGGTTCTTCGCCATCTCGAATTTACAGGCTAAAGAAAAACTTGAGCAAGCATTTCTCGATGAAGGATTTGGGGCCGGCTCAATGCATTCTTGGGATGAATATCACACGTGACCGTAAAGAGAAGAAGTTGTGGTTATCTCAAGAAAAGTACATCGAAAAGGTATTGCAACGCTTTAGCATGGAGAGAGCTAAACCGGTGAGTACTCCACTTGCTACCTTTATTAGATTGAGCATGACGCAATGCCCTACAGACGAGAAAGAAAAAGAAGATATGGACCGAGTTCCCTATTCATCTGCCGTTGGTAGTCTTATGTATGCTATGGTGTGTACTCGACCCGATTTAGCTCATGCAGTTGGAGTTGTTAGTAGATTCATGTCTAATCCAGGGAAAGAGCATTGGAATGCTGTGAAATGGATTTTGAGATATCTCCGAGGTACGTCCAACATGAGATTGTGTTTTGGTTCTGACGAGCCTATTCTTGTTGGTTATACAGATTCAGATCTGGGCGGAGATGTGGATACGAGAAAATCTACTTCGGGATATTTGATTACTTTTGCAGGGGGAGCTGTTTCTTGGCAGTCCAGACTTCAAAAGTGTATTGCCTTGTCTACGACAGAGGCAGAATTTATAGCTGTTACGGAAACTTGCAAAGAGCTTCTTTGGATGAAGAACTTCATGAGTGAGCTTGGTTTTGATCAACAAAGGTATGTCTTATTCTGTGACAGCCAGAGTGCGATTCATCTCAGTAAGAATCCGACGTTTCACGGGAAGTCGAAGCATATTGATATGCGTTATCATTGGATTCGTGAGATCTTGGATACCAAGCAGCTTGAAGTTGAGAAGATTCACACCGATGATAATGGTGCCGATATGATGACTAAGTCATTGGTGAGATCGAAGTTTGAAGCTTGTTGTACAATCGCCGGTTTGGCGATTTCCTCCACATAGTCGTGAGGGGGGAGATTTGTTGGGTTTTTTGGGCTCCCAACTATGTGGATAAAAGCCCAGCTCTTTTGCCCACTTAACACCAAGTTGTAACAACTAAATCTGACCTACTAAAGAGAGAGAGAGCTAAGGATCGATAAAATTATTCCACAAGAAAAAGAATAATTTCTGCAACTTTTCTATCCAGCGACAGATTCGGTTTTCTCACATTTGGAGGGGCAAACGTTGTCCGATTGGCCTGAAATTTCAGGAGAAGGTAGAAGACTCATTGATCTTCATTCTCCCCGAAGGGATTTTCATTTCGAGGTCTGGTTTGTGAGTTATGAATTTTTGAAGTCTGCTGTGATTTTCTGTGACGATTTTGATCTTTATGATCTTGTTTTGAGTTGTGGTGCTTTTGGAGCTTTGATTTGGTGTTCATAGCTCGTTTGTGGCATTGGGTTGTGGTGTAATTCTCTGTACTTGAAGTGGTGATAGAGGAATTTGGATCGTTTGGTCCCGTGGTTTTTACCCCGTCGATTTGAAGGGGGTTTTCCACGTTATATCGCCGTGTTGATTTCCGTTTTATTTTCGTTGCGTTGATTAATTGTGCTGCCGATATTCTGCCCGAGTGTTCGTTAATACCGTCCGATCCTAACAAGGTGGTGGTGGCAGCTGAAGTAACTTGTTCTTGCTGATGATGTAAGATGATTATTCTTCTATAAAGATCAAATGTCCCCGTTTATATATTAAAAAAAAAACCCAACAATAAATAACATAGGAGATCGTATCATTTGTAGATGTCTCGCAAAAGACTATTAATCTTGATATTTCCACTGCTCCAATCTTTTTTAAAAGGAAATAAATGTTGGGATATGTAAAATTTTCAGTTGGACGCATATACTGTGAAAGAAAAAAAAATACATATACCGGATTTATGGAGTGATATCTGAAAAATTACAGTATGCCTAACTTATATATACATTTTAATGCAGGTTTCCAAGTAGGCTTGTCAATGGGGTAAGGATTCTCGTCCCGACGGGGATCCGCCAAATAGGACGGAGAATCCCCGGTATTTTATCCCCATGTCGTATTACTCCCATTTTCTTTATTTTCTTTAGTACTACTCCCCCTCATGTAGATCGACTTGGGAAGATCGTCATGGCGATGCATCAAAATGGGGCGTTCGTTTGGAAAGATGAGTGCGTGTCGCGACAAGAGGATGGGGTTGGTAGACATTGTAGGAACTAAGGTTTGGTAATAACCTGGCGGAGCCACTAAAGCGATCCGTCGTGTAAGAAATCGGGACCACGTAGGCATCCCGTTAACATCAATCTAGGAGCTCTGTGCATAGAAGGTGGCATGAGACCGTTGTTGTTTTGATGTTGCAATGTCAGGACTTCCTTCCGATCCTCGAAGCATGTCTAAGAATAACATGTCTACGGAAGTTCTAACTGGATCACAAAAACCAGTTGTTATAAAAGTGTATGTATTCTAGAAAATATTAAAACTATGGGAAGTGAGGACACACTAGACTCGATGTGCACAAGGAAATGTGGTGTGGGGCTAATTACCACTTAATTCGATATATCCCGCGTCCCGAGTGAAGCGGATAGTAGATGTGGCTCCCCGTGATTTATTGAAACACATGTCTTTTTGAGACAGACGAGTGGGTAAGGCTCGAATTTGCACGCGCCATTGGACCGTATGCAGCGTCATCTTCCCGGTAGCTAATAAAATTACCACTTGTACCTATGGAAGTTTGGTCTGAATATTTTGTGATGTTAGGGAATTTTGTATCTTCAAAAATTTCCAAATCACCATCAAAGTCATCTTGTTGTGTTCGGGTTATGTAGAAAATGAGGCTTTTCGCTTAAAATCGGGACTCACTCTCGGTGGGGTTAGATTCAATGAGAACTAAAAGGTCCATTGCATCCGGTAGAACGTGATGAGTGTTTCTTTGTTTGTGTCAGAAATCCAGAGCAATGTCGATTAAAGTGAGAAAGGAGGTAGTGTAAGGAGCCACATTTTCATATGGAAATTTTTTGAACTTGTAAGATTGAGATTCTTAATTAAAGTCCGGCAAAAGATGTCGGATGAAATATCCATGAAGCTTGACGAGGAGAGGAAATTTTTTTTTCTCCCTTTTTTTATTTCTCTCTCTCTCTCTCTTTTTATTATCTACGTTTTCCCTTTTTATTATATATATATATATATAATATAAGGATTTAGCTTGTGTGGATGGTGTGCTAGAGGGTTGCGGCTCATCTTTCTCTCAAATGAATATTCTATTATGCTTCACACACGCTCATACACTACGTTAGGATTTAATATTTATACTACATATTTTGATATATTACACGTAACCTTAAGTTTCCCTTATTACAAATAGACCCAAAGTCCTTGACCTATTCTAATTGGTAAATAAATAATAAAGATAATTATACTTGTTGAACACAATATTATATATCTAACATTATTGCAAGCTTACAGCCAAAACTTTCCTGGTTATTTTTAAACTAAAATATAGAGAAAACTAACAAATTTGGTTCAGGAAAACTGATTTTCAATTTTATATTATTGTGAAAGTAAGTCATTAATTTCATATGCCGAGACACTGGATCTTCGGTTCGACAAGAGAAGTTGTTAAATCATCCTCCGCGAACTGAAAACATACCTTTCGTTCCACTTTTTCGACTTATTTTATCGGAAAAGTAATCATGAAGTTAACGAACGATTTGTTATCAAATAGAGTGAGCCAAATCGATATATACTGTCCAAACTAGAATAACAATTTCACCATAAAATATACAGCAAACGTCAAAATGGACAATAATAAGTGAAAATCTTCCTTTAACAGTCGGTATGAATTAAAATTGTTTAATTTAAAGATACGGCAATAAATAGTGTACTTTGGTCCCATAATTAACTTCTCATGTCACATCGTTGAGCCGCAACGGGGCAAAACACCACATAGTTATTGCACATGGAGGCCAATTTAAAATCAACCACTTAAATAAATAAACAAAACATGTGATATCCTCCTTTTCCCTCCAATTCAACCAACCTCATGTGAGGGTTTTCTCATCCTCGAAACAAATGCTCGTGCTTGAATCTCTCTTTCATGATCCATGCAATAAAAATGCAACTACTCTTTGTCTTGATGGCAATGAAAATATATAATCTATGGATAAAAATCGACGCACATGCCTTTTGTGGATGCTAATTCAGGTTTATGCGCGTTCTGTCTATTTCATATAATATTGGTTTCGATTTCACTTTCGTCACCATATCTCTGCATGCATATGATACTAAACAACATGTTATGGTTTTGAGCACTTGAGAAGGAGAGATTCAAAATATATGAACCCACATGCTTTTACATCAATAAACATGGACATTCATTTATGCGGCTGCCTTGCGTATATATAACGTATTTTAACACTTGATTAAAATGGTCGAGCAGATTTTGGGTATTTAATGGGAACCATTAATTCGTCCCCTACACATATGTTTAATTTTATTGACTTGGAAGTCATGACGGGATCAATCCCACTAGGAATTCTGTAATACCATAGCGTAAGCGGACTTGAGACACGGTGGTACACATGCCGGTGGATAAGTCTCATTGGTTGCATGATAGTATCAAAGCTATCAATGCATATTAGTTTCAGAGTTTAGACCAAACTTAGCCGTAATTCTTGCTGTCAGAAATAAAATAAAATAATAAGCGGTGCGTAATTGTCATGGTGTTTGTTTTGGGGTGATCCTCCAAAACATCACGCTGATTCCACCGTCACCTCCTCATCACCGGGTTTGTTTAGTGGGGGTGATGAGCCATCACCGTGATGGAGGATTACCTAGGTGATCAAAAGAGAGTTATATTTGAGCTTTTAAATCATCCCAAAAAGTAGGGTGATCCTCCATCACTGGGATGAGGTGCTACTTTCAATATTTTTTGATGAATTATGATCTGACGTTGTTCCTTTGTTTTACGGTCAGAGTTACCAGTTTTTATGTTTGTTTCCGCTGGCCCCTTTACTATGTTGAGGCCCACATATCTGGGCCCGGAGGACGCCCTTTTTTCATTCTTTGGCCCACTAAATAGTACGCTGCTATTAATGTCAAGAGAAGTGAACTATTTTAGTAAAAGAATATTTTTTTGGGAAACTTACACTAAATACCTATTAGAATAAAAATATTAAACTTACACTAAATACTCGATCATGAATAGTTAAAGGATATGTTTGATATATAAGATGTGTATGGAGTATCATGTAAGCAGGGTGTGATGTGTATTACAGATATGAGACCCCCGTTTACGATTTTTACGATCGTTACTTTCGGCTTCAAAAGTGCAAATACCATAGATGCATATAAACTGTTGACAGATGATATCACTTATGACCCAGACGCACGCGTTCTTCTCGATCGCCGAATGATGCAACAGTTTCTTATAAAGTTGACAAAAAATCAAACAAGTGCAAAATATGTTAAAAATATGAGCACAAGTCGTACGTGTAGAGCGTCGAATGAGTTTGGTTGTGAGTTCCATTCTTTTGTCCATATGTTGATAAATATTGTGGCTTATTATTTTTGTTATATGTTGCATTTAGGTTGATTCGTTTGTGGATATTTTGCTTACATGCATATTTTTTGTGTTGTTGCAATGTTTGATGTATTCCGGAAATAAACAGTGTTACTAGTAAAATATTATTTGTTATGCCTTTAATTTTGGGTATGATAACTCTATGTATTAGGTACAGTAAATATCAATTAAATGGTACGCTAAACGAATTGAAATAGTATGCTAATTAATAGCTGTAAAACAAGTGATGAAAATACAGAAAAACTCAGCATTATCAGTATCTTACATTTTCAACGGGATATAGAGCAAATTCTAGCGCGCACAAAAAGTTCTATCACACCCAGAAAGTTCTGACACCCATAGAAATATGCAATATACTTGGTAAGGTTTCGGTACTTATCTTGGTACAACAAACGCTATTATTGTGGTACAATATACATCCATTATAAGGTACAATCACATCCCTCCCTAAGGTAAACTGCACACGCTATATTTGATATAAGTTATTAAGGGAAGTTTTTCCTTGCCGTTCTAATGAATTTTTAGCAAATCTATTTTATTACATGTATACACATTATATCTTTCACATGGTATTAAATTTGATGGTTTAACTATTATATGCATACTTTTGTATTCCAAACTCTTAGTTTATAATAAGAGAATGATCATTGTAAGGACATCTTACTATTGACGTTTGAGTTTGAACTACAGACGCATGATTTTTAGAGTTAATCTGTTCAATGTGATACAAAACAAAACTTATAACATGTGTACGTTTAGTAAAGTATTTTCGCATCGGAACTAAGAACGCGACGAAAAACATTTATCCTAATAAGTTATAGCAAATGTAGCATTTATATTGTACCGGTGAACAATTTGCAAGTGTACCTCATTGTGGATTTATACTTACCATGTGTCCTAACTTTGGCGTACCAAGATAAGTAAGGATATTGTAGCACATTTTATCGGTCCACAAAATATGTAGAATTATGAGTCCATAACGTCCACTATTAACAAGATATGAACCCGTAAATAAATAGAATATTAATAAACACATCTATTATAAGTTGAAAATTTTAAATCTAACAAACATCTATACTATGTTGTAGTAAGTTGTTTTAACAATGTTCATTCTCTTCTAGTGAAACTTGAGGTTTCGTAATATAAGATCATGACTGTAGGGGTGACTCCATCAAATATTATAAAATGTGAAACATATAACTGATATATGTAAGGAAATGTGATTTTCCAAAAAATAAAATTCGAATTGCCACTAAAACGCTTACCATAATAAAATGTACCAAATATATCCTTTATATTGTATCACTGGTCTGCTTTTGAATGTACCCTATTTTGGTGACATATCGTACCGCAACTAAGTAGTTTACCATACCAAAAGTTAGAAAATATATGATCCGAAATTGTACACTTTGACTGAAGAATTTGTTCCAGATTCTGTCAGTGAATTTTGTCAGATGTCGTTATATTTGCCCGATGTCATATTTTATTCTTGAAAAGTGCTGACTTTTTGTAATTTTCATCTATTTTTTACATGCATTAATATAGTGTACCATTGTATTCCGTTTAGCATACCATTTAACTGGTATTTATTGTACCTTGCACACATGGTTGTCGTACCTTTTTACCATTGTTAACGTACCAAAAAATACAGGCGTATGAAACATCATTTTAGTCATAATACTATTTTGTATCTTAATACATCCACAAAATTACACCAAAACAAAAAGGAACATTGTTCAAAAAAATGCGAGCAAACAAACTTATACGGTTACGACAAGAAAAATGACACAACCACCATATTAACAAAAATTATAAAATAAAAAAGCATCGGAACATATGCAACATATGGACAACAAACGTAAACTCATAAGCACACAACCCAAACGGCGTGCCCCCATGAACTACACGTTGTAGACATATAATTGTTTACCCCCTACAAAATTCAGCAACCATTCTTAATGGTACCGTAATTATACCTTAAAAAGTACATTAGATACAGTAATATGATTCCTTAACGGCATGTATAAAGGTACATCGTATCCAAACAGGTGTGATCTACATTGCTTTGAACTACTTATGAAAGGACACCTTCAGGTTTCTCAAATGCAACGAAACTTTGTGCTTGTATATCGTACTTGAGAGATGTCAAAGGCTTGCTTTCTACTTCAGAAAATTCTCCAGCTTCGGAAGCATCCATAATATCAAACACCTCGAACTAGGGGATGAGAATGATTAAATAGAGCAATGCACATCATAATAAATTCAAAGATATGATAACAAATAATTTAGATTTCATTTAAGCTCTTGGGATGGATATGAAAACATATGCTAAATATACATTTCATTCACCAATATATGAGAGCTCGTCCTTGTTTTCGGCAGATTAGAATAAGGCAATCGATTAGCATTGATACAGACTCTTCTTGCGAAACAAATATGAACGAGCATATGGTAAACACATACTGCCGGATTGAGTAGAAACTCACGATTTCAAGGAAACCCACGAGCACAACCTAATCGAGCAAACTCACGAATAAATTGGGACAATTTTTGTTTTGTTTTCCCGCAACCCACGAAAAATTTGAAAGACCCACATTGTACAGTCCGAAGCGAGAAAACTTATACCAGATTGGACCGTAAAAATCCTCAATTTCTTCTCCATTTCTCTTCCTTAATTTTCGGTTTTTTCTTCTTTTCTTTCATGAGAACCCGCGTCTGACAAAGAAAATCTCGTATTGCTGGTCGGATCGAGAAAACCCGCGTTTTGTTTTTCCGTTTCCCTTCCTCCTCCTTCTCCTCCTCCTCCTCCTCTCTTTTCTTCTTCTTCTTCCGCTGCTCCTTTTTTCGTTTCTGTTTCGTTTATCTTTCTTCGTTTTGTTTTTATTTTACTTTTTTATTTCTGTTATCTGTTTTCTTTTTTGCTTTCAGCATTTAGTTTCTTTCATACACAAAAGAAAAATAAAAATTCATTAATTAAGGGTAAAATAGTCTTTTTAAGAAAATTGGTCCTTATAGTATAAGATTTCTACTTGGTCCTTATGTGAAAATTTTATTTGAGAGAGAGTTAAGTGATGGTGTTTCCGGTCCTCGGGGATTTTATATGTAACTCTCCCTTAAATTAAATGAGTACTCAGAACTTACACGATTAAGTATTAGATAACTGCCACCATCTTTATTATTTTGTATCCTGTTATATATTCATAATATTTTTTTCTTAAATTAATAAATCCACTGTTCGAGGTCTTCACGTTTAAGTCAAACGAAATATTCGATCTACACTACAGGCAGATGATTATATATATTAACATAACACCAAAAATTACCGTACGGTTATATATTTTATGAATAGCAGAACGGAATGAATATTATAGTGAGTGAGCATAGTCACACGAGTATAAACTAATTAGTCATCCATATTTTTTCAGATTTATCTGTTAATAAAACAAGTTGACACGTGCTAAAAACCAATACTTGCGGCTTCAAGTGATGGGATCATCGTTTTACACATTTTGACTGTTATATCCAAGACATCCTAGATTGAGCCCAATTCACTTTTGACCGATCTCCAACAAATTATTATATAACCTCATAATCGTGCAAGAAATTACGAATAAGAACACACTCACCAAAGAAACGTCTGGACACATAAGAGCGAGGGATGGCCCAGCTCAACAGCCAAATTGGATTTTCTATTTATTTTGTCGAAAAAACTCAGAGAGAATCCAAATTAGTTTTGATAAAGAATTTAGTGATTTAATTTTACATTGATGAACATAGTAATCTAAAATAATAATAGAAACCAGTATAGTCAATGATCCAAATTTATAATTTTTCTAAATTAATACAGTTAGTTCAATATGTTAGTCGACATAATTTTAAATGAAAAATGTTATGTGTTATTGTTGTTGGAAAACTCCTTTACTCATGAAGTCCGAAAATTAAGCTTTAAGTAGAGCTGCATTCAAAAACCGAGTGATTATAGATAAAGTAGCCACCTAATTATTATATGCAAATAACAAACTTGTTACTAACTGATGTCAGATTAGGTTTGAAATTAGTATACATTCGCGATGACTATATTTTCACGGTGTTAATGATATCCTTTTAGTATTTAAAATCATCGAGATGGTTTTGAATAGAAATAAAAAAGAAAAGGTAAACTCCTATATACCTCCGTCTGGTTCAACTAAAAATCACGTTACTACCTTGTCATTTGTAAACGTCGCGATACTCCCTTATGATTTAGAAAACATATCATCGTACCCCCATCAGCATAATCTGTTTGCGAGTGCTTCGAACGCGCAGTTTATGCATTTGGGAAATGGGGAGAGTGTGAAAAATTAACAAAACCACGAGAAAATTTTATGTTATTTTAAAACCATAAGGTTTTACTAAGCGCTGAAAATCCTCTACAATGGATGTTACGAGTACAAATTACATCGGTAAAGTTCCTGTGTTAGACGGCACCAACTATGCATATTGGAAGGTTCGTGTTCGGCAGTGTATCAAGTCCATCGATGTGCGAGCGTGGGAAACAGTACTCCACGGCTATACCCCACCTCGAACAGCCCCTGACGCTGATGGAGAAGTCTTTGACAAGCCAGTTGAAGAGTGGACAGTCCCTGAACGAAGCGCTGCTGAGTTCAACGACAAGGCACTCAACGCCATCTTCTCATCCGTGGACATCTTCATGTTCAAGATCATCCAGAATTGTACGACAGCTCAGAATGCGTGGGATCTACTTCAGAGGTACTGCGAAGGTGATACGAGTGTGAAGGAAACCAAATTACGGCTACTTCTAAATCAGTTTGAGAATATAAGGATGAAGGAAGATGAAGACATCACCACGTATTTCGGGAAGCTCTTGACAATCTCTAGCGAGTGTGCCAGCTTAGGAGATCCGATCGCCAATAAGGTATTAAATTCTAAAGCTATTCGTACACTAACTGAAAAATTCAATGTGAAGGTAGCGGCGGTCGAAGAAGCACACAACTTGGCTAGTATGGAGTTCAACACATTGATGAACATTATGAAGAACTACGAGACTAATCTCGAAGTACAAAAGAGGGCTTCGCGCGGTAAAAGCCTTGCTCTAGTCAGCCAGCCAACCGAGGAGCCAACTGAGATTGACCCCAGCAACGAGGATGACATGGCCATGCTCGTGAAGAGATTTGCAAAGCTCATTAGGAAAAAGAATGTTGTGCAAAATGTTGGCCCAACATTCAGAAAAGGACAGAATGCCAAAGTTGAACCCTCCTTTGCTCCACCATTCTTTAAACGCAAGCCAGATGGGAAGCCAGACGGGAAAAAGAAGAACTTCAATTATGAGTCTGTGAGATGTTATGAGTGTCAAGGTTGGGGCCATTTTGCCAACGAGTGTGCAAACACTCTTCGCAAGCACGGAAAGGCTATGTGGATCGATCTGTCTGACGATGAAGATGAAGAATCGTGCCAAATAGAGACCAAGCAATCATCAGTGACTATTCAGTCCTTCTCAGACGGCGAAGACGATGAAGATCATCAAATTGGCTTCACGGCGGTAACTGATGTTGAGCCAACATCTGACTCAACATCTGAAAAACATATCATTTTTTATTATGATGATTCAAACTGTTTAGATGTTTTTTTGAGTTCTGATGACACAGAAACAGATTGCAGCGAAAAAGTTCAGATGAATAAAGCCTTCAAGCTACTGTACTCACAATATGAAATTGAGAAGGCGAAAAATTTGCAACTAAAAGCCGCAGTGAAAATTGTCCGAGGAGAATGAGAAGAATGAAAAGTTGATTGAAAGCTTGGTGAAAGGAATGAACAAGATGGAAGCCGTACTGACACGACAGGACAAGGAGATCGACAAGCTCCAAAAACGAGTCGACGAAGCCAATGAGATCTTCACGAAGTTGAACAAGGGTAAATCTACTCTTGATGAGGTATTGTCTCTAGGTATTTTTGATAAGCAAGGTCTAGGATTTAATTCTCAGCTTGCTTGTGATGTCCCAAAACCCGTGACCCATGTTCAACCTAAGATAGTGTTTGTTAAAGCTCAAGCCACGAGTGATGAGAGTGAAACTGTGAAACTTAAGAATAGTTCCGAGCATGCTGCCACTAAAAGTAAGGATAGCTCATATATTTGCCATCATTGTGAGCAAACAGGTCACTTAAAACCATTTTGCTGGAAATTGAAGAGGGAGATTTCTGGAAAGAAATCGATGTCGGCTAAAATGCCATCCAACATCCCGCTCAACATTGAGAAATCAGTGTTGAATGGAATGACTGGAGAAAACTCAGCTGGCTCATCTTCAAGTTCTAGTAAACAGGATGCTGTTTTGTCGTCTAAGAAAGTTTGGGTCGAGAAATCTGTTCATAAATGCCATATTGTTTATACCTCTTTGCGAGCTAACGTGACAGGTTCATGGTACTTCGATAGCGGGTGTTCCCGACATATGACAGGTACCAAGGAGTATCTCAGTGATTATATGCCTTTAAGAAGTGGATCTATGACGTTCGGAGGAGGTGCTAAAGGGCGGATTCTCGGCCGAGGCAGATTGAACGTGCCCGACTTTCCCAAGCTAAGCAACGTGCTTCATGTTGACGGGCTCGTAACAAACCTGATCAGCATAAGCCAACTATGTGACGACGACCTTGAGGTAAGATTTAATAAGGAGTGTTGTGAAGTTTTTAACAGCAATTATGTGTGAGTGATGGCAGGAAAAAGATCGAGAGACAACTGCTACCTAGTCGGGGAAAAATCCAGGGTTAAGGACGTGTGCCAACTTTCTAAGGCCAAAGATGATGTAATCTTATGGCACTACAAGCTGGGTCATGTCAACTACCGGACCTTGGAGCAACTTATCAAACATTATGCAATTAGAGGCATCCCCAAGCTTAAGGAGTTTGGTAAGGTTGTTTGTGAGTCATGCTTGAAGGGTAAGCAAATGCATGTTAGCCATAATGTTGATCAACAAGCTTCCCAACATTTTAAAACTGCTCACTGTTTTCAGTTAATTCATATGGATTTGATGGGTCCGATGGAAGTAGATAGCATAGGAGGTAGGAAATATGCTTATGTGCTCGTAGATGATTACTCTAGATATGCATGGATATTCTTTCTTAGGGAAAAATCTGAATCGTTTGATTTCTTTAAGAATTTTTGTGCCATGATTAAGAACAATTTCAGAGCATCTATCTTTCGCATTAGGTCTGATCATGGTAGAGAATTTGAGAATCAATACTTTGATAAATTTTGTGATAAGAAAGGTATTGTGCATGAGTATTCATCTCCTAAGACGCCCCAACAAAATGGGGTGGCCGAAAGGAAGAATAGGACGCTTCAAGAAATGGCTCGTGTGATGTTGCAATCTAGGAATATTTCTAAGCGTTTTTGGACTGAAGCTTTGCATACAGCTTGTCACATATCGAATCGTGTGTTCTTTAGGCATGGTACTAAGAAAACGTCTTATGAGTTGTTGAATGGGAAAAAGCCTACTGTGAAGTACTTTCATGTTTTTGGGTGCTATTGTTACATGTTAATTGATCGTGAGTACTTGACCAAGTTTGATTCGAAAAGTGACAAATGTATTTTTCTTGGATACTCGTCTAATAGTCGCGCATATCGTGTGTATAACTTGCGTTTGAAGTCTGTTCAGGAGTCTATCAATATCGTGTTTGATGATGCTACTGACCCAAGCAGAAATACTTCTCAAGTTGATGTTTCAGATATTGTCCCACCAGTTGTGGAAACAGATGCTGAAGCTGAGGAAAATGTTGAGCCAACATCTGACTCAACATCAACACCTGAACAGAACAATGACGAAGGACCAAGTGAAGAACGAAGGGATCCCCCAGCGAAGATTCAGAAAGATCATCCCACTGATCTCATCATTGGAGACGTGAACGAAGGGAGGAAGACCAGAGACAAACCGCGCCAAGATTATAAGTCTATGGTAAGAAACGTATGCATGAACACGATATACGCTGAGGTACGTTTTAGTTGCTTTGTCTCTGAGATAGAACCTAAGAATGTCCTTGAAGCTCTCAAGGACAGTTTCTGGATAAACGCGATGCAAGAGGAACTCTTGCAATTCGAGAAAAACCAAGTGTGGATCTTGGTTCCTCGGCCGAAAGACATAAATGTCATAGGCACCAAGTGGATCTTTAAGAACAAATCTGATGAACTTGGTAGAGTTGTTAGAAACAAAGCACGTTTAGTAGCTCAGGGTTATACGCAAGTAGAAGGCATAGACTTTGATGAGACGTTTGCTCCTGTTGCTAGGTTAGAATCGATTCGGTTTTTGTTAGCTATAGCATGTTGGCTTAACATCACTTTACATCAAATGGATGTTAATGGTGCTTTTTTAAATGGGTACATTGATAAGGAAATCTATGTCGAACAGCCTAAGGGGTTTGAAGACCCTCATTATCCTAACCATGTCTTTAAGTTGCATAAAGCGCTGTATGGGTTGAAGCAAGCTCCTCGAGCTTGGTACGCACGGTTAGCTACGTTTTTACTTGAATTTGGATTCACTCGAGGTGAGGCAGACCGTACACTTTTTATGAAAAGAGTCGGTTCTGATCTTTTAATTGCTCAAGTTTACGTAGATGATATTGTTTTTGGCTCAAGCTCACAGTCTATGTTAGATCTGTTCGTGCAGGTGATAAACACCACTTTCGAAATGAGCATGATTGGAGAGCTAATTTATTTTTTAGGTTTGCAGATTAAGTAGAGCAGCGACGGGATCTTTATGTCCCAGGAGAAGTACGCAAAGAACACTGTCAAAAAGTTCGGGTTGGACACGGCTAAGGTAATGAAACTCCCATGGGGTCTACGCAAAAGGTAAGTAAAGACGATGTTGGGCAGAATGTTGACCCAACATTGTATCGATCTATGATTGGCAGTTTATTGTATCTATCTGCTAGTAGACCAGACATAATGTATAGTGTATGCGTATGTGCTAGATATCAGTCTGAACCTAAAGTCACTCATCTTAATGCTGTTAAACGTATTCTTCGTTACGTGAGTGGATCGTGTAGCCTAGGATTATGGTTCTCCAAAGATAGTAATTTTAGTCTTGTAGGCTACAGCGATGCTGATTGGGCAGGTGACGAGGATGATCGCAAGAGCACAAGTGGCGGCTGTTTCTTCCTTGGTAATAATTTGGTTGCGTGGTATAGTAAGAAACAGAACTGTGTGTCTTTATCTACTGCTGAGTCTGAGTATGTTGCGGCGGGTAGTTGATGTACGCAATTATTGTGGTTGAATAGCATGTTGTGTGACTATGGGTTAGAGTGCGAATCTGTTCTTATGTATTGTGATAACCTTAGTGTCATCAACATCTCTAGGAATCCCATCCAACATTCACGTACGAAGCATATAGATATTAGGCATCATTTTCTGAGAGATATGGTAGAAAAAGAGTTAGTGCGCATTGAGCATATAGACACTAAACATTAGTTAGCGGACATATTCACGAAAGCATTGGATTCTGAAAGGTTCTCGGACCTGAAGAAATCCATAGGTTTATACATGTCAGTCTGAATGTTGGTCCAACATTTGGATCAACATAGCATATGTCAAATTTGATGGTTACTGCTTTAATGTTTGATTAAATATTCTGTTCTGTTTCCCTGTGAAATGACTTGATTCTTCTTGACTGGTCCCTGAATGAACCCGATCCCTTTGTTATAGGCTCTTGGTAATAAGTCCCTAGGTACACGACATTCGATGTGACGATGTACTCTTTGCGACAAAAAGCTAATCCTTTGATGCTAGATATAGGCTCTTGGTAATAAATCCCTAGGTACACGGCATTCGCTGTGACAATGTACTCTTTGCGACAAGAAGCCAATCCTTTGATGCATATCTGCCTGCTCATAAACTCTTTGCTAGATATAGGTAATTGGTAATAAGTTTCCTTTGGTACACGGCATTCGCGGTGACGATGTATTCTATGCGACAAAAAACCGAACCTTGAGGCTGAGGGTATAAGGGCAGTGCAGAAAATCGGTTAAATAAGGTGAAAAGGTAGAAATAAAGGGAACTGGTTTTAAGAAGGATTGAGCAGAAAAGTCTAGGATTACGGAATTAGAATGTTGAGTCAAATGTTGGGGCAACATGTGTAACTTTCAGTTTGATAATGCTGCATTTTTGTGCTTTCGTTTATTTGCATTTGTTTTTCAGTCTGCATTTGTTAGTATATTGTGCCTAGAATAGATATCTCTCAGAATTTCATTAGAACTCTCGAAGGACAGCTTGTTACATATGTCTCAAGTGGTCATCAACGTCGCTCAAACGGTTAATATCACTCGATTCTACCATGATTTTTGACTTGGTAGTTTTTGGTCGAATCATGATCTGACGTGCTCCTAAATTCGCTCTTGACCACTTCTTCAATTTACTATATTTAGCTCCATGTTTATTTAGGCAATTTTTGAATTTACTTCGACTTTCTCTTCCAATGTGTCTAAATTACTTTAAGCTCCCAACGGTTATTTTTATGAACCACTTACTCCACTATATGCGAGAATTACTGAGTGGACAGGTTTGCTTGTAAACGTTGAAATTCAAGTGTTTTAAAGAGTGTTTGATCAAGTTTCACTTCACATAAACCCTAGCTCCTAAGTCGATTTCATCTCTCTAGAAATTTTCTCTGCATCTTCATCCAAATTTCTTTGATTTTATCTCTCGAAATGTCGAACTCACCTAATCATGTAGAAACCCAGAATGTTGACCCAACATTCGGTTATACTGTGTACGACATCCAACCTCTACAGGCGCTTCCGGCTCAGATCGAAGAATTGGATGATGTTCCTTTCAGCTCTCTGTATCAGACCCCTGAAAGACGACGACCGGTCCAAACCAGAGTGGTGGGCGGATCGATAAACACGACGAACCCAGTGAAAAACCTTACGAGAATGGGAGAAACCTCTGTTTCTGATAGGATCGAGCCGGAAGTTCCACCTACAAACCCAACCCCAACCCTCAAATCCACAGAGAAAACCCCCAAGAAGCCAAAGTAAAAGAAGAGCACCTCCAAGAAGTCTCGATCCCAACCGGCTATTGAAGTTAGCGCCCCTGTTCCAAAGCAACGTCGAAGCAACAGAATGCGGCAGTCCCAGGCTACGAAGGGGCCAACATCGACTGCAGATAAGCCCATTAACCTCTCAAGTTCCTCATCAGAGACTGCAACGAAAACCTCGGAGGACGAGCCCACTCAGATTACCGCTGAAGCCCCAGTTCAGGGGGAGACAACTGCTGCTGCCACCTCACATGTTCTAGAGTCAAACCCAGCCACATCATCATCTCCGTCAAAAGCTTCAATAAACGAGGTTATTGACACCACCACCTATGACCAGCTGGATGATGAGGCAGTAGGTCCAGGGGGAGACACACCATCTACTGAGTCCAACTCCCCTACCTATGAGAGCGAAGGCAGTGATGACTTTGGTTCAGCTGAAACCCTGGCCGCGTGGAGAAACAAATTGCTGAAAAAAGCGGGAAAGAGGCCAATGAGTTCAGAGGACAAACCTTCCAAGAGACCTCGACCAGCTGAGTCCTCACAACCAGCAGCCACCAGTCATGCTCTGTCGCCTATTCCCAGTCACAGTGACGATGTTGAGGAGGATGTTGACCTAACATCCGAGTCAGACTGGGAGACTCCGTTGCCAAGGGGGAGGTTCTACGCCTCATTTAATGAGGAGCTGTGGCCGCACTTCAGCCAAAGGGTATTGCGGGTTGAGAGGACTGCAGATGTGGTGAGCTTTCGCCGATATGGAGTTATGCAGTTCTTGGAGTCCAGACAATTTGACAAGACCGTAACTTTGTTTGGGACCTACTGTGATACAGTGGTCCGTGAGGTATTTTCTAACCTTTCCCCTAGCTTAAATGATCATAGTTCTAGGAAGTATGGAAAACTTTTCTTGAGGGGGAGGTTATATGAGTTTTTGGCGGGGGCTATTAATGAGTTTTTGGGCACTCCAAATGTTGACATGAATGAGACCTTTGATAATAATGAGGTGGTGCGTTTTCTGACCGGGGGTAGAGTGAGGGAGTGCGATGGAAATTTTTCAGTGAGCTTTTTAACCTCGCTCTATTCTGTGCTCTTTAAAATTGGCATCTTTAATTGGTGGCCAACGGCAAATGAGACCCGTGTGGCTGAGAATATGGCGCATATTCTGTACGCCCTTGGGAAGAATCTGCCTTTAAATCTGGGTGAATTAGTGCTGGACCAGCTTGCCAAAGAGGCCGAAAAAAGTCACCTGGAATCCTGCCTTTCCCTTCCTTGATCTATGGGATGTTAGTTCGTGGAGGATTCAAGCCATCACGCAGAGACCAGGTGGTGACTATCAAAGTGTCGTACGCTGTCTCCCATATGCACTTGGCAGGGCCAAACAAAGTTGTGGATCTGCCGTGGCGAGCTCCTACTGAAGATGTTGAGCAACATGTTGCCTCAACATCTACTCCTCAGCCCAGCTTAGATCAACAAATTAAGTGTCTCGAGGACACCATCACCTTTCTGACGTCTCAGCTATCAATTCTGAAGAATTTGCGTTCTTCCCAAAAAGGGGAAGAAGAGGCAGAAGTTGAAGAGCAAGAAGAGGCTGGGACGAGTGGACACGGTGGGGTTCAGACCAAGCAGCAAGGTGGGGATGGTCAAGGAGCTGAAGCAGTACAGACAGGGGGAGATTGTGAGGAAGAGGCAGATGACTCGATCGAGAGTCTGAATATTTAGGCAGGGGTCTGAATATTCTTTGCATGCGGTTGTGTGCCTTTATTGCATTTTGTTTTTGCATGCTTGTCTGCTGTCTAGCGTATGTTTCTGTTATATCTATGGACCATTTCTTTTTGTTTTGCAGATGTTTTACTTTCAGACCCTTAATGGCGTGTACTATCTAAGTAGTACTTTGAATAGTTTTCGTTCTATTCTGGCTGTGTGTTTACTCTAACCATTTTGTTAATGTTTTGTGGTTGAGTAGATGTGGTTTTCATTACGACTAACTTCTGCTTTGGTTTTGGGAAGAAAGATAAAAAGGGGGAGATTGTTAATGTTGAGCTTTCAACATTGGCAATGTTGGGGTAACATTCTAGTCAACATTTGTTGGCCGAGAATGTTCCCTATCTCAGTTTTATCTTTCATGCACAAAACTTATTTTAGTGACGATGTGGCATTTTTCTAGTGTTGTACAGGATATGGACAAGTGCTGGAATGGATCAAACCGTGTGGAAAGAGTATGGATAAGTTGGAGCAAAAATAGGAGTGAAGCATGCTAAAAATAGGAAGATTGGAGCTCAAGTCAAGACCAAGTCATTTGGAGCTGATTCAAATCAACTCTCAACAGTTACAACTATCTTAGTGGACGTAGTGGATGTGACCAAGTCTGTGGTGAAGAAGTCACGAAGTCGAAGACTATAAAAAGGGGACTTCACTTTACCATTGAAGTGAGGACGAGCGAGAAAGAGATTTTAAGAGAGAGTTCGAGCGAGTATCATCTCTTAAGAGAGTTTTGCGCCTTGAGGCATGCAGCAAGTTATTTGACTTGCTGCACAAAATCACTTCTTGTGGTCGTTTCATTTCGTCACTAGATAATTATCATTTTCGCTGTGTGTTTCTAAGTGAGTGTGAATGTTAGCCCAACATCATGCCCAACATCAGTCTACAACTTAGTGTGTTTACATCCATTTGTACCGGGACCCCCCCTTCAAAGCTAAAGCATTTAGTCACCATCATTTCAGCATTGTGATATTTAATACACAACCTTTTTGATTTTATGTACTACATGTCTGTTTTGTTTTGTTGACCCTTCTTTAGCCCGTCTAATTACCTTATTTTAGTAGCTTCCAGCAGGCCTAGGGGCCTGCGTGATGGGATTTTGGGCGGTTTTTGCGCAATTTCACATTGCATTGTCATATGCGGTTTTTTGAAAAAAATAATACAAATTGCAGTTTAATAATAAAGCCGAACATGCGGTTATGAGTGGTTGCGGTGCGGTTGCGGTTCTTTACTAGAGGTGTCAACGAGTCGCGCTCCACTTTTTTGGGCGTGAACTGAAGCCTTTCAGTTGAGCTCGAATTCATCTTAGCTCCGAGCTTGAGCTCGAGCTTTTTAAAGCCTTCAGTTGAGCTCGGACCCGCATAGATACTACTAAAACCTTTCGGTTGAGCTCGTATTCGAGCATATGGAGCTCTTCGAGCTCGAGCTTTTTAATAAAAAATAAAAAACTAAAAATGATACAGAAAAAAAATAAATAATAAAAAAATTAAATAATTAAAAAAATCTCGCGAGCACGAATCAGCTAGACTCGAGCTCGAGCTTGACAAACATGAGCTCAAAATCGACGTTCAGTTCATCTTTCAATTCTATTTTTTTACTAATACAAGTAAAATAACATATTTTATCGAACGACACATTTTTACTTAGTAGTCTTGTCTCAAATAAAGAATTAATAAAGTCTAAATACTATATTAAAACCAAAATAATGGGCAAGAAAAATCGTAAATACAAGTTGAAATGCGGAGCCGAAAACCAAATATAGAACAAAGTCATGTTAAGTACAAAGCAAATATCGAGCTCGTAGCATTGGCAAAAGTTCTCAAGTTGATTACAAAGTGTTTATGTCATGTCGATTTAAACTTTAATTATCTATTCAAAATATATTTGGATTTCATGATATATTAATTAAGCTAAAGTTAATATATAATTAATATTCGATTATCATAAAAATAAAACTAGGTATAATAACTAAAAAAGATTATAATATTAAAGCACTATGTTGTTTAGTTCGGTGCAGTTGGTACAAAAAATCAACGCTACATCATTTTTAACGTACAGTTTGGTAACTAAAATTGAATCGCGATTTAAACAGTTTATTTGATAAGTAGGAGTGGTGCAGTGCGGTGCGGGTAGTTATTTAAGACTGTTGCAGACCCCTATCTTTTGGTTTTCAGTCTTAGACCATCTCCAACCGAAAAACTCATTCTAAAACTCAAACTCATTCTTAAACTCAAAATGCAGTAATTTTTCTCCAACCGAAAAACTCATTCTCAAACTCAAAAGCATATTTTCATAAAATTCACTTCCGCACAACATTTACAACTTTTGAATACAACCCACGTATATTATAATTTTTCAAAACAATATTTTTTATTGTATCTACATAGAAATAAAATAAAAAAATTAATAAGATATTAAAAACATAATAAATTTATATGCACATAAATCAATTATATTTATTTATTTAAGTTATATGTGTTCTTTAATAGACGGACAAAAACTAGACATAGTTTAGCTTATGCGAAAAGAGAAACCCAAGCTCCACTAAAAATCAAGGCAACATCAGCAAAATCGGAAGTATGCATAGCTGATAAAATATAGGCAACATCTGCAATGATCGGATATATGCGCAGGTGCTACAAATCGAGAAAGGTCTTTAACTCTAACCCTAGATAAAGTTCAACATGAAGCGTGGAGGCAGTGTAACGAGAGGTAAGTATTTGTTTGCTAGTGCATATAACTTGTGAAATTGTGGCAATGCAATATTCCCAAATGTATATTTCTAGCTTGTGTGTGAGTTCCGATGTTCGTTGATAAGTTTTTGTTACCAGATTGAGAAATTCAAATGTGGGGGGCTAGTATGCAAATTTTAAACAGCAAATGCATAATATGAGATCATACACAAATTTGGGTTGGAATCATGAGAGAGAAACCTAAAAACCCATTTTGGATTTGGTTTTTGTGTTCGGTTGGAGTAATTTTACCCTAAATTTTGAGTTTTTGTGTTCGGTTGGAGATGCTCTTAGTAACGTTGTGCCGTTAAGCCCAAATCACAATTTGACTCTTTCAGCGCTTTTTAGGCCCAAAGGCTATTCCTTGTATCCTTATTTTTAACAAAGGGCGAGGGGCATAAAATATGGCCAATTGGTATGTCAATTTGGTTTATAATTTCATAGACTATAAGTTTTGATTTAAAAAACATGCATCAAATGTGATTAAAATACTTATAAAAACAATAGAGGTGCAAACGAGTTGATATTTTCCAAGCTCAAACTCGAAATTATATATTACGCTTGGGTATCTTGGAACTCGAGATTGAACTCAGTGATAAATAATTAGGCACGAATTAGACTTAAGCTCATATTTCTAAATTAAGGTTAACTCAAAATCTAAATATTTATAATTTTGAAATAGGCTTTATTATTTTTTGCATATTTGAGAGAGTTGCACTTTAAGGCCACATACATTAAGGGGTGACAAATTTAGGGCAATAAATTTCCAAATTGACAATTCGAAACAAGTAACGTTGACAATTTAATTTCAGCACAGAATTACACACATGAGTCACATGTGACAATAATTCGGGGGAAATTCTACGCAGTGTTGCAAAAACATTTGTCCAAGTCACCATCTCCAACGAATTAAAGCAATTTGAGGACAATTAACGTCGAAAATATAATTTCAGCTCGAAATTAACACACATGAGGTACATGCAAAATTTTAATTTGGGTAGGATTCTACGTGGGATCGAGAAAAATTCGATCTAAATCATCATATTCGACACCACTATGAACTAAAATGTCCATTAAAGACGCATTGCATCTTTAATTGGTCTGATGTAGACCCATTTTGACGACTCAGGCCCTCTCTGGCGCCGCTCGTGTACTCTTCCGACACCATGTGTGAGTTTGGGTCTGGGTCTAGGTGGGTCTAGACTTAGACCCATTAAAGATCCAATAAGTCTTTAATGGGTATTTTTCCATCCCTAGACGCCACGCATGATTTTTTTCCCAATTTAATTGTTACGTGGGACTTGCATGTGTTGTCAGACTGAAATTATGTTTCCAGTGTTAATCTCCTGCTTCAATTTAGAAACCTATAGTCCTAAAATATCACCATTTAATGAAAGTGTCCTTAAAATGTCACTCTCCCAAATATACATGACCGAAAAGATAACTAAGCCTTTTATACTATGATGAAACCAAAAAGATTTGCTCGTTACCTATTGAACGGTCATGATGAAACTCGAGGTCGGCTCTTTGAGGGAAGCTCGAGCCCGACAATGATAAGCTCGAGTTGAGCTGTAGAAAATGTTGAGTTACAAATTGGGCCATTGGCCTAAATTAACCAATAACCCAAAATGACCAATTTAATCGCTTTTTATAGGAATCAAGATGTCATCATTTAATGAACTCATGAAAGATTCATTATATACGTTTGGAGGAGAATCTACTAAATTTTAATTTGTTCAAATTGATGTCGTGTGGATGAAAAAAATATTTTTTTTGAAGTTAACTCAATAAAGAATTAATGTTGTTCAATATAATAAGTTAAGGGTAAACATTGGGTCAGAGCGCGAGTTCAGTATTATAGACTAAAAGTTGCAACTATTTGCACTTTAGCTCCCAGGCAAAATAGTCAAAATAGCCAAAAATAGTGCCTATTCGTGGATTCACATCAAACCTCTTAAAATATATATAGACCCTTGACGAATTCGAAATTTTATTCGTTCTAGCACAATGCATTCAATAGCATTCTAGTAAACACATCTCATGTTCCCGAGCGTCAACTAGATTCGCCGGAATACTATTTTTAGAATCATACGCAAATAGAAGTTGAAGTTGGTGTATCTTGGGGACGATCGCATAACCGAGAGTACATAAACTTGAGCAATATCGTCTTACATATAGAGTATAAAATATGTCTCGACTTACTATATACCGAAAGTTCTCTTGATTCTCCATCCGTCGACTAAGCATCGGCAACTCTAGAAACAATATAACAATCACGATGAAACTCAAGATTGACTCGTTGAGGAAAGTCGAGCCCTAGTTCGACAATGATAAGCTCGGGATGAGTTGCAGCGGGCTCACTCGAACTCATATCTAAACCCTAATCGATAATAAGATTACTATAATCAAACAATAGTGAACCTATAAAAATACTAATTGATTGTGATTTATCTCTACTTGTTAAGACATAATTGTGTTCTATTTTGTATTATCTTTGTTTTGGGGGGCCAAAATGTAATTTCTGATATTTTAGGGACCAAAATGTAATATACCAAAATATATGTTTGGTATATATAAGTGGAACAATTCTATTTCGCACTTAATCGAATTCTTCGATATTATTCATTGTTATGATCGGATTTGGCACAAACAATTGGCATCGGAGCAAAAGCATGATTGAATTACGTTTAAATTTTCTGATTTTCAACTAAAAATTTCGATCAAAATTGAAATTAATTTTCTGAAAAAATTTCGCGAAGAACATTAGTAAAATAAGTTTCGATCGGCTGTTTTGCACTGATCCGCGCTTGATTTTGATAGATCGAACCTACATAATTGTCGAATTTTGAAATCCGATCGAAAATTGTCAATTTGGTGTTCATCAAATTGAACATAATCTGCTGTTAATCGAGTGTTTAAGCTGAACATTTGCACATTTTGATCGATTCTACATAACAAATTTCATTGATTTAGTATTTTTCTCGTCCGAAATTTTAAAACACAGGCTTATCGAGAAATATCATCGAGAAATTTCACTAAATTTTTTTCTCACGAAAATTTATCGATAAATGTTTCTCGTAAGACATATCGTAAAAAAAATTGTGAAAATTCTTTTGACAAATTTTTTTCAGAAAACTATCTTAACCAAGGTTTTAAATAGCGAATTAGCGCGCCACGTGGCGCACTATAGCGTTAGTTCATTACAAAACGCGACGTAGCGCGTTTCTTTTAGCGTTCCTTTCTTTTTTCTATTTTTTTTTTATTTTAATACCACCGCTAGCCTTTTTTACCACTGCTTTTCACGTGCAGGTGGGTCAATATTTAATTGTCTCAAGTAGCGTTTTTTGTTTTTTTTTTTGTTTTTCATTCCACTTGAAGCCTTTTGATACAACAAGGCTGAGTAGACCATATCTTCAACACAAAAACTCATTCTCAAACTCAAAATGCAGTAATAATTCTTCAACCGACAAATTCATTCTTAAACTCAAAAGAATATTTTTGTAATATTCTATTCAATACCATTTTTACAACTTTTCAATATGATCCAAATATTTTATAATTTTACAAATTATACCACAATATTACTTTAAATTTGATTAATAAGATATTTGACAAAGCTCATTTCCTTTTTTCGTCTGCAAGTAAACGAGTGCCATCGCACATCGATTCCCTATATAACAGAAGTAATATCTAAAATAAGCAGAAAACATAAAGCATCGAATTACATAATTCGAAGATAAAAAAAATAAACATTTATCCAATGATTAATCAACATATCCAATAACACATTTCAAATACAACCCCAATCTTATGAGCGAACCATATCGCCATCCACAGTTTGGAAAAATATCAATTCCAAATGCAAGCTGCGATCAGCTAGAGATTTCTTAGACATCCAAAAAAGTTAGTAGCCATGAAACCTAATCCAAACCTAGTCGAATAAAAAATCCAAGAAACCAAAATAAAATAAGGAGGCAGGGGACAATTTACATCCGAACGACGAGGTTCTTTCTGACTTTAATGGTGCTGCAAAATCTGAATCTAGTGGACAAAATAGAGGCTAAACAAGGAAGCTATACACTTCTTATGCAAGGAAAGCATTAACGTTTGTCGGTTGTGCAATTGATTGTCGGGAAGAAGATTTCAGAAAGAAAGCCCAAAATAAAAAAAAGGACTTCTATGTAATTATAAAATTGGAAACACATAATTCAATTTTGAAACGCATATTTGCGTTATATTGAGGAGGGAGAATAAACCCATTTTGGGTTTGATTTTTGTGTTTGGTTGGAGTAATTTTACCGGATTTTTTTAGTTTTGCATAATGCTTGGAGTTACTTTTATGGGTCATTCCACGAAGCAAAATAATATAGTCCAAAAAACAAGTCTATTTTAAAAACTAAGATCATCTTCAACCGAAAAATTCATTTTCAAACTCAAGCGCTTTTTCAAACTCAAAATGCAGTAATTTTTCTCGAACCGAAAAACTCATTCTCAAACTCAAAATTAACACCAACTTTTACGAAAGTTCAATACTACCCGCATATTTTACAAATTTTCAAAACAGTACTTTTATTAACATTATATTACATATAATTATATATAAAATAAATAATAAGATGTTAGAAAAAACTAGTAAATGTTAAAATTAAAACAATTATCCAATTACGTCAGCTAGATCGTTTAACATCTGAATCACGAATCACATATGGCAATATCAAGATACAATACATAGCATAAGCTTCAGAGAAAGAATTAAGCAGAAGTAACTTGAAGCTGTCCTTTTTTATAACGCGCACAGACCAAGAGAATGAATTGATGGGCTCCGTTCCAAACATTGCATCGTTCTAAAAGCATCTAATGTGAGCTCCGCAAATTTCACCTGGAAAGTATCATCATCTCAGACACAAGTCTCACTGTGGGATCTGGCTAATTCTCGCGTACAACTTTGATCATCAGGATTAGTTGCTTTGGTTCTCGTTTCTATTGTTGATGTGTCTATTGCCCCCTAATACAGATTGACATGTGCAGATGAATAAATAATCTAGAATCTCAACCAGAAAACAGACAATATCTTTCCTCACTAGCACAATAATGCTTACTTGTCCTAGACGCCATTAAAACCGTAGTGCATCAGCCTCTAAAAGAAGTCTCAACTCAGACTCTACTTCCAGTTTCAGATGAATAAGTTCAATTGCAGTCTCATAAGTTAGCATATATGTAGGTTTGATAATAGCATTTTCCAGCATTAAGAAAAATCGAAACAATAATATCACGCCCCAAAGATTTCACAAAGAAGGTGTAATGAACCTAGTATGGCTATTATTGTCTCAAGAGGTTAAAAATGCCAAGCATCTAAGAAAGGGATGCGACATGCTACATGGATCAAGAATTTAATGCTACCATCATGTAACCTTGAGGCACTCAGCGCATCATCAAGCTTCACAATTTTGCACATTAGCAAACGGAAAACAATAATATAATGAAGAAACTATAGCCTTTACCCGACAAAACATATTTGCGGGGCACTTTGTCACACATAACAAAAAAAAAAAGGAATAACAAAGGAGTAAAAGCAGAGAAAAGGTTAAGATGAGAAGTGAAATCAGAGCCCTCACTCAACATGTACGTCGAGAATCAGGCAAATCCTTTTTATCGCCGTCCGAAGCGCCGCCATCTTCAAGTTACTTCGCGAAGGAGACGGTGGGTGCTTTAATTATTAAAATAGATAAAAGGGCTAGTAGGTAAATTAAAAAGATGAAACGCATTTAACGGGTAAAGATGCAAATATGGGTTTGGATGATGACCGAGAAATTATAAAACTCATTTTTGGTATGAGTTTGGAGTACCATTAGAGTACTTTTACTCTAAATTTCGGAATTTTGTAGATCGATTGAAAATGGTCTCAATAATAAAAAAGTGTATTTAATTAAAAATCCCCTTAAAAAAAAGGGGGAAACAACACTTAAATACGTAGAGGTATAAAAAATTTAGTGTTCAGTGCCTAGTCAAAGATTTTTTCTTCCAGGTACCGGTTGTAAATTTTCAACACATCTAAGTACCTAATAGACAAAAATAGCAGGGTCTAGCACATTATTACAAGTTTACATATACCTTCCATTTTAATACTAAAACAAAACAAAAGAAAAACAATTAAAATTGTGCCTTTGAGAAAGATCGGACTAAATTCATCTTCCACAACTCATATTCCTCAAACGCCCAAAATCAACCTCAAAACTACCCAAGTTCGAATATTCTTTCTCTATGTAGATGAAGAAGACGAAGAGAAACCATTTCTATCATTGTACGAGCCGCGAAAATTAAGGCAACGATAGTTTATGGAGCGTCGCAGCCGAGGCTGCTTCTTATGGTGGTTGCGGGTCCGGTAATGCCGACGTCGACGAGTTGCTCACGACGATGGGTACCATCCGCGCCTCCGACATGATTGACATGGCTGGATCGAGTAGGTTCAAGACGCCGCCACCGCCACGGGTTGGTCGGTCTCCAAATTGGAGTTCACCATCCGCTCGCTACAAACCCTCTGACCTCACCTCGTGGCTAGAGTCGATGATTAGTGGGCTGAACCCGGTCCTTGAATCTTTCCAGCGCCGATCTCTTCAGCAATTACGGGTCGGATCTGATCTTCATGGGACTCGCAAATTTCTCCATCTTCTAGTTGTCATTCATCACAGTCTTCACCAGGGGCACCGATGTCGATCCTTTTGCCGAAGACCACCGTTGTGAGCCTGATACGCGACTTCTCGTCACTCAGCGTCGCAATTTCTTCGCAAAGTGGGTCACTACGTGTTGCTTATGTCTATTATATGAATCTTCGTTTCATCGTCCAGCGCATCTAAGATCGACGTCTTCATAAGACGAGCCGAACTCGTTTCGCATCCACATAGATGTTGAACCCCCGATCTATTTCGATCAGCTAATTTGGTACCAATTATTTTTATTTTTAATATGCTTAGCATATTCTGGTTGCAAAGAATTTTTGTGAGTTTTGTTATTGAATGCCTTCATTTGTTGTTTACGATTATGTCAGGAAGTTCTTAGCATTTGGTAACATATTTTTCATAACACTTGTTAGAACCGCCTTAACGGCTGAATATTTTCATAATTGGATTAGATAGTCCATACTTGTTTGATGATGAAATATATCTGAGGAATACAATGGCTTGTAACTATTCGAGTGGTCATCATATGTTGTACTTGGCGTGGGAGTGTTGGAGAGTGCTTGATGTTGATAATGGTTGTAAGGATTGTAGTGTTTGGAGGAGCGTGTTTGATGATGGTGGTGATGTTGATGTTGATCATGGTTGAGGAAGAGCTCTACCCACATAATTTGGAATACAAATTGTTTTTTGTTTTAGCAAAAAACCTTTGTGATTGGTGTGTTTGAAGGAATAAGGGGGATGGGATGATGCGACAATGTATACGGTTTATGTGATGCATGTTGTTTATTTTTTTTGGAGACTATGGGATGTTGTAAGAACTAGCCCGTGATTGTTCGTACAATAGTTTTTGTGTGTTTTATGGAACACGACACATTGAACAAATTTTGGTTTCTAATGGTGTGGTGAAGAATGTATATTGATTAGACAATGGTTTTGAATGGCAATGATTTATTTCTTTTTTTATATGGTTTGTATTTGTTAAGATTGTCAAATGGTACGACAACATTGTTATATCCGGTACCTCAATATTTCGACATTAGATACTATAACAACATGAAAATGGTACTGTATAATACAGACAGTAATTACCACAACATATCTAACTTACTGCAACCATATTAAAATGGTACTACAAGCGCACTGAAAATGGTGCTGTAAATACATTAAAATTGGTACGACAACGAGTAAGATTAAAAAACAATTCCGACATATTTGAAAAAACCTCTGACATATCAGAGAATTTATCACATGCAGATAATGTCTGACGTGTGAGATGTTGTCTACTAGAAAATATTTGTGAAGACTAAATAATTTTGGTACAACAACATATTTATATGTGGTACTATATCCACATGTAATAAGCTACTCTAACAATGTTAAATAGGGTACCGCAATATTCACGAATATGGTACTACATATTAGGGTAAGTATTTTTCATCGTGTTTCATGAGTTTCGATGCAAAAACACATTATTATACATTATACATAAATTTTTTGTTATCTTTCATATCATATCTATTTAGTGGGTTAACCTTCAAAATCATGGATTTGTTGATTGAAACTCAAGCTCCAATGTAAGAGATAGTTCCATATAAGAACATTTCACTATGTTTTATTACAAATAGTTGTCAACACCTTAAATTAATAAATGTTAAACTGAATATCACTAAATAAATAGTATACATGCTTCAAACATGTTATATGAACAATAAATTGAACGTTTCGAATTTCATAAAGCACCAATAGTTAGAATTTTTTTTACATTCATGTTATTGTGTATACTTGATATAAAAATTAGGTTTAGATCATCGCGACATTTTTGAACTTTTATTTTTCAAGAGGTATCCAAACACGATCACACAAAAGAAGGTTAAAAAATTTCTTAGTGATGATCGAAGTTGCATTTTATATCAAGTTTCACAATAAACGAATGTAAAAAAAAACTTTCTAACTATTGGTGCTTAAACTTTTAAATGTGCGGTTTTGGTTCCTGAAATTTGCAAAACCTTTCCTTTTTGGTTCTTTACCGGTTCTCTAGGGCAAAGGAACCAAAAAGGAACGGTTTTGCAAAATTTAGGAACCAAAACGGCACATTTAAAAGTTTAAGCGCCAACAGTCAGATTTTGGTATAATGTAAGCACCAAATTTATCGTTTACTCTTACATTTATGAATGGTACTGCAAGAGCAATGAAAATGATACCACACACACACACAAAAAATGGTACGATAAATTAAACGTGAAAAAAATTAAAAACTAATTCTGAAAGTTGAGAGAATATATGGCTTGTGAGAGAATGTTGACATGTCATGCCTTAAAATACCTAGAGAATATTTGTGAAAAGGGCCTTTGACACATCAAAATATTTAACATGTCAGAGAATGTCTAAAGTGCCTAACAATGTTTGTTAGGATGTTTGGGAAGACTACATACGTTTGATACTACAACATAATTTCATTGATACTACTTGCAAGCGTAATAAGATACTATAACAGGGTAAGATAAGATACCATATCATTTATAAATGTGGTACTTCATATTAGCTTAAGCATTTTACGCCGCAATTTACATTGATTTTGATGCAAAACCACTTTAACATATTTACATATTTTATGTCTCGATTATTATCATATTTATAAATTTCAGATTCTCAAAATACATGGTGAATGGTTCTTATAATATAGCTTCTCTTATATGAAAACTTGAGTTTTAAGTACAAAGTCGTGAGCCTGAGTATTCATCAGTTAAATACGATACGAAACTAAACATATAAAGACTATGTAGCTTTCATTGAATCTCTCAACTTAGTCTTGTTGCTATCTTAGTCGTCTTCACCCAACTCAAACTAGTCCAAATTAACCGATCCACGACAATCAATCTTTATATTCTTCTCCACTGCTCAAATGAAACTATGCAAACAAAATAAACTATCTGTAAAAGTGTGCTTTATCTTTATGAGCACACCATACAAATAATAGACTCTGCAAACTACATTTAATGTATAATTTTTTCCATTAACAAATGGTACGACAACCTAATTAAAAAAGGTACTGCAACAATCCCTATAAAGGTACAACATATGATTACAAATAATTACCACGAACACGTCCCAAGATACACAATACCATTAAGATAGTTACTGCATAACAAATATATATAATTAGGATTTTCGATATATTAAGCTCACTTACTACCAAAACCAATCGCTCACACACACAGATCTAGAAGTCGTGCCTAATTAGCTTTAACTGCATAGAAGGCCAGAAAAGAACTTCCTATGCATTTGCTTCTATAATCGTTCTAATCTTATACTTACCGTTGTAGTTCATCAACCTAACTTTTAAATGTGTTGTTTTGGTTCCTGAACTTTGCAAAACCCTTCCTTTTTGGTTCTTTATCGATTCTCTAGGTCAAAGGAACCAAAACATATTATGCATTACGTCGCTTCAAACGAAAAAATAGCAAACTTATCAGCAAAAAAACATTACAATACCATTGAAAAATTGGATAGAAATCAATATACATCCAGCACATATAAGACAAACAAATAGCAAACTGCAACAAAGTTGAACACAACGAATATAGATCACAACAACCAAACCGGAAACTCAAATCATCATGTGACGAACTAACACCACCTTCATTTCCTGCATTTTCGGCACCTAAATCTTTATGAGGAAGTCCTTTTAGAATATAATCATTTTCGAATAAAATTTTAAATATCTAGACCGAGAGAAATCACGAACAAGATCGGTGAGTTTTTTAGACGGAATAGAAATAAATTTCCACATTTATATCTCGAAAAAATTGCAGAATTTAAAAAATTGAAAATATATAAAAATTTAGTAGAGGACATCGAACCGGGAGTTATCAAGCCGGAGAAGAGGTCGTCGAAACGAGATAAACATTTTCGACGCTTTTCTGGTGGCTAACCGTGCGGAGAAGAAGATGAACTTTGGCATGCAGAGAGAGAGAGAGAGAAAGCTTACTGGGTTTTATTTCGTAGAGTGAGAATGTTTGTATGAAAATAAAAACGATGATGGAATGAAAAAAATAATTAATAACTAAAAGTAAGGGTATAGTCTTTTCAGCCAACTAGGTACTTATGTGTAAAATATGTTTTCAAGTAGGTAGTTCAGAATAAAAGTTTTTTGACAAGGTACTGAAGCGAAATTTTTTTATCCTATTGGGTATTTAGGAGCATATTCCCCTTAAAAAAAATCATATTATTAATCTTTATTTTTTAATATAAACTAAAAAAATTAGAACATCTCAAGATAAATAATGGTAGTGGCTTGTGAAAACAGTTAGTTTTATTTTGTTATTATATATTATGTTTTTTAGGCATATAAATTGTTTGCTCGAAATACTCACGCAATACGCTACGCTATTTACGCTATGTAATATCGGTACTAAAACGCGACGCATTGCGCAATACACGTTTTAAAACATTGATCGTAACACTATTTTTTTTTAAACGACAAATCTTAACACAATTTTCCAAAATTTAACGTAAGTTTTATCGATAATCTCTGAAAAATATTTTCAAAATTCATATCGCAAAACTTTATTGAAATTTTTTACCGAAAAACTCTATCGTGAAACTTTATCGCAATTTTTTTTGTCAAATCTATTTCTCGACAATTTTTCTTTATCGTAAAATTCCATCGATAAATTCTAAAAACTATTTTCAAAATTCATATCGCAAAACTTTATCGAAATTTTTTTTCCACAAAACTCTATCGCAAAATTTTTCTCGAAAATCAATATCAACAAACTTTATCGATAGATTGTATCGACAAATTTCTTTCTTCGCAACTTTTTCGAGAAACATATCTTTTATCGAGAAATTTTATCGTAAAATTTTCTCGAGGAAACATTTTTTTTGGAACAACTTTTCTTAGAAACATATCTTTTATCGAGAAATTTTATCCTGAAATTTTCTCGATAAACCTTACATGAGAACATTTTTTTTTCGGAACAACTTTTTCGAGAAACATATCTTTTATCGAGAAATTTTCTCGATAAACCTAAACAGAGAACAATTTTCTTCGGAACAATTTTTTCGAGAAACATATTTTTTATCGAGAACTTCTATCGTGAAATTTTCTCGATAAATCTTGGCAGTAAACAATTTTTCTCATATCATTTTTTTCAATCTTATCGAGAAGCATCATAACTATTATCGACAATTACAATTTATCGATAAACATACAGTCCTTAAATTTTCAAAATATTCAAGAAAAGCTTCAATCCGAAAATTAATTTCGGATCACATAACATATTACTTGCGTAAAACTGTTATTACTTAACACTTTTTTGTGTTGAAATCGCATTTTAATAAAATTCAATCTACACGAGAAAGATCCGAAAATCTAACCAAAAATCGCAATGGATGCATACACTATGGGAAACGACATCAGCCCTTCGATTCTCCGTAGAGGTGAATACAGAACATGGAACATCTATTTCCTCAACTTCCTCGAATGTAAATATCATTCCGATCTCTTGATAGAATCTCTCAACTAGGGACAAACTATGTTTTGGGTGACCTTCGATGCACTTCCAAACAACGTTCCTCCGGTTGAAGGAACTCTACAACTTAAAGCACCCTCGACTTATACACCCGAGGAGCAGAAAAGAGCTAGAGCAAATCTTCAAGTCAAAAACTACCTAATACAAGCAATCCCAGATGAAATTTATATGCAAATAGATAGTTTGGTGTCCGCAAAAGAAATGTGGGATGAGGTATACAAGATGATGCAAAGGATTGAAGTTGGTATAAAAGCAAAGAAAGCCAACATCCTCACGGCTTATGAAGGCTTTAAGGCCAAAGAAGGTGATGACCTACATGACACATACCAACGCTTGCTCACTCCTTTAAACGAGATGAGAAAGAACAAAGTCTTACGCTCCAATATGGAAATTAATCTTCGTTTCTTGGCATCACTTTCTTACGCTCCACTCAAATACGCCAAACCAAAGATTTGGACGAAATGAATGTTCACACCGTATTCGACAATCTTGCTCAACACTCCGAAGATGTGCAGCAAACTCATGTTGAGAACAAATGAAATAATACGAACCCACTTGCTCTTTTCTTCAAGACTCGACTAGGAAAATCATCCAAGAAGTTAGTTATTTACTCTAGCTGTTTGGAAGAGGAATACTCCGACTCCGATTGCGAAGCGGATATGAAAGATTTCTGCAAACAAATGACCCTCATAACCAAGGAAATGGGCATATGATTTTTCAAAAAGAAATCTTAATCTTCTAAAGCTAAGGACTCTAGTTCAAGATCGAGAGACAAAGTTCCCGACATATTCGAGCCTAAAACGGACAAACAATGCTACAATTGTGGTAAAATTGAGCATTGGGCTAAGGATTGTTATGCACCCAAGAAGAAGGACTTGAAATACTACGGAAAAGATGCAACTTCTCAAATTAAAACAAAAAGGCATAGCTCTCATGGTCGAACAAGACCATTGGCTCGAAGATTCTACAGAGGGCGAGCCGGAGAATCTCATTCTCATGGCCAAAGTCAATGACGACTTGGAGGATGAATCAAGGGCAACGGATGACGAACCGATGCCCTCCAACAAAGAGGTACAAACCTCTCAACTTCACGAGCTTATATGTACTTTACAATTAAAATACTCTAAAATACGTAAAGAACGTACGAAAACAAAAGAACTAAAAGCTCGCTTATCAAAGAACCATAATTTATTAGAACTACGTGAGAAATATGTTTATGAAAAAATGTATTTAAAAATTGCACGTGAGAATATCACAACATTAGAAATGAAGGTTGAGTCTAGAAATCGTAGAATAGGAGAAAGATGAAGGTTTATGTTGATATAACGTTTTAGTCGAGAAACGCAAGAAGCTTTACTCGAAGATTAAAAGTCTCGAGGATATTCTAGCTGAAAGGGGTCAAACGGACCAAACAATTTTCCTAAATTTACCTAAGGACACCAAGTTTTACAATCCTAAAAATGACATCCATTCAAATTTATGATATACGATATATGGGACTCGGGTTAACCCACCTCATGGATTTTAACGGAGCATCGGAAACCAATGCTCTTGAGGCTGAAAAACGGGCAACCAAAGCTAAAGTTGAAATTCCGTTCGATTATAATGAATTGAACGAAAGTTATAAAACAAGGATAATACTCTTATCCTTGACCACAAGTCAATTCGTATACCCCCTAGAGCAACCGCAGCTAGTGCAGATGACAATTCCGAATTTTGAATAGCTAAAACCCAAATTTTGCTATTTTCCGAAGATTCTTCTAAAAACAACCGATTTAATCTCTTCTTTGGAAAAAGAAAGAAAAGATTTCCAGACGGAAAAGGAAAACCTTTTTACAAGAAATCTCTTTACTAAAGAAAAATTTAGTTACTCGAAATTCGACTAACTCTAACCCTTCTTCTACAGGCAAAGTTATAAGTAGAGAACGGATGGAGAATTCGGATGATTCTACTTCTTCTAGTTATTTTTCAAATAACACTTCTAAGTCCTCCCCTATCATGTCTAATGTTGGCCTAATTTTAAGTACTAATAGAACGTCATTTACTAGATTTCAACAATGTCTTCATGCTTCGTTAGATAGCACTTGTAAAGATGTTCACCATAGAACATGTTCTATTTCTTATTCACCTAATAAAAATAAGAACCAAACAACAAAGCAAAAATGATCTGAAAACGAGAATATATTGAGCCAACACAACCCACTTTAGTACCTTCTAAGGCCATCTCCAACCCACAACACAAAAATACAGTTAATTTTACACAAAAATACAGTTGCTATAGTGTTTTTACTCCAACCCACTAACTCTACTTTCTACACTAATTTTTACTCCAACTCATTAACTCTATAACACTATTCCATACATGTTCTTACTTATTGTTATAATAATTTATTTTAAAAAAACAAAAACATTATATAAATTAAATTTAAACTATGCCTGAAATTTTTTTTATTTATATTTTCAAAGAGTAAATAATATTTTTATATATAAAACGTATTAAATATGTAATTGACATGCTAATTTAAAGGCAAATATACTCATATTTTCTATGTGAAAATAAATATTTATTTTTATTTCATAAAAGAAAAACGAAACATATAGAATATTAAAAAACTTTTATAGAATTTAATTTTTATTATTTTAATGATATAAAATATTTTTGACATAATTAAATAAATTTATATTTAAAAGAAAATAAAAATAAAATTTAGTTATAACTCTATTTTAGAGTTGAAAATAGAGTTACTCTAAATATAGAGTATCACGGTCTGCAAACTCTATAAGTGTTAAAATAGAGTACCCGTTAGAGAAGATGTGTACTCTATTTTAGTGTTTTACACTAAAATAGAGTACCCATTGGAGATACTCTAAGGTAACTTAAAAGTGGGTACTCAGAAATACACCACTAAAATACCTTATACGGTTAAAACAAAGTGGGTTCCCAAAACAAAACCCACAAGTATCACTACGAAGTGGGTTATTAAAAATAATTTCCCCAAGAAAAATTCGCAATTGTCAAAAGTATGGGTCCCCAAAATATCTTCTCCAAAAGAAAAGTTTATATGGGTACCCAAATCTCCCTCGTCTATCTTACCTCACGATTATAAAGTCACAAAAGTAAATACTCTACCAAAGTCCTATAAATCGACAGTATCTACTATTTTGGCATTATTTTCTGTTCTTAATAACTATTCTGGAACTAAAGAAGGACCCATCCGAAAATGGGTAACTAAACTTACTTAATTTGTTTGTAGAACTCTCATGTATGGTACTTAGATTCTGGTTGCTCCAGTCACATGACGAAAAACAAAGCACTTTGAGCAACTTTAAAGAACTATAACGGAAAAGTTCGATTTGGCAACAACGAATCTTCTCCAATACTTTGATTTGGTGATATCGAATTGGACAATCTTACAATATCAAGATGCCTCATATGTTGAAGGACTTAAGCACAATCTCTTCAGTATTGGAAAATTTTGTGACAAGAATTTAGAAGTTCGTTTTTTAGCGGACATGTGTTGTATTAAAAATGAGCAAAAGGAAGAACTTATATTCGGGAATCGTCAATCTATGCCCTACACAATTAATTTGAAGACCACGAAACCTTCTACGGCGGTTTGCCTCATTACTCAAGCTTCGATAAATCAAAATAATCTTCGGCAATAGCGGATCTCTCATCTCAATTTCAGAGATTTACGGAAACTACATTCCAAGAAACTTGTCAAGGAACTACCATATCTTGCTTATCTTCAAGCACATAAGTGCACCTCATGTGAACTTGGCAAAATGAAGAGGCTTCGCATTCAAGCAAACAAGTAGCATCTATCATTCGGCCTCTGCAACTCCTTCATAAGGACTTATGTGGTCCAATGAGAACACAAAGTTTTGTAGATGAATACTCTCGATACACGTGTACAAAGTTTATACGGACAAAGTATGAGACCACTAGCTTGATCATCTCTTTCGTCAAAACGACATTGAACTTGCTGCAACAAGCAATCCAAGTGATCAGAACAGATAATCGTACCGAGTTCAAAAAAAGACACTCGACGAATTTTATCTCTCCCTTGGAATTAGGCAACAACTTTTAGCATGAGGAACTCCACAACAGAACGGTGTAGTCGAACGAAAGAATTGAACGCTAGTCGAGCAAGGACAATGCTCATACATGCAAATCTACCGCATTTTTTGTGGGCCGAAGCAATAAATACCGCATGCTTCACTCAAAATCGGGCTATAATCCACAAAAGGTTCAACAAGACTTCGTATGAGTTAATCAACAAAAGTGTACCAAATATTGCTTTCTTCAAGTCTTCGGGAGTCCATGCTTTGTAAAAGATCTACGAGACAATTGAAACAAGTTCGATCATAAGGCTCTCGAAGTAATTTTTATCTGCTACTCAATGACGTCCAAAGCTTATCGCGTCTTTATCAAGTCAAGTCGAACTATTATCGAAGGCATCGACGTTACATTTAATGAGTCTACCGAATTGGCTTCAGAACATGACGGTTCTAGACCCGAGTCTACATCTATGCCTCTTCATCACAACAGTTCAAGACCTGCTCTTCACCGAATGTTGACCAAGAATCAACAAAATTCTCCCGCCAACAACTCAAATGACTCTTTTGCATACGATCTCATTGACTGATTCTCTATTTGAACATTTTAACCCTCGTTCACCAATTCCTCCCGACAATTCCCAATCCGGGAAATGCCCCTACACCACAACAAAGGTCGAAGCATCTTCGGTGAATGACACGGTTCCAAGTCCCATAATTGACAAGGAAATTCATAACACCGACAGACCAACCTTTCCTCATTCAAGTAGAAATCCGAATAATACGGATAATATTCATGTGATGAATTCCACGGTGTCAGACGACGATGTCTCTTCTTATATTTCTTAGGTACCTCCCCTTCCGCATGTGAACACGTGGACTAAAATACATCCATCCACTCTCATCATTGGTGACCCGTTAACCGAAATTCGTCGAGATCGGCTACAAAAAATGACTCAATCTCTTCATGCTTTTGAGTCTAATAGAACCAACCAAAGTATCGGAAGCTCTTGTAGATCCCAATTGGATTATTTCTATGCAAGAGGAAATTAATCAATTTGAAATACTTCAAGTATGAACTCTAGTACTGAAACCGCATAACACGGCAATTCTTGGTACAAAATGGGTGTTTAAGAATAAAAGAAAGAAGCAGACATCATAGTCCTTAACAAGGCTCATCTTGTATCTAAGGGATATAATCAACAACAGGGCATCTACTATGACGAAACTTTTGTACCAGTTGCTCGATGGAAGCTATACGGTTATTCCTTGCATATGCCGTTCATAAAGACTTCTTAGTCTATCAAATGGATGTCAAAATCGTCTTACTAAATGGCGTTTTGCAAGAAGAAGTCCATGTTGCACCATCGGAAGGCTTTGTAAGTTCTACACACCCCGATTATGTCTATCGTCTTGACAAAGCCTTATATGGATTAAAACAAGCACCGAGAGCATGGTACGACATTCTCTCAAATTTTTTGGTCACTTCGGGATATTCAAAAGGCCAGATCGACGTGACTCTATTTGTCAAAAGGACGGCAAACACATCATGATAGTACAAATCTATGTGGACGACATCATCTTCGGGTCAACCAATCCCAGATTTTGTCATGAATTCAGTGAATTAACGACATCAAAGTTTGAGATGAGCATGATGGGAGAGCTTAGTTTCTTCCTCAGTCTGCAAGTTCGCCAACTACGAGACGATATCTTTATCGATCAGTCCAAATACATTCATGATATATTGAAGAAAACTCGATTATGACCCTTCAGGACCACCAGTAGACGGTACTATGTATTGCGGTATAATTGGCTCTTTACTTTATCTTACTTCTGGACGATCGGATATTATGTTTGGCACGTGTGTCTGTGATTGATTTCATGTCAATCTAAAGGAATCCCACCTAACGGCTGTCAAGAGGATTGTACGCTATCTAAAAGGATTGTACCCTTCAGGGCCACCAGTAGACGGTACTATGTATCGCGGTATAATTGGCTCTTTACTTTATCTTACTTCTGGACGATCGGATATTATGTTTGGCACGTGTGTCTGTGCTTGATTTCATCTCAATCTAAAGGAATCCCACCTAACGGCTGTCAAGAGGATTGTACGCTATCTAAAAGGAACCCCATACATAGGTCTTTGGTAACCGAAATTTTATGGTTTTAATATCGTTGGTTTTATCGATGCCGATTTTGCAGGTTGCATGATGGACATGAAAAGCACTTCGGGCGGTGCCCAATTCCTTGGAGAAAAGTTAGTGTGATGGTCCTCAAAGAAACAAAATTGTGTGTCAACATCTACGGCAGAAGCAAAGTATGTTGTTGTTGCTAGCTGTTGTTCGCAGATTTTGTGGCTCCGCAATCAGCTTTGGACTACGGTTTAACTTAAATAAAATTCTGATTTATAGTGATTCCCAAAGTGTCATTGCCATAACGTGTAATCATGTACATCACTCTCGCACAAAGAACATTGATCCACACTATCACTTTATTAAAAATCATGTGAAAAAAGGAACAATCGAAATGTACTTGTAAGTACGGAGCTACAGCTTGCTGACATTTTCACCAAAGCATTGGATGATTCCAATGTTTGGTTTCTAAGTTAGGCATGCTCAATCTCGCTCTTTAATCCATTTATCCATTCTCGACGATCAATTTTTTGTGCTTTAATCACCTGCAATCTGTGCAAGTTGTTTAGGGGGAGAAATATTGTGTAATACTAATATTTTCAATTTCTTAAAAAACTATAATATCATAATAAATAATTTTAAAATATATATATATAAAACAAAAATAGATATAACAACAAAAAATACATAAATCTAATAAGCATCAACTAGTTTTTCTTTATATCTAGTTTCAATTTAAAAAAAAAAACACAAAAACATAAAGCAAGAATTTTTTTTAATAATTTTTAATAAAAATATGCTCTCTGGATTGAATTGATCAAGTAGTGCCTTTTTCATGGTGTTGATATATGTTGATGAATGCTCAAATTCCATAGGCCATGAACTCCTCCCGATATAATTTTATTGACTTTTTCATAAGAAGTGGAGCAAGGACCTTTCTGTGAACTTCTCCATTGATAATCTTGTTCCTTCACGAAAAATCACAAGAGGAGCATAGACTCGGTGTTTTTGAAAACTATGAACTTCTCCTGTGATAATCTTTCAAATTCCGCTTACGGATACGAAATAAGAGAAGCATGGTTTCGACCGAAGCGAAGAACTTCTCCTTCGATAACTCTCACTTCCATATCTTGAGAGAATGGAAGCTCCATTATGAACAAACAAAAAAAGAGGGGTAAATGAAAAAAGAGAAGAAGTAGAAAAGAAAAAGAAGGCGATTACGCGAAGGATGAGTTGAGTAAATCGATGGCTAGTATAGTTGAAAATTCTTACACTTCCTCATCATATATGCCACACATTTTTATCACTCACCAATCAAAGCCTAGACATAAAGACCATTTGATCATAATTAGGATCTACTTTGTAATTATGAAGTAACAAAATTGCGAGTTTAGAATTAAAAATCTTTTCATGATTTACTTTGAAGTATTTCTTTACCTCACAAGTGTGTTTCTATGATATGTTCTACGAATCTAAAATTTTTTCTTGTGATTTAGTGGTTTGCAAAATATCCTTTCATGTCTTACGACTTTACTTGAGAAATTTTATCACAAAGAAATTGACGTAGTATTTTTACTTTTTAATTTTTTTTTACAAAAATATGCTCAAGGGGGAGCACAAATCTATGTTTGCAAAATCTAAATTTGGTTGAGAAAATAAGGGGGAGAAAGTATATAATTTTTCTTTCTTTTTCTTCTTCCAAATTTATTTTTTCTCAAGTTAGCGAAAACTTTTCTCGGCAATGAACTTTTCTCAAGTCCCACATTTTTTTATCGAATTTTTTTTCTTGACAGAACCTAATAAATTTTCATGCAAACTCGAACATTCGCATTCTTAATGTTAGGACATTTTTATTGTGTTCAAATATAAATGTTATCTTAGTCTTGTAGTATAATTAGTAGTTTGGGCTTAATTGTAATTAAGCCATAGATTATGACTACTTAGCAAATATACCAAACTTATTTTGTATATAAGGAACCCTAATGTGATGGGGTTAAGAATTCATTTTAATAGAAACCGAGCTTTACAACGTGAAGAACGCTCTCAAGCTTCCGCATCAAATTCAAACGTGTTCTTCGTAAGTTTTACTTTTTCTATCGAATTCTTCACCGAACCTAATTGTGTTGGATATAATTGGAACTATCAATTAGTATCAGAGCAAACGCGTTAGGATTTGATCGAATTATTACATTTTTCGTTTTGAATTTCGGTGAAGAACTCGCACGTAAATTTTCGAATTTCAGTTTTATTCTTCAAGTTTCGATATGATTTGCTGTATTTTGGCTTCGATCGAGTGTTTTTCACATGTCAGTGCTGAAATTTTATCGATTGAAACACTATTTTTTGCAAATTTTGAAGATCCGATAAATGGTGTTCTTCGTGAAATTCATCCGATTTCTCAAAAATTCGACATATTTTTCCGTTTTCTAATTTAATTGAGTGTTTTTTTTTGTCTTTTGATCCAAAACATGAACTAAATTTGAACAATTTTGTGTTTCGGATCGAAAACTACGTTTTTTTCGTTAAATTGAGTACGTTGCTTTTTTTCGTAAGAAATTCTCGACAATTTTTTTACGCAAAGTATTGTATTCGCAAAACTTTTCCATTACATATCGAGAATCTTGCACATATTACAAATCTATCGCAAACTTGTTTCTGATTGGACCCAACCAAAGAGTATGGCAAACAATTCTCGATATACAACCATTCGCAAATTGCTTAAAAATGGAAATCATTCGCAAAGTTCCATTACTTGTAATCATTAGTAATCATTAGTTATTCGCTAAGAATTGTTCTCTGCACAAAACTTTCTCGATGTAGTTGTCGACAAAGTTCCTCGCACAGTGGGACACATTTCCTCTATCGCAAAGTACTATAAGGTTTGCGATTTAACAGCTTTGCAGTACTAATAAGATTAGCTTTGCGAAAGTTTATCGACAAAATTTCTCGGAAAAATTTATCGACAATGATATACACACTTTATCCAGAAACTTTCTCGACACATACATTTTCTCGATAAACGATGTTTTATCGATAATTTTTGTCGAAAAATAAAATTCCTCGGTATCAATTAGTTTCTCGATACCATCTTATCTCTCGATAAACCTAAGTGCAAAATACGTTTCGGCACGGCAAATTATAAGAAAATTTTGGTATTTTTTTTCGAAGTTTTCGACATCAATATAAAACATTTTGGTAACTACCAAAAGTTTTCGAGCATATATAATTTTCGAAACATCACTATATTTCACGAAAACACCAAAAATTTTCGATACGGAATTTTATAAAAGCCAATTTTAAATTTTTTATTGAACAAATATTTACCAAAAAAAATTAGTCAACCCGAAAAACTTGGTCAACCCGAGAAAGTTTAGTTTTAGCAAAGGTGTTATAGAGAATTACTTATGGCAAAATAAAGTTTCTCGGTACGACAAATTTTTTTCCGATACACATATTTTTCGATCTTAACCTTTTGACCCGAATTTTTCAGACTTCAATATCCCGATCCAAAAGATTTCAATTTAAAAAAAAAATTAGAAAATTAAAATTTTTCAATCTTATTCAATATTTTTTCGGCACATTATAGAAAAAGTTTTGGTAAATTTTCGAAGTATTGAACACCAATTTAAAACTTTTCAGGACACATCTAAAATTTTCAATACTTTTAGATAATTTTTTTTCAACACCAAAACTTTTCGGAACTGAAATTTTAAAGCCAAATTTTTTTTTTCGATATTAGAAAATAAAAAGTTTTCGATACTTACACTCTCATTATCAAAAGTTTTTGGTACACACAAAATTTTCGATACTTAAACTTTTCGACTCCAAACTTTTCAAAACTATACTTTTCGATCAAAAATTTTTTGATATCAACATTTTATCCTAAAAACTTTTCGATACCTACTCTATTTCTCGAAATTTTTATTAAAAGATTTCAAATCCACATAACGCGTCAACGATCAAATATCCAACCTACATTTTATCCTAACCAAAACAAATGGACACCTACTCTATGGAACACAACCAAGACCTAATTGATGCTCTTCAAAGAGCACGGTATCTACGAATGAACTCATCCACTGACCATCTCAAGGTTAGTCATTCTGACTCTAGTTTATTTAAAAAATTAGAGAAAACAGTTATGGAGTTAGAAATAAAAAATAAGGAACTTACCACACGTCTTAAAAATAGTGAAGCAGCGTGTCGTAATAAGTCACTCCTTTATGTTGAATTAGTTGAGGAACGCGGAAAATTGTACTCTAAAATTAAAAATTTAGAGAACAATCTTGCTGAAAGGGGTCAAAAAGACCAAAGTTCCTCTAAAGCCTTAGCATCTAGTTGGGGAAATATTTTACATTCTGATAAACCTACCTCTTGTTGGGAAATTCCGGAGGTTATTCATAAAATAACCGAATTAAACGCATCTCTGGAATTAGAAAGAGTAGGTTTCCGAGCGGAAAAGAAAAGCTTTAGATGAAATATCAAATCTCAAAAATTCCCCTCATTTACATGACATGGAATTTCGAAATCCTGTTGAAGGCTTAGGCTTTACTAATCCCTGTAACTTGAAAAAGATTAACGTAAACAATTATATGATATCAAGTACATGGGTTTAGGATTTACTTCTTTAATGGATTTTACTAACTCTTCCGAAATAAATGCCTTAGAAGAATCCAAACGAAAGGCCGCAACTAGGACTGAAATTCCCTTTGAATACACTGAATTGAACAATAGTTACAAGACACGGGAACCTATCTAGTGACTATAATTCATTATATTCTTTAGAAGATCTTCCTAAAGTTGAGGATGAAAATTCTGATCATTCTAAAAATTCTACTTTCTGTTATATTCCTGCTATTATTCAAAAAATAGCTGATTTAAACTCCTCATTATAATCAGAAAGACAGATTTTGAAGCGGAAAAGAACGCACTTTTATTGGAGATATCAAATCTCAAAAATTCCTCTCATTTACCTGTTTTAAACGATAATTCTAAAGAAAAATCTTCTCTTAAACAGGATAAAGCAACGCAAACGGACGTTTTTGTTCCTAAAATCGAAAAGACTTTTACTAATACTTCTACGTCAATTTTGACCGAAATTGAAATTCAAAGTAAAAGTCAAGAACTTCAAATTGCTAAAGAACAAATACAACTTAGGAAGGAGAAAGAAAAATCTACATTATTTTCCAAAGATACGGAACGGAAATTGAAAGAACCAAAATTTTCTTCTCCAATTCCTATAAAGAAAATTTTTAACGAAAAGGCTTCAAGTTCTAGCAAACAAACTTCATCGTGTGCTTCAAATGATTTTAATAATTCTCCATTTAAGAAGCCTAGACTTGGTAATAATTTTTCTAATTCTTCTCATCATTCTAGTGTGAATTGTGTGAATTCTCAACGTAGGATACACGACTTATATGCTAGTTATGCTTGTAATTCTATATGCTCGTATCCCTACATGAAGTATCCAGTCCAAGTTCATTCTAAGAAACATCTTATGCGACTGGCTTCGGAGAAAATATTTAAATCTTCTCCGAAACACACTTTCACCAAAACCGAAATTTCTTTTCCTTGTCAAATCACTCCTACATGGGTTCCTATGTCTACTATTAAGTTAGGAAATCCCACACAAATTTGGGTACCTAAACACACATTAATGGATGATTTAGGACCGAAATTAAATTTGACTTCATCTATGCTTAACCCGTTTTCTGCTACTAAGGGAGGACCCACTTTACAATGGGTACCAAAGTCCCGATAATGTTTTGCAGATTCTCTCATGTATGGTATTTGACGTAGTGGCTCCACATACATGATAAAGGGAAGAGGCGTGAGCTACTACAACTACACTTCAACGAGGTACATTCTAATTTGCGTATTTTGAACGAACTTTCAATAGTTTAAATTTGCATATGCATATGAGCTACTTTGAAAAATAAATATTAGTTTTCAAAATGGTACATTTTAAATATGCATTTTAAAACTTTAAGAGATTGTAAAATTCTAAATGCATATTATACACGGAAATGATAAATATCATTATTTTTTCAATATAACATTTTTAAATGAGCTTAATGTGAGGGGGAGCTACTCTTTTATTTTAAACAGAAACAACTCTTATTTCTTTCAAGAGGGAGCAATAATTTTAATTTTTGAGGGGGAGTTAAAACGAATGCATTAAGGGAAAGAGATTCGTAATATTTTTTTTAATCTTACTACGCAACTTTCTAGGGAGAGAAAACCATTATTTGAGAGGGAGAAATAAAATTATAGATATAGTTTTCAAATACTGAATTTTTTAAAATTCAACCGACAAAGTTTACCAATAAATTTTCTACACTTTCTCGAGAAATTTTCTCACAAGACTTTCTTGACACATTTTTTTGTCGACAAACATTCTCGAGACGTAATGCGAAAACTTTATTGACAATTTTATTCGTACAACTTTCTCGTGAAATTTTTCTCATGGTACGTTATCATAAAAAAATTTTACCGAGAAATTTTCTCCACTATATCGAGAAATTTTTATCGCAAACCTCACTCGAAAGTTTTTTTCGATACACCTTATTCGAAAATATTTTTCAATACACCTCATTTGAAAATATTTTTCGATACACCTCACTCGAAATTTTTTTTTCGATACACCTTATTCGAAAATATTTTTCGATACACCTCATCCGATATTTTTTTTCTCGATATCTCTACTTCTCGACTCCGACCCGACAAACTCTCACCCGCACACCACATATATATATATATATATATATATAATATAATATACTATTATATATTTCATATAAATATACATATATACTTCATATATAAAACAAAAAAAAACAGAGACAAATAAAAAAAATGATAAAAAAAAATAGAAGAAGAAGAAAGAAAATCTCCTCTCATCGTCATTAAGCTTCATGGATATTTCCTCCAACAACTTTTGACGGACCTCAAGAAAGAATCTCGAGCTTACAACGGACAAATATTTCCAAAAAGGCAAAGGTGACAATCTTTATGACGATCCAAATGCTAATTTTCAACGACCGGCTCCGGCTTGCTGATTCAAATAAAGCAGCACTCATCTCGTATCCCGGAAGCATGGATTTTTAGTTCCCATGGATCAGTCTAAACCGACTTGATCCTAACCCCGGAACGCGTTCGAGTATTTGAGACGATCCGACCTACCACCTATCCTACATCATGCGAACAACAAGCAAGATGACTTCGATGATGAGTTGGAAATTTTTGAAGGTACATAAATCCCTTATCTCACAAATATTTCGGACTAACCTCATAGGTACAGGTGCTAATTTTATTAGCTCCAACGGCGCATGCACATTTCGAGCCTTACCCACTCATCATCTCCTAAAAAACCGATGTTTCATTTTCTCACGGGGAGCCACGTCTACTATCACCCTTCACTCAGAAGTGTGAGATATTGAACAAAGTGGTAATCTGCCCCGTACCACACTTTCATTGATCACATCGTGTCTAGTGTGTCCTCACTTCCTATATTTTTATAATTTTCTATGACACACTTTTTATATACTTGGTCTTTGTGATCAAGTTAGAACTTTCGTAGACATGTCATTCTCATACATGCTTCGATGATCGAAAGGAAGTCCTGCCGTTGCAACATCACAGTAACAACGGTATTAGGCCATCTTCTACGAGCAACGCTCCTAGAACGATGTTAACGGGAAGCCTTCGTGGCCCCGGTTTCATATCGGAGGAACGCCTTCATGGCTCCGTCGGGTTATTACCGAATTTGATTTCCTACGAAGTCTACAAACTCCATCTCCTTGTCACGACGATACAATCTTCTTGCCAACGATTATGCCCCATTTTGATACATCGGCATGACAATCTCCCCACTCGATCATCATGAGGGGGAGTAGTACTAAAGAAATGGGAGCAATACAACAACGAAAGTGCAAGATTGATCGGAAATACTAAATTCTTAAGCGTCGTCGAATCAAGCAAACACCACGAGCTTCAATGATCAAAGTTGCCGCTCGTGTACGTCTCTCCAAATTTCAAATCGAATTCCCCAATCCCAACACAAGGTTGAACTAAAATAGGGGGAGTTTCGTCGCTATCAAAAGGAGAGATAGAACACAAAAGAGGAAATTCTTCAAAAATCCGGCAAGCAACTTCACACACCTTCCGACATTTAGAGACGAACTTCAAAATAAAATTAGAAGAAAGATCCGGTGCCGAGAAGAGTATTACAAGACATGGTGAGCTTGAAGATCTCCAAAGAATGATGAGACAACAAGACAAGATAAAGGAAGAGATTACACAAATAATCTCATAAAGGGGAGATTGTTAGGACTCGAGGAATCTTCTCAAAACAAGACAAGATAATCTACGCTAAAGCGAAGATTGAACACAAAGGGAGAGATTGTTAGGACATTTTTATTGTGTTCAAATATAAATGTTATCTTAGTCTTGTAGTATAATTAGTAGTTTGGGCTTAATTGTAATCAAGCCATAGATTAGGACTACTTAACAAATATACCAAACTTATTTGGTATATAAGAAACCCTAATGTGATGTATTAGGGTTAAGAATTCATTTTAATAGAAAACAAAGCTTTACAACGTGAAGAACGCTCTCAAGCTTCCGCGTCAAATTCAAACGTGTTCTTCGTAAGTTTTACTTTTTCTATCGAATTCTTCACCGAACCTAATCGTGTTGGATATGGAATTATCACTTCATCAAATTGCGAAAATTTCAAGGTATACACCACAAAATCAACCCAGAAATCGAATCTCCACTAAACTACGCATTTCGAAAAAAAAAATTGAATCTCCACTAACAATTATGTATTTCTATCTTCGATTTACTAGATTTCCAGATACGTTTTCTCAATCATCAGAAACGCGCTTTAAATTTTTTGATTTTACTCGATTTTTCTAACTAATCGCTTACGATTTTTGTTTCGAAACTGTGTTTTGATGTGTTTTCGCTTCAAATGAACTAATTTTACCATACCCGGATTTCTTGACTTTGCAAGATTTGCAGGTGTCAATGGTTTTTCAGTGAATACGAAAAAAAATTCGGTAACCCTAGCTATATAGAAACTTTGTTTTTCGATAATTCTTTATCGAGAAATTTTGATTCCTGATATCGACACATACCTTTCGACAAATTTTTTCTCGTGCTACAGTACAACTGTTATCGACAAATTTCTTGCAAAAATTTTTTACTGATATTTTTTTTCTCGAAACAATTTTAAGCTACAGTATCGCATTTTTACCGATAAACCTTGTACATCAAGAAAATTTCTTGCATTACTTCTATCAAGTAACTTTCTCGGGAATTTTTTTTCTCTGTCGAGAAAATCGCGAACCTTTGACAAGTTAGCGCTACAGTGTTTTTATCGTAAAAACATATCTAACTTTCAAAAATTTTCTAAGTCCTGAAATGCATCTTAAGCAAATTATTCTCGATACAACTTAGCGCCACAATATTTTTTACCGAACTTTCAAAAAAATTTAAGTCCCAAAAAGCATATTACATCCTATTTTTTTTGCTCTAACATGTCTATTAATATTCTATCAACTAATAAGTTTGAATTATTTTTCAATTTCAGAATTTTAAAATGGCATTCCGAAAAATCGAGGATGTCTACGAATGGTCAAAATGAGTGTCAATCAAGGACAAAAACTATCTTTTGGTCGTCCAAAATTTCAATTGTGCCGACCCCATAATGCTCTCTATTCTTAAAGGGCACTTTCTCTGGCCGACTTTCCATTTAACTGCAATTGTCCCAGAAGTGTATCTCCAACAATTCTAGGGCACGACGAGTCTTCGATTTCAAAGAAGACAAAGTTGCTCGCATGGCCACCATTGACAACAAAACGGTCACAATTAACAAGACGATGTTGAGACGGGTGTTGTATCTACCTCAACGGCTCCGATATGAAGATTCATTGGAAACCTTACTTCTTCAGGATTTCCTTCGTCTCGGGCATGCTGCACCGTTGACTCTAGTGTCTTCCATCCAACAAAATCGGATCCCTCATCCGTGGAAGACACCATTTAACCTGGTCAACAATTGTCTCTCTCCAAAGCACACCGAGTTCGATCACTACAACATCAACATAGTCTGACTTCTTCACGACCTCATATTTCTTAAAGAATCTGACCATGTGCAATTGATATGGAACGATTTGGAGGATTAACTGAATCTAAAAGAAAAATCCAAATCCAAGTCTCTTCCGTACATTCGCTGGTTCTCCCTACTTATCAGACATTTCATGAGTCTTCACCCGGAGATCCGAGCCATGCCCAAATCGAAGAACTACCTTCCTCCGAAACTCAAATTTCTTCACAAGCCCAAGCCCAAGCCCAATCTTCATCCGATGGAGATTCCTAATGATCTTTGTTTAGCAAATCATGAAGATGGAGCCTTACAAGCCTATTGTGACGTCATGGCATTGCCCTACCACTACATATGGCCTCGGCTAGTACCACTCCTGGTGAAACCGCCTCAAGTAGTCGAGCTCTCAATGGTGATGAGGACTCTTCAGAGAGCTCCGATAGTACCGAATCGGATGATGACCATGAAGTCTCCGAAGTCGAAGCCGAAATGGTTCGAGAAGTTCGATCCAAAAATGCAAATGACTGAATCATTTTGAATCTTCTCCAATGGACCCGGCTTCTTCTGTTCCCATTTTGGTTACTTCTCATCAATCACCCACGGACGCACTCTCTTTGAGCCTGCCGCCTCTGGATCCGGTCGTGTCCTCACTTTCTCTTTTCTCGGATTTCTCAAGGACACCAATGTTACTAACAACGAAGCCTTCGACTGCATCATTTACTACTTCTGTTCAACTGCCTCAAACAATGGAATCAAGTCATGTCGTTGCTCCAACATCAGGCCATTCCACGATGACTGTTGCAGCTGGGATGCCTTCCGCAAGCCTCTGTGGCCCCGAACTTCTAAGACCTGTCTCTTCAGGCCAATTTTCGGATATTTTGTCCGATGTCGAGACTACAGAACGTCTGGATGGCATTTATGTCCCGTTTCTCACGGCTTGAAGATCATCTCACGAGTCGAAATGAAGAATTTATTGAGGGATCTCGTGTGGACAAAGGAAAGGCCTCGATGACCGAATAACCTCCAATCTCCACATCACCACCTCATTCATCTACTGCACCGTCTCCTACACCACTCGTGACTCCACAACCATCCTATCCCAACCCGTACGAGTTGTCATCGATTGCACTCGGGTATATTCTTCTTTCTCGTCTCCTCTCTTTGGAGTCTCGTACACCAGAGGAAGAGGAGCTTCTGACACGTCTCCAAATTCCGAGCACATGTCGCGGGGATTTGGACCTCCTCCGAAAGAGACATGACGACCATGACGGTGATCAGGGTCCTCATGAGGGGGAGAGCGACCCCGCGTTGGAAACACGAGCTCTACCTCACAACCATCCACCACCAAACAAACAAAAAAATCAACACCTCAACGCACCAAACAACCAATATACAGACCTAGACCACCTCGAGGTAGAACGTCTTCACCCCAACGACCTCTTTTCTATAAGACAACAACAAGCCACTACACATTTAATACCTCAACCAATACCATCCCCACCTCCTACAAGTCCAATTCCTGGTCCAGAAATTATCACGCCTACAACCGAGTCATCCTCTTCATCAACCTTCTTAGTCGATCTAAATGAAATGATTGATGATTACATCTTGGAAGAAAAATAGCGCACCCAACCGGAAACCGAACAAGCAGTCAAGACAAGACTTGACAAGGTTAGGAACTTACTCCGAAGGGCTACAATAGATTTCTTCCATATTCACGAAGACAAACTCGAAGAAGGAGAGGACACCCCACCAAATACGCCTAAAAGATCACAGAAATCTCAAAAGGTTAAGGTGGAGGCACCTTGGGAGAACGTAAGGATTCTTTCCCCTTTTCAAGAAGATATTCGTCATTGAATTTGGAGAAAGGAGCATCGCTTGAAGAAGCTTGATGAGCTCGACCTAAAAGACCTTTCACGTCTTAAAGGAACGGCAGCAATCGGGCATATCTACATGCTAAAGTTCATGATTGGCGCTCCGACGTGGATGAGTAGAGAACAACACATCAAGCAACAAAAGGCCAAGCTCCAATATCCCTCATTGTTGATGTGGAACATCACAATCTCGGGAGAACCCAATATCCCGTCTATGGGGTTGAGCGCACGGATTGCTCAAAGGATAAGATCGTTGAAGCAGATTTGTCAATATTGGAGCTCAGCAAAGTTCGACACATGATGTACGTCTACCGAGCCTTCACTCTTAAATAGTATCGCTACCGAATGGGATAAGAGACCATCAAGCGATACATTCAACGACAAATCAAATATTATGTGGCTCAAGATCTTCAAATTGCTTTAGAAAGTAATGCTAGAAAGGTCAACCTTACAAGACCAAAACATTGTGCTCTCGACCCCCAAGACTACGAAGAACATGCAATCGTCAGGAATCCCGAGCTAGGATGTATCTATGAAAATCACAAGAACGAATTACGTATTGTCGTAATATCCGAAGTAGAGAATTTTGCTATGGGACCCTGAAGATTATCCGGGAAAACATGAGGCATTACATTCAAATCTTGAATGAAGCTGAGCCGGATGAAGAATTTGAAGACTTTCTTCTTGAAGAAAAGAATCTAGCCGAGAAGATAATCCAAGCTATTCAAGAAAGGTTGGATCTCCGAAATAAAATCCGACAATGTGAAGTATCTCTCGGTCTAAGACCTTCCTCTTCAAAAGGCAAAAGGAAACTCGACGAAGACAAATATAATTGGGCTACAAAGACGAAGAACACAAAGGGGGAGAATGTTAGGACATAATTATGTTCTATTTTGTATTATTTTTGTTTTGGGGCCAAAGTGTAATTCCTGATATCTCAGGGACCAAAATATAAATATATCAAAATATGTGTTTTGTATATAAGTGGTTGAAGGTAGCTTGAAAAGTATAAAACACATATTGTAAAGCTATCAAGTATTATCGAAGATTTGGCTCTCAATTGAAGATTATGCGAACAACTCCATTAGATACCTAATCGGTAATCTAATTCATAATTCTTCGATATTATTCATTGTTACAATCGGATTTGGGACACACGCTACTACCTTGGTTCTACTAGTTATCTCGCAGTTTTTCTTGCATCACTCACTTGGTTTGTTATTACTATTCGTCATATTATGTAATAAAAACGCTAGCCGCACATATGTGCCCCCTGAGCTTAGTGGTGTAGAAACCAGAGGAGGAAGTAGATATTAACAACGTAAAGAGAGGTTCCCAAGAGGACACGTCGTCTTCTACAAACCATAACTAAACTCGTGGACCCTTAACCACGAAAGTCTAAGACTTGAATCACCGTCACAAATAATAATGAAGCAATATTCTCTTATAATAATTCACAAGTAAATAGCTCTTCGCCTTCTGACTAGTTGGTATTTAAGCATTACATATATTACATAATCAAGTGTACTGTCGTGAAGGAACAACTTAACACACAACCAACATGGGACTCGGGGCACTTCCTTGTTCGCAAAGTGGCCTTCTCCTTCGTCTCCCAAACAACACTGCCTCACAACAGTACCACAGCACACTCACGAAACGAGCATCACTAACAATAACCTGCAGCAGCAGCTCCAAGAAGAACAAAGAGGAAGAGCCCGTGAAGAAAACAAAGCAGCAATCGCTGTTCAGTAGCGTGACCGAAGCGTTAGACTTCTCGCAAGTTAGGTCAGCCAAGGACGCTGAGCTGCTCGAGGAAGCTCGGGAAGCTACGAGGTCAGGAGAAAGAATGTCTAGGGAACAGGTAATATTATAATACTAGTTAACTCATATTTACAGAATTAAAATGATCTTCGTGTATTATATTTGACTAATGGTCCGTTTGGATTCCGAGATTTCGACTTGAAATACGGATTTCATCCAAATCATCCGTTTGACAACCACTCAAATTTAAATTTCGATTTCATCCAAATCCGATGTGAATTCAAACCCTTTGTTGTTTGATAATTTTGAAATTCGACTTCAAGTGATCTGCTTTCGAAATCCAAAGTCTCGCTGTAATAATTTTCATAAATGATAATAATAATAATAACAATAATAATAATAATAATTATGAGTGAACGATGAGTCGAGCCGACTCGCGTGCTCGATGAGGCAGCTCGAGCTCGACGAACGACGAGTCGAGCCGGCTCGCGAGCTCTACGAGGCGGTTCGAGCTCGACGTACGACGTCGAGTTAGGTTCGAAAATAGTTTGGTTTAAACTCGACGAACGATGATCGAAAGCTTTCGAGCCGACTCACGAGCTTATTTTATTTTGTTAGTTTTTTATTTTATTTTGTACATTTTAATTTTTAATAAAAAATTCGAGGTCGAGCTCGACTAGCTTCATGAGTTGGAGCTCAAACTCGAGCTCCATTTTGAAATTCGGATTCCGAAATCCTAACGTTTGTCAAACGATGAATTTGGATTTGAAATTAGGATTTCAAAATTTATAATTTGAAATCAAGGATTTCAATTCAAATACATCAATCCAAACGCACCATAAACCTAATTTTAACACAAACTGGTGACAGTATGGAGCTCTGAGGAGGAAGATTGGTGGCACATACAAGGACTTCTTCAAGTCGTACGTGGAAGGTATTAGTTTACTCGTCCTAACTTGTGTTATTTACTCATAATATGAACAGCTATCGAAGAGTTAAATAGGGATTTATTATCGACAAAATTATAAGATTGTTACCTTTGGTTTTTTTTATCACAATGTTTGATAATTGCAAATTTAAGTCAAAAAACTTTGCATATTATAACAAAATTGGATCAACGTTTAATATTCCGGCAAAAGTTGTCGGAAATCCGATTTGACCGATGAGATGTCAACCACGTCTGCGTGCACGTCGGATTTCCGGCAATATTTGCCGAAAAATTCACCGTTGATCTAATTTTTATAGTATACAAAGTAAGTTATTTTTGCAAGTATCAAATATAGTATTTAAAAAACGTAAACTGGTATAGAGTTAGTAACCAGATGTTATAATTTTCCCCTTTATTATCTATTTTCTTTCTAACAAACACACACACACAGTGGACGGGCAATACGTTGAAGAAGGATGGGTAGACAAGACGTGCAAGGTGTGCAAGAAAGACACGAAAGGAGAGCCGAGGCAAGTTGATAAGCTTGGCAGATACGTTCACGTCGCTTGCTTGAATAAAAAATCCAACTCAGGAAACTTCTTTACAAGGATCTTCTCCAGATGAATATGATTCTCTTCATTTTATTGGGCTCAGGCCCATATATACGGGCCGGCCTTCAAGTGTGTACTTATATACAGTACAGATACACCCTACCCAACTCATACTAAAGAAAAAAAAGACCATTTATACTCTTTTAATGGTTTTCTATATTCCTGCAATTTTATTATATGTATCATTTCATCTATTTATCAGTGAAGTCGTAAGGTGACACGTGCTTATTAAACAAGTAGCCAAGAACTTATTCCCCGCAGCAGCTTTAGGCCACACTTGTCTTGATAGCCCAACAACCATGCACCTGTGACGCACCCACGTGGTCCATCGCACATTTACAATATCCATTTGGAATCTAAATTATAATCTTGTTCTCAAAAGCTCTTGAAGTCCATCACAATGTTAAACTCTCTCTCTCTCTCTCTGATTATCGGACACGAAGGAGATGAAGTAGACACATCGAGTGTTGTGTGTTGAGTACACGTTTATTGATTCCCATTACTCAAGAATATGCATCGTTATAGATAATGGAAAAAAGATGAGGAAAAGGAAAAGTGTAATTTAAGTTGCATATATAATTATTGTTTCCTTATGCGTTATTAAATCCTTTATCTTTATTATTCTATTGTCTGGTCCAAAGACACTAAGTGGGACAAACCATAGTGAAGTCGAAAGTAGATGCATACAATAATTCTTCTTTATTTTTTCTTGTCTTAGATAATTATATGCGTATCTCTATCATTCATTATCATTAGTATTATTGCTTGTCATAATTAATGGCGGAACACATATCATGGGATTGGAGGATGTATTACAACAAAAGATGCTATGATTATTTTCTCTTTTTCGGCAATGATAGATGATTGCTAGACTTCAAAGTTTCAAAAATAATACGACCTTATCCATCAGATAATAAATGTTAATATATATAAATAAAATAATATATAATATATCGAAACGTAAATGGTAAGGCAAAATTGATTTTATTGTCAAAGATAGTTGGAAACTGTGACCTTAGAATAATATTGTCATGCTCAAGATTTTATGATCCTACGATCGCTCGCCAAAATACATCAATAAATATTGCAGCACTCCAAATTTCGATATCAGAGTACATATTTTATGTTTTTTCTAATTATCAAATGAAGTTTAATATGAAATATGCAAGATATATTTTAAATTGAGAGAAATAACAAATACTCACAATTTCTACAATGATTTGAAATTGAAATAGGTCGTATTGGAATTATTAAACGAACACATGCAATCCTATATGAAATCTTTAAATCTTTCAGAGTGAAGAATTGCCATCATTAAGAACATATAAGATTAATATTAAATTTCATGTCTCAACTCCACAGACTCCAACTATAAATCAGAATAGTCCTTTCAAGATATTTTCTGCTGTTAATTCATTAATTAAATACCACAGAATTAGCTCTTTTTAAAAGAAAAAAACTAATTTAGTTTAGAGATAACAACCGTTTGAGTGCCACGCACTCATTGCATTTATGAATCTCACGAGAGATCCACTTGACAAAGGGGCTTTGGATAAAAGAAGAAAAGCGTGTGTCGATTGGACTCTAAACAAAAATATCATGAGGACCCTCTTTATAAGCTAATCTATGCTTCTCTTTATAAATTAATGCGATAAATACTTGAACCCTCACATTTTAGTTGGAATATCTATTCTATATAATTCTATTTAATAATTGAAAAGGTTCTTGGATTTAAATATCTAGCAATCCGATTTGATAAACACAAAACTTATTATTGTACATATTTACTAAGTGTGCAGATGAGCTCGGGATCGAAAAATGGGTATCAAAAGTGAGCTTAGTGCGAAAAATTGGTTTGGTCAAGACGCTACACTGAGGACCGGTACTAATACTGAGGACCGGTACTGGACATGTCCGGTAATGAGGACCAGTACTGGACAGGTCCGGTACTGAGGACCGGTACTGGACTAATCCAGTACGGATAATCGGTACTGGACAGGACCAGGACTGGACAGGTCCGATACTGTGGACCGGTACTGGTATACAAGTCTTCACAGCACAATAGCATGTACAAGTCAATAATGCTGACAGCATTGACCAAGTCAAGACAGAAGCTTTCAACGGCTCTTTTAATGAGTCTAACGGCTACATCAAGGTTGGAAGCCTATAAATACACAAGGGAACATCACAAGAAAGATAAGGATTCAAGAGCAAACAAAAATACATCCAAAGAGAGATCCAAGATAGAAGAACAAGAGTAAAAGAAAATCAAGAGTGAAGTTCTTGCTCTTGGTTTGTGGGTTACAAAAGATAAAGAGAGTTATAAAGTTCAAACCCACACATCTCACTCACACAATAGATAGATGAACGAAATAGATAGTTGAGTTAGAGTAGCACAAACACAATAAACAAGTGCATGTAGTCTTCGCACCAAGATCGAAAAGAATGGTGTCGTCTTTGCACTAAGACGTTAAGTCGTGTGCTCGCCGTGAGGGTGCCGTCCTACCGTCTTAGCATAGAGACGTTAAAAATGAATATAGGTTGTGAAGTCGCGGCCTACAACCGTTGCGATTGACCTTGCATGACAATCATGGTTGTTAGGAGTTTAATTTGCGGAGTATATCGAGAGACTATATTGTGTAAGTCTAAGCTAAGGAGGTACATCGTTGTATGTAAGCCGAGTTTTCTAGTGGAACCTTCCTTGCGGGGAAGAAGGGGAGACGTGGGAGATTGAGCTCCGAACTTCAATAAACAAATTACGTGTTTACCGCATTGCATTCATTCTTGTTTTAGCATACATAGTTGAAGCATTTTATGTGTTCGATAAAATGGTTCAATCAAAACCGGTCTTTAACTTGCATAGATTTTGGAGTTTTTTCATAATCTCATAAAATTAATTTTAAGATGATTAGGTTGAGTATTTTCCGCTTGGTTTAAAATCCAAACTACTTAATCTCTCGGTGTTAAGTTAACCCAAGTTATTGCAACTCAAGTATGTTTCAGTGTTTAAAACAAAAGATATTTTTGAAGCCTTATTTTAAAATACCGATCCATGATCCTAACAGGTGTCAATGACAGTTTAACCCTTCATATTTCTTTTATTACAGTCATATTCTCGCAACTCAAGTTTTCTTTTTTAATATATACATATATATACTTATAGATAATAAATATTTATAATAAAATTTCATCTATTAGAAGTTTAAAAGTAAAAAAAATTAAATATAAATACACTAGTGATAATAATTGTACAATGTTTCGTTCCATTCCAACTACTTTGATGATGCGTAATAAATACACGGCTGACCCGTCATGCGAGCACAACGGTAATAGAGCCATCCCCATTTTAACAGGTTTGGACAAGAGAAAACGACTTGCATTTAATTTTATTCATAATATATTGCATTTCTTGGGTTTCTCCCAAAGCTGGAGGTTGGGAAAAGAAGGAAAATGTAAAGGAAAAATGCTTTCTTAATGTTGATAGGGGTGCCAAAATAAGGGCGAGTATATGCATTAATTTAAAAGAAGAAACATGTTTGAGTTTCCTTACAATGGGATTCTAATTAATATTTTTGTTCGAGCATTATTGAACAACATTGAATGGCCAAGCAATCGAACTTCTCGTTGCTCGCCCAATAATAGGAAAGAAAAATATAAATCTACTGTTATGAAACTAGTATAACTGGATAAGAACAAAAATATAAACACGGGATTGTAGAAAGATAATAATGTTTTCGATATGATTCAATCCAAATACATCGGTCTACTTCTAGTAGAAAAATTTCTACTATTTCATTTAACATTTACAACATTAAATACATCTTATCTTATCTCATCTCATCTCATCAACAATCAACTAACTTTTACAACATTAAAAACATCCACATATTATCTATAATAATTTCATAATATTGGATGTTTTTCAAAGAATGTACCTCGTTAACACCTTACTATGAAAAACCCAATGGGATAAAAACCTAGTGAAGGAAAAAAGAGTACATAATTCCTTTTGATACGCTTACATTTGTTGCCTCATTAAAAACCTTACTGGGAAAACCACATGGAAAAAACCACAGTGAAGGAAAAAAGAGTGCAACGCGTATTTTCAACCCCTGATGATAACATCATTATAAATCTCGGAGTCTTCGAACTCCAATTGAATATACCAATTTCCTGAAATTAATTGGGGGAGTGCTTTCGTAAATAAATCTGCAAAATTTTCACTTGATCGCACTTGTTGTACATCAATATCACCATTTTTTTCCAAATCATGGGTGAAGAAAAATTTCGGTGAAATATGCTTTGTTCTATCCCCTTTAATATATCCTTCCTTTAATTGGGCAATACATGTCGCATTATCTTCATATAAGATCGTTGGAAGTAATTTCTCATAAAGCAACCCACAAGTCTGTTGGATGTGCTCAATTATTGATCGCAAACAAACACATTCTCGGCTAGCTTCATGAATAGCGAGAATTTTCGCATGGTTAGATGAAGTAGCTGTTAAAGTTTGTTTCACTGACCGCCATGAAATAGCGGTTCCACCATATGTAAATAAATAACCTGTTTGCAATCGAGCATTATGTGGGTCAGACAAATAGTCAGCATCTAGATACCCAACTAAATTTGCTTTCGACTCATTAAAATAGAACAATCTCATATCAGACGTTCCTTTAAGGTATCGAAAAATCCGTTTAACTCCATTCCAGTGTCTACGAGTCGTCGAAGAACTATATCTTGCCAATAAGTTTACAACGAATGCTATATCAGGTTAGTGCTCCAATAGCACTAAGATATGGTACTTCAGGACCAAGTAGCTCTTCATCATTTTCGCGTGGCATGAAGGAATCTTTATTTACGTCTAAAGATCTAACAATCATTAGAGTATCCAGTGGATGAGATTCATCCATGTAAAATCTTTCAATACCTTTTTCGTATAAGTCCTTGATGTACAAATATTTCACTTTTCAAATATTCAATTTGAAGTCCAAGACAAAATTTTGTTTTTCCGAGATCTTTCATTCCAAACTCCCTTTTCAAACAATCAACAGCTTTGGTCAACTCTTCAGGAGTTCCAATTATAATGATATCATCAACATAGACTGCTATAATGACAAAACTCATTTTTACATCTTTTCAGAAATATGCAGGGACAAGTTTGATCATTCTAATACCCTTGTTTTACTAAAAATTCACTTAGGCGATTATACCACATTCGCCCAAATTGCTTTAATCCATAAAGCAATTTATTCAACTTAACTGAGTACTCGTTTCTGGGCCCTGAATTTTTAGGCAACTGAAATCCCTCGGGAAGCTTCATATATATGTCACTGTCAAGTGTTCCATATAGATAAGCAGTGACAACATCCATAAGAGGCATATCGAGACCTTCTCTTACTGCCAGACTCACTATATAACGAAACGTAGTTGCATCCACCACAGGAGAATACGTCTCCTCATAATCAATACATGGTCGTTGCGAAAAACCTTGCGCAACAAGCCGTGCTTTGTATCTTACAATTTCGCCGTTTTTATTCCTCTTTCTAATGAAAACTCATTTATATCCAACCGACTTTACATTTTCTGGTATACGGACTACAGGTCCGAAAACTTTTCGTTTCTCAAGTGATTTCAATTCGGCCTCGATTGCATCTTTCCATTTTGGCCAATCATTTCTTTGTCTGCATTCTTGTACAGACTTTGGTTCATGATCCTCATTCTCATTAATCTCATTCATTTCATGTAGCGCTACGTTAAATGAGAATTTATCGTCAACGTTGACTTCATCTCGGTTACATCTAATTCCATTTTGGGCATAGTTTATCGAGATCTCTTCATTATCATTATTTTCTGAACGTTCAGGTACATGAGTTTCATTCGCATTGCCCATCGACTATTCTCTAGTCGATAAATCCTCGGTTGGACCATTCTTATTATTATTTGCTCCTTTTCTTTTCCGAGGATTTTTATATTTGGAACCCGAGGGCCTATCACGCTTTAGCTGTGGCTTAGGCTCGATAATATGTTCTGCACGAACATTTATTTTTGCAGGAGCATTAACAGCTGGTATATGTGACTTTGTCACTCTTTTAAGGTCAGTAAAGCTTTCTGGCAGTTGATTAGCTAAACTCTGTAAATGAATTATCTTTTGAACTTCTAGTTCACATTCTTTAGTTCGAGGATCATAATGATTTAGCAATAATTCATTCCAACTAACATTTCTCTCCATCTGTTTCTTTTCTCCCCCTAATGTCGGAAAATTCAATTCATCAAAATGACAGTCGGCAAATCTGGCCGTAAATAAATCTCCAGTTATAGGTTCCAAATACTTTATTATCGATGGAGATTTATATCCGCCATATATTCCCAACCTCCTTTGAGGTCCCATCTTTGTTCGTTGTGGTGGAGTAACTGGAACATATACTGCACATCCAAAAATTCTTAGATGGGAAATATAAGGCGTTTTCAATTATCAGCCTTGTTCCTCTGGGTAGTAAAATGTTGGCTCTTCCGGAGCCTTCAGTTATATTTGTGCTACCCGATATTGTAATAACACTTGTTTCTTTAATCTCAAGATGATCTAAATATTTCTTATTCTTCAGAATCGTATGAGTCATTGCACAGTCAACAAGACATGTTGCACAGTCTGCAAGACATGTTGCACACTCTGCAAGACATAATTCTCCATTGCAAATGTTCGTTTCCATCAGAGAAATTCCTCGATTATAGTTGTATAAGATCTTGTCCGGAGGTTGATCGTTGCCAGAGAGCGCTCGTGCTGATAACGTGTTATGAAACTATTATAACTGGACAAGAACAAAAATATAAACACGGGATTGTAGAAAGATAATAATGTTTTCGATATGATCAATACAAATACATCGGTCTACTTAAAGTAGAAAAATTTCTACTATTTCATTTAACATTTACAACATTAAATACATCTTATCTTATCTTATCTTACTCATCTCATCAACAATCAACTAACTTTTACAACATTAAAAACATCCACATATTATCTATAATAATTTCATAATATCTACGATTTTTTTTTAATTAGATCTTTATATTAATTTGAATTAAGTACTACTTCGATTAATGAATAAAATATTACAATTTTTAAAACCGCAATCTAATTAATAATCTATACACCTTCCTTGATCCCCGATCCATTAACCACCGTTACCATATCGACAAAACCCCCACCGCCTCCGCCGCCGCCGGAACAATCATTTCGACACCTACCAATAAGCCCATACTTCCTAAAGAGCCCTTCGCCCCAATCCCAAGCATGCAACACAATATACGTTCCGATCCCACCGATCAACCCATACGCAATCGAATAAGTCAACGGCATCAGCATCAGAGTCATGAACGCCGGAATCGCCTGCCTCATATCGCCCCAGTCCACCTCCACCACCGCCTTCATCATCAGAACTCCGACCAGTATCAACGGCGGCCCCACGGCCCACGGTGGTATGGCCGCCAGCAGCGGCGTGAAGAAGAACGCCAGCATGAAATACGCCGCCACGGTCAGCGCCGTCAAGCCCGTCCTCCCACCCTCTCTGATCCCCGTCGACGACTCGATGAACGCCGTCACCGGAGAGGTGCCCAGCAGAGAGCCGACCACGATGGAAGACGCATCGGACATGAAGGCAAAGTACTGCCCCTCGAAATCTCCGCTGGCGTCGTCGTCCATGAAGCCCGCGAATCTCGCCATGGAGTAAAGCGTGCCCGTCGTGTCCAATACGTCCACGTACAGAAACGTGACCAGCGCTTCCCAGAATCGACCTCTTCCGACGCCGCTGAAGCTCAACGCGCCCGCCGTGGATTCTATCTTGTGGACGTCGACCACCTTCTTGAAGTAGGTGTAGGAAGAATCTCCCTGCGGCGTGTTCGGAAAAGCCGTGACTTTCGTGTTCCTGAACCAAGAAACGGCGGTCACGAAGACGATTCCGTAGATCATGGCGCCTTTGATCTCCTTCACCAGGCAGTAAGCGATTATGACGAAGCCCACCACTCCGAGCCACAGGGTGGGGCTCTCCATTCGTCCATGCAAGCAGAGTATGTCGCCGGAGACCGAACCTCCGGGGACCAAGGTCGCGGTTCCGTTTGCCGACGTCAGCACCTGAGCCACCCCTCCGCGGGCTGAGCTGGGGCATCCGCCTAAGGTCACCAGCGTCGAAGGGCTGAACCCCACGAGCCCAACGCCTTGATTGTTCTGCAGACCTATGAACGCCAAGAACAACCCGATCCCTGCGGAAGATGAGATCCTCACGGGCTTGGGGACCAACTTAGCTAACTTCGCACGCAATCCGACGGCTGAGATCAAGAGAAAGATCAAACCCTCGATGAAAACCGCCGCCAGAGCGCTCTGGTAGGAGATGTTGCCGGAGCCGTGGAAACCCACGACGGTGTAAGCAAAATAGGCGTTGGCGCCCATACCGGGAGCTAAAGCCAGAGGCAAATTAGCGAGCGTTCCCATGATCACGCAGCCCACCAGAGACGAAACGACGGTGGCCACGATGAGGTCTTTTCTGGTCTTCTCAAGGCACTTTGCGTAGCCCGGATTTACCGGTTCGAATTTGCAGGTGACGTCCGGCGGGATTAACGCTGCGTTGCGGTGGTTCAAGCAGTCTTGTGGGGCGTAAGCTGGGTTGGAGCATAAGGGGACGCAATCGGCTACTGAACACGTTCCGCCGGAGTCGGAGAGAATGGAGGCGTTGACGGCGAGGATGTAGGCCATGGTTAGGAAAGTAGCGGTGCCGGCGCGGAGCTCGGTGGTGAAAGTGGTGTTCCTTTCTTCGAGCTTGAAACGCTTTCCGACGCGTGTGGCGGAGATGTATGTATTGAGGCGCATGATGGCTGAGGGTTTGGTAGCGGCCGACGACGATGGTGGTGGAAGTGGCGGTGGGATTGGTGATTCGAGATCCATTGTGATGGTGGAGTTTGGTGGTGGCGTTTTCATTTAAATATATATATGATTACGATTTGGGTATATTTATATAAATGATTTAGAAATTGCGAGTGAAAAGTAAAAGTGTATGCGTTTTTATGCTGCGTTTTCTCATTAAATTCATGAATAAATTATTGTGTTTTGTATATAGAAATTACATAATGATAGGGAAAATTAAAATTACATGTATGTAGTAAAAACTAAAATTAATTGTATAAATGATATAAATTGTTTGTGAAGGTAAAAGCGCGTGGTGTCTATTCAATGTTTCCTCATAATTCATGAATTAATTAAGTTTTTATATATAGAAATTACATGGTGATTGGAAAATTTAAGAATGAAATATTAGCAAAAAAATAAATGATATGCTGTTCTTTGTTTGGAATATGGTATGTTCTCTCGCCTTCCCATTCATGGGAATAATGCGAGTTATAAGCTTTGTTCGCCGCTTTTGTTTTCGCTTTTTTTTTTCTGAGGATAATGACTTCTCATCACATATTTAATTAAATTAAATCAAGTATTTAGTTTACGTTACTGCTGAATACTTGTAGTTTTGTCTTCCTCTTGGCTCTTTTATGTAAAAATTATGACGTATTTTTTTTATTTATTGTGTGCTTTGACTTGTAACGTGACAGTAAGCACATATTGAGTTGTACTTTGAAGTTGAATTCAAACGCGAGATTTCCGGAATATTTATAATACTTCTTTTATTTTATTTTATTTTGAAATTTGGCCATATCACATATTAATTTGTAATTTTTGTTTTGGGTGACCATAGGATATTGTTTATTGAAATCTGAATATTAAGGCGGCTACTATTAAGATTTCATTTCATATTTTTTTTCTTATTAGAGAGCACCTGATCGTTTGAACGTAAATCAGTCTATTTTCGTTATTAAGTTGTATAGACGTTTCATGCGCGATCAGTGATGGGACAATATGTATATATTGATGTGAATACGTTTTGTGTGTTTTCGATTTGGCCAACTAAATATATGATTCCTGTGATAATCGAAGACTTAATAATTAGTTTGACGATAGAGTTCTATTTGGCTAGCTAAGCCTACCTTTCACAATTACATTAATTATACTTTCCAAAAGTCATATTAAAACTTAAATGTTAGTTATGGGTGTAAAAGTCGAGTTCAGCAGCTCGAGTTCGAACTTCAAAAGCATACGTTTTTGAGCTGGACCACGGCGACCACCTCTATTTTTTACCTCGACCTTGATGAATTATGATAAGCTTGAGCTCGATTTATAGGCTCGATTACTTGGCCACTCAAACTCGATCTTTAAATTCAAAATAAAAAAATTAAATAGGAAGCTCAAACTCGATAGTCATGACCTTGAATTCGAGTTTCAGAGTCATGACGAGTCAATATTTATGGCCAAGAACCATGTTTTTGGGCTCGATATTACATGTTTCACAAATTTTCAGAATTCAATATCGAGAGGACTTCACTTTGTTACAAGAACGGATCATAAAAATTATAAAGAGGGCCGCCGTGAGTCATGTCGAGCCATCTTACGACCCTAATGATGGATACTAAGACTTGATTTCAAGACATTTAAATCGTCTTTTAAGAAAAAAAAAACTTTTATTATAAAATTGATAAAACTTGGTTTTGAATAATAATTTATATATTTCGAAAAACAAGTCATTTGAGTGTTGAAGTAAAACATTAAAGAACTGAAACAATGCTTGAAAAGTCTTGGCTGGTGCGATGCGAGTTGCGCACTTAATCACATGATTACAAATTCCAATAATTGTATTCCACTAATGATAGCACTATAAGATGTATCCAATTATCTTCTAGTGTGGGACATTCGATTTTAGTCATATAATATTTATATACAAACGTATTGTAATATGTCAAAAAAATAATAATTATGTTTATGTTATAAAACTATTATAATTGGACAAGAACAGAAATATAAACACGGGATTGTACAGAGCTAATAATGTTTTCGATATGACTCAATACAAATACATCGGTCTATTTATAGTAGAAAAAATTCTACTATTCCATCTAACATTTACAACATTAAATACATCTTATCGCATCCCATCAACAATCAACTAATTTTTACAACATTTAATAAACCTAATCTTATCAAAATTAAAAACATCCACATATTAATATAATATTTCATAATACTCCCCCTTGGATGTTTTTCAAAGAATTTGACTCGTTAAAACCTTACTAGGAAAAAACCCAGTGGGATAAAAACCTAATGAAGGAAAAAGAGTACATAATTCCTTTTGATACAATTTCATTTGTTGCCTCATTAAAAACCTTACTGGGAAAAACACATGGGAAAAACCACAGTGAAGGGAAAAAGAGTGCAACGCGTATTTTCTCCCCCTGATGATAACATCATTATAAATCTCAGAGTCTTCGAACTCCAATTGAATATACCAATTTCCTGAAACTAATTGGGGGAAGTGCTTTCGTAAATAAATCTGCAAGATTTTCACTTGATCGCACTTGTTGTACATCAATATCACCATTTTTCTCCAAATCATGGGTGAAGAAAAATTTCGGTGAAATATGCTTTGTTCTATCCCCTTTAATATATCATTCCTTTAATTGGGCAATACATGCAGCATTATCTTCATATAAGATCGTTGGAAGTAATTTCTCAGAAAGCAACCCACAAGTCTGTTGGATATGCTCAATTATCGATCGCAACCAAACACATTCTCGACTAGCTTCATGAATAGCGAGAATCTCCGCATGGTTAGATGAAGTAGCTGTTAAAGTTTGTTTCACTGACCGCCATGAAATAGCGGTTCCACCATATGTAAACAAATAACCTGTTTGCGATCGAGCATTGTGTGGGTCAGACAAATATTCAGCATCTGCATACCCAACTAAATTTGATTTCGACTCATTAGAATAGAACAATCCCATATCAGATGTTCCTTTAAGGTATTGAAAAATCCGTTTAACTCCATTCCAGTGTCTACGAGTCGGCGATGAAGTATATCTCGCCAATAGATTTACAGCGAACGCTATATCAGGTCGCGTATGACTCATAAGATACATTAGTGCTCCAATAGCACTAAGATATGGTACTTCAGGACCAAGTAGCTCTTCATCATTTTCGCGTAGTCTGAAGGGATTTTTATTCACATCTAAAGATCTAACAATCATTGGAGTATCAAGTGGATTATATTCATCCATGTAAAATTTTTTCAATACCTTTTTCGTATAAGTCTCTTGATGTACAAATATTCCACTTTTCAAATATTCAATTTGCAGTCCAAGGCAAAAAAAAATTTTCCCAAATCTTTCATTTCAAACTCCATTTTCAAACAATCAAACGTTTTGGTCAACTCTCTAGGAGTTCCAATTATATTGATATCATCAACATAGACTGCTATAATGACAAACTCATTTTTACATCTTTTCAGAAATATGCAGGGACAACTTTGATCATTCTGATATCATTCTTTCACTAAAAATTCACTTAGGCGATTATACCACATTCGCCCACATTGCTTTAATCCATAAAGCGATTTATTCAACTTAACCGAGTACTCGTTTCTAAAATCCATAAAGCGATTATACCACATTCGCCTAAGTTTTAGGCAACTGAAATCCCTCGAGAAGCTTCATATATATGTCACTGTCAAGTGTTCCATATAGATAAGCAGTGACAACATCCATAAGACGCATATCGAGACCTTCTCGTACTGCCAGACTCACTATATAACGAAAAGTAGTTGCATCCACCACAGGAGAATACGTCTCCTCATAATCAATACCTGGTCGTTGCGAAAAACCTTGCGCAACAAGCCGTGCTTTGTATCTTACAATTTCGCCGTTTTCATTCCTCTTTCTAATGAAAACTCATTTATATCCAACCGGCTTTACATTTTCTGGTATACGGAATACAGGTCCGAAAACTTTTCGTTTCTCAAGTGATTTCAATTCGGCCTCGATTGCATCTTTCCATTTTGGCCAATTATTTCTTTGTCTGCATTCTTGTACAGACTTTGGTTCATGATCCTCATTCTCATTAATCTCATTCATTTCATGTATCGCTACGTTAAATGAGAATTTATCGTCAACGTTGACTTCTTCTCGGTTCCATCTAATTCCATTTCGGGCATAGTTTATCTAGATCTCTTCATTATCATTATTTTCTGAACTTTCAGGTTCATGAGTTTCATTCTCATTGCCCATCGACTCTTCTCTAGTCGATAAATCCTCGGTTGGACCATTCTTATTATTATTTGCTCCTTTTCTTTTCTGAGGATTTTTATCTTTGGAACCCGAGGGCCTACCACGCTTTAGCTGTGTCTTAGGCTCGATAAAATGTTCTACATGAACATTTATTTTTGCATGAGCATTAACAGCTGGTATATGTGACTTTGTCACTCTTTTAAGGTCAGTAAAGCTTTCTGACAGTTGATTAGCAAAACTCTGTAAATGAATTATCTTTTGAACTTCTAGTTCACATTCTTTAATTCGAGGATCATAATGGTTTAGAGATAATTCATTCAAACTAACATTTCTCTCCAGCTGTTTCTTTTCTCCCCCTAATGTCGGAAAATTCAATTCATCAAAATGACAGTCGGCAAATCTGGCCGTAAATAAATCTCCAGTTAGAGGTTCCAAATACTTTATTATCGATGGAGATTCATATCCGCCATATATTCCCAACCTCCTTTGAAGTCCCATCTTTGTTCGTTGTGGTGGAGTAACTGGAACATATACTGCACATCCAAAAATTCTTAGATGGGAAATATCTGGTTCATGACCATGAACCATTTGTAATGGGGAGACATCATTATAACTTGTTGGCCTGATGCGGATTAGTGTTGTTGCATGCAATATAGCATGTCCCCAGCAAGACGAGGAAAGATTCGACTTCATCAATAATAGTCTTGCAATTAATTGCAAGCGCTTAATCAACGATTCTGCAAGACCGTTTTGCGTATGAACATGTAACACGGGATGCTCAACATCAATTCCGATCGACATACAATAATCATTAAATGCCTTGGAAGTAAATTCAGCAGCATTATCAAGGCGTATTTTCTTTATCGGATAATCTGGAAAATGTGCTCTTAGTCGGATCATTTGTGCAAGCAATCTCGCAAATGCCATGTTGCGTGTTGATAACAAACATACATGAGACCATCTAGTCGATGCATCAATTAATACCATGAAATACCTAAATGGTCCACATGATGGATATATCGGTCCGCAAATATCACCATGTATACGCTCCAAAAATGTTATGGATTCATTCTTTATTTTCGCCGGTGATGGCCGAATAATTAACTTCCCTTTAGAGCAAGCGACACATGATAATTCATTACTTTGAAAAATCCTCTGGTTTTTCATTAAATGCCCACGTGAATTCTCAATTATTTTCCGCATCATAATTGCACCGTGATGGCCCAACCGGTCATGCCAAACATTAAATATACTGTCATTAGTAAACTTCTGGTTTACGGTAGCATACGATTCAATCATTCTAAGATATGTGTAATACAACACAGAGTCAAATGAATGTAATGTTTCCATAATTCTTTTATCATTAGAAACCCCCTTTGTAATGTGCAAATATTCAACATCTGCTTTTTCTGCAGTCTCAACATGATATCCATTATGTCGAATAGCTTTAAATTTCAATAAATTTCTTTGAGACTTAGGAGAATATAAGACGTTTTCAATTATCAGCCTTGTTCCTCTGGGTAGTAAAATGTTGGCTCTTCCGGAGCCTTCAGTTATATTTGCGCTACCCGATATTGTAATAACACTTGTGTCTTTCATTTCAAGATGATCGAAATATTTCTTATTCTTCAGCACAGTCTGCAAGACATAATTCTCCATTGCACATGTTCGTTTCCATCAGAGAAATTCCTTTATAAACAAACACATAATAATCATTATTAAAATAAACAAATATATCACAAGAAAACATATAACTTAATAAAACACTCCAATTGATACATAATAAATCCTCCAATAATAAAAGCATACAATACACACAATAATAAAGCACACGATAATAATACATAATAGATTGGTGTTCTTCAGGAAAAACTAGAAATCCGCAGTTTCGAAATGTGTATTTTCATCTTTTGTCCCAGAAGCAGAGGCCAAATCACTTTGAACAAAATTCGTTTCAATTCTCTTTTCTTTGCCCTTACTTTGTTGATATAATTCAACCAAATGTTTGGGCGTGCGACAATTACGTGGCCAATGGCCCAAAACCACCGCAACGATAGCATTGCTCATCGTTGTTCTTTTGTTCAATGTGTCTTTTTTCATCATTATTCTCGTAATTTTTCCTCTTCTGGGGAAAATTCTGATGACCGCCACGATTGTTATGATAACCACCACGGAAATGTTGATAACCACCACCGTAATTTCCTCGGCCACGTCCACGACCTTGACCACGGCCACGTCCACGACCGCGATGTCCACCACGACCACGTCCACGATCATTGCTTCGACTATTATCATTATTACCTTTGACTGCATTCGCTTCAGGGATTGCAGTAGAACCAATCGGTCGGGATTCGTGGTTTTTCATCAATAATTCATTGTTTTGTTCAGCCAACAATAAACAAGAGATTAACTCTGAATGCTTTTGAAATCTCCTCTCCCTATATTGTTGTTGCAATATCATATTTGATGGATGAAAAGTGCTGAATGTTTTCTCCAGCATACTGTCTTCAGTGACTGTTTTTCCACACAATTTCAGTGTGGCAGTCACCTTATGAACATCCGAGTTATATTCAGTTACGGATTTAAAATCCTGTAATCTTAAATGCATCCATTCATACCTTGCCTTTGCGAGGATAACAGTTGTCAAGTGGTCAAATCGATCTTTCAGATTTTTCCACAATTCAGCGGGATCTTGTTCATTCAAGTATTCATCCCTCAGATCCGCATGAATGTGGTGGCGAAGAACTATCAAAGCTCTTGTCTTATCCTGAGCGTTTGTGGTTTTTACCGTATCAGTGGCGTCACCTGCACCCGTTGTGGTTTTTGGGTCGACAATAGTGTCACCCAAACCTTTTGCTTTTAGATGAATTTCTGTGTCTAGTTGCCAAGATAAATAATTCTTCCCTGAGATATCAAGGGCAACAAACTCGAGGCTTTGCAAATTCGTCATACTATCATAAAATACAAGGACGTTTTAATATTCAAATCATAAAGTATAAAAACAAATATATGATGTGAATAACATTAATATTTCCAATATAAATATCAATACAAGTTTATCGTAAAAAAAATACTTTAAAGAAAAATTACAATTAATCTTCTTTTGTATCTTCTTTTGTAAAAATCCTTACGAAAAATAAAGTCCACATCCCGATGAGTGTCATCGTAAAAATTATAATAGTCAAAAGATCAATCATCAGGTAGAGCGACATCTTTCTATGAAAAAATATATTTCATAATAAACATATATTATAACATAAAAAATATTGTAATTAATCACTCTCGTAAAATCTTGGTAAAAACATAATCCATATATAGATAATTATCGCCGTGAGTAGAGTAAGAATCACGAGATCAATCATCGTATATAGCAACATCCTTCAAAATATAAAATATATTTCGGTAATCATAATAATGAAAAATATTACAATTAATAACTATATTTTGGAAGCAGCTGTAAAAATATTATCCATCACCCGATAAACATCACGGTAAATAAAGTAAGAAGCGCAAGATTCATCTTTGTATAAAACGACATGATTCTATAATAAAAAAATCATAATAATAATCAGATATGTATAAATTTAATTTCTCCCACTGGTAATAAAATTTGTTCATCCGTATATTCAAAAATTAATTCAAAATATATATGATATATACTTGAGATATCAATAAAATAAATAATATTATTTAAATTGCTCTTTTCAAAATCTCGTCAAAAATAAAATTCCACTCGCCACCACTGGGATTCGAAATATGGACCTCACATCACTTGTAGTGACGATATTCTGCGAAACCACTCGGGCTAAGGCGTTTTAGTGGTATATTTGTTATATTTATATAATTTAAACTGTTCGAAACATAAGTATACGAGTGTTATAAATAAATTCACCGTACACAAATTAAAATTACCATACCTCGAATATAGTTGTATAAGATCTTGTCCGGAGGTTGATCGTTGTCGGAGAGCGCTCGTGCTGATAACGTGTTATAAAACTATTATAATTGGACAAGATCAGAAATATAAACACGGGATTGTAGAGAGATAATAATGTTTTCGATATGATTCAATACAAATACATCGGTCTATTTATAGTAGAAAAAATTCTACTATTTCATCTAACATTTACAACATTAAATACATCTTATCTCATCTCATCAACAATCAACTAATTTTTACAACATTTAATAAACCTAATATTATCAACATTAAAAACATCCATATCGTAATATAATATTTCATAATAGTTTTTTTTTTTTTTAATAACAATGACACAACCTAGTTGAAGCTTCCTTTATCTCTTCGTTTAGGTAACCTTCGCATTCAACACCTTTTGAGTTTTCCTCGCTACGAGAAGCTTAAAGTAAAGACACGATGGTGTTTTAAATAAAAAAGCGCAACTTTCACTAACAAACGATCAACAAGTGATTTTCTAACGAATCGTGTCATCTTTAGTGCTCTTACCTCGGACTGTTCACATTGGATAACGTGCTCTCGGAATTGATGAATTTTTTTTATTTTTTATTTTTAATTTTCCATTCGGATATCATTAATGCCACGGCAATCACAATATGGCACTAAAATCATCTTTAATAGAACGCCAAAATCTAAAAAAAATGCAGGGAAAAGGCTAAAACTACACATTATCTCCAATCTAAAAATTAATTCTCCAACGTTAACTTATTCTTAAACTCAAAATCCAATCATTCTTTCTTGGAATGTTCACTTACCACTTTTCAATACAACCCACGTATTTAACAACTTCACAAATTTGACCATAACCAAGTGCATTATATCAAAAACAAAACCACAACAGGAAATTCAGTTTTCATAATAAAGAAAACATAGCAACTACAAATTAACAAAACTATAGTCATACCAGAAATACAAGGATATAATGTCAAAGATTAAGAAGATTTAAGAACAACCATGTACACGGAAACAGAAGCATCCCGCGATTGATGAGTAACAGATCCGACACATAGATTTGGTTCAACTACGACAAAGACCACTAGCTTTATTAACTCAATGTGATCCCAAAAATCAACCTCTAATTCCACTTCGTAACTCATGTAAATCCGCAAAAACATCGTTCTCTTCGACTTAAGGGCAAACCCAACATCATTACCAAAGATGTATGGACATAAACAACACAAATACACCAACTAGCTTTTGCAGGTATTTAAATAACCAAAAAAAAAAAAGAAACAAAAAAGCTTAGGGCTACGGAAAATTGGACTAGATGTAAAGAAATAAAAACCTTCGATACAGAACATACAAGTTTCTGTTTGTCCATCTCCCTTCCAGTTCTTGAATCCACGTTCTGCGGAAGTCTTAAGCGTAAGACTTCCCCTTTTCAGGTTTAGTATTTATTGAAGGAAAACAAGAACACTTAATAGATTGATCCTTAGCAAGAATCAATGACAAAAGATCCAAATACGAAATAAGACACACACACAAACAACAAAGACACCGCACGAGACATGTTTTGTATACATGTGAAGAGAGAGAACCTGGATTTTGTTTCTGAGCAAAGGACTTTCGTACAATTTCAAAACATAAAAAAAGTCTTTTAGAGCATCTTCAATATTACTGCAAAACCCAAATAACGGAGTAAAATTCCTCTTACCAAACTCAAAAACCAAACCCAAAATGGGTTTTACAGTTTCTCTCTCTTCATTTACACGCAAATTTGCGTCTGCCACTAAAATATGCGTTTGCAATTTTGAAATTGCATAAAAGCCCTTATTAAAGTAGATACTTGCAGATGCAGTAGGTATAGGTGTACGCCGCATCAAAGAAGCCACAGCCATGATAATTCTTCAACGACGCAGCAGTAGTATCCGGCGAGCTTGCCCGGCTCTGAACGGGGTCCACACGTGCGAGCCCCCTTTCGAGGTATTGTAGGCAAACGGGTTTGCAAAGAGGGCTAAACGTCGAAGAAGAAGGCCCATCTGAGGAGTCTGCTTAGATGAGCGATGGAGGCCGTTAGAGGACAGGTTTTTCAGCCACAGGATGAGAGTCCGAGTTATTCTTGTTGATGGGTGCAGTGAAACAATATGATTTGGCAATTTGGGGCGTGCGGGGAGATGAAGCAGGGCTAGGGTTGAACGAGGTTCCTGGGCAAAATTCATCCCATCTATTTTTTATTTGTCTACTATTTTATTCAAGTCTTTACTATCGAGTTCAAAGCTCGGAACAATAAAGTTCATCGAGATTTTAATAAATATTTTTTCAATAGAATTTTAAAAGATATCGTGATCTAATTTTATAAAACTATAAAATATGTGGGTAATATTGAAAATTTATATAAGTTTGTGTGTAGATAATATTTCAGGAATATTCTTTTGAGTTTGAGAATGCGTTTTGCGGTCGGAGAAGAATTACTGCATTTTGAGTTTGAGAATGAGTTTGAATTTGAGAATGCATTTTTCGGTTGGAGATGGTCTTATGCAATTTTTAAAGAGAAACACATTTTTCCGGTCTGAATGCAAAAATTTGAGTTAATTTGATGAGAGAGAGGGTATCAAACCCATTTTGGGATTGATTTTTGAGTTTGGTTGGGGTGATTTTACTCCATTTTTTGGGTTTTGCGGCTCAAGTGGAGATGGTCTAAAACGCAAAATCAATTTTTATATTTTTTTTGTGCCAAATTTGCATTTGAACTCAAAAAATGGAAATTGCAATACACGTCTTGAATTATTATACCACCCGTATAATTCTTTTTGTATCTTATTATTTAACTTTTTTATAGTTTATTTACATGTAACGAACATTAACATAAAATAAAATTACCACGCCATTTTCAATTCTTAACGAAACATGTTTTCTCGTATTGTGTAATTTCCGTATTTTAAAGAAACAATTTTTTCGACGTTTTCTGAATGTACAAGTAATAATTTTATTGTTAAACTGTATTAAATATTTCCTCAATTTAAAAGATATTATGGTCTAATTTGTAATTGAGTGTTTGTTTGAGGTAATCCAACATCACAATGATACATTATGGTGATGTGGATCAATGTGTCATCACCGTATTTGTTTTGGGGTGATATGTCAATGTGCTATTGCAATATTGTGTTGTTTAATTCAGTTATGTGTGGGGTGATGCTGTATAAATGTCATATTTAATCCTATGTATTTTATGTAGTTAAAGTGTTTTAATATGTTCTTTTTGAGACGATATTTTACGTGATAATGATTAATGTTTAAATGTTAATTTTATTTTTTAAGCATTAATTATAAGTAACTTATACAATTCTTCAATATAATTCTTTCATTTTAAGCATTAAATCTTTTCTTTAAGATTTAAATATGTTAGTTATGTAATTATATAAGTAATGAATGTTAAAATGTAATGGGTAATTTTGTCAGAAAAATAATGAAAATATCACCACATCACATTGATGGAGGATTACCCTATTTTTTGGGGGTGGTCAAAAAGCTGGAATATCACCCCCCCCCCCTTTTAATTAAGTAGGTGATCCTCCATCGGTGATGTCTCTATCACCTATGCTAAACAAACACAGTGATGAGAGAATCACCGTGACATTTTGGAGGATCACCCCAAAAAAAACACCTCGTAAACGTGTAAAATATGTGTATAGTATGAAAAGTTGTAAAAATTGGTGAGTATTCCGAGAATATTCTATTGGGTTTGAAAACGATCTTAAATTGGAGAAGAAGACGTTTCGATTACTGTATTTTGAGTTTGAGAATTGTTTTTTAGTTAGAGATATTCTAAGTCCGAATCAAACATGAACCTCGTAGTCGACTTTGAGACGATCCGACGTCTAATGGGACTAAAGCACTTAGTTTGTGTAATTCACGTCCACATACAAACTACGATAATCAGGGAGTCCAAGTGCGATCGAAAACCTTATGACCTATGTTGTAAACTCAGCCGAGGTGGTGCCTTCCGCGACGATAATTGGATAGGCGACCGATTAATCGATTGCACCGAAATCGGCCTATTAATCGGTTCCATTTCATTTATTTTTATTTTTTAAAAAAAAAACATTATTGGAATTGACATTATTTATTTCAAATATTTGGATAAACTTGATTCTATCTTTACTTTTGTAGATATTAGCATATTTGATATTTAGAAAATAAAAATAATAAAAAACAAGTATACCGTATAATTCCGTTTAGAAACCGCCTAGGCGCCCACGTGGGCGCCCCGGCCAGCGCCTAAGATATTTTACAACATTGTTTACGATTATATGAAAAACGTGTTGGATTTGATGATTCAATATTGAATCAAGGATTGAATATTACACAAAAGATCTTTTAAATCAGACAAGTAGATTCAAAATCTAATACCTAAGTCCCTTGGCAACCTCAAAGAAGTGAGCAACATTTTCTTCAGGAGTACCAACGACAATTCCATGTCCAAGATTCAAAATATGCTTACCATTCCCAGCTTTCATCACGGTGTCCTTGATCCGCTCCGTGATGAAATCTTTCGAGCCGAACAGAACCCCTGGGTCCACGTTGCCTTGAACCGCAACGTCAGGGCCGAGCCTTCGTCTTCCCTCGGCCATATCGACGGTCCAATCCAAGCTGACCACGTCGACGCCGGTCAGAGGCAACCTCTCGATCAAGCCACCCGACCCGCTCGCGTAGAGTATGAGCGGGAGGCTCGGATGCGTCCTCTTGACGGTGTCCACGATTAGTTTCAAGTAGGGAAGGCTAAACTCTTCGAAGTCAACCGGGCTCAGCTCAGTGGCCCACGAGTCGAAGATTTGAACCGCCTGAGCTCCTTTGTCCGCTTGGTATTGAATGTACTTGGCCATCGAGGTCGCGAATTTTTGAAGCAGAGCGTGTAGGACCTAAAAAAAGCATATAATGAGAAACTTCAAACAAAAGTGTACGGTGAGGCGACTCTCTCTCCCGCGCCTCTCCTACGCGAAGAAGAAACACACCCACAAGTTTCTACTCCCCCTTCCTCCATTAATGGAGGTTGGGAACCCATTTTCCTTTTTTCTCTTGCCTTTTTTTTTTTCTTTTTCCTTTTTTCTGTTTTCAGTTTGGTCGTCATTTTTTAGTCTCCCGGTGTGGGAGTTTTGTCTCATATTGGAGGAGTTCTTTATCCCCTTTGTGGGAGTGCCACTCCGGAAAAAAAAAAAGCAAGATTTAGAAGTTAAAGGTGGAAAAAAGTGGAAGAGTCTCGTAGGTTAGGTTATTTTGTCTGAACTTTGAATCGAGTTTCCTTTCGGGCTCATTTGTCTTCTCTGGATGGTCGAATGTTACCGGAGGATGCATTTGGGCTTTAGCCCCCCAGTAAATTTGTTAGCTTGTAATGCAATAATCGTTTGAAAAATTAAAAGAACAAAAATCTACAAATTTCAGGCACTTTTTACCTTTGGTTGCGAGAAAGCCAGCCTCTTGATCTTCGAGAAATGCTTCGAGGAGCCCCCTTCGACGCAATAGGATGCAAGAGTGAACGGAGCCCCGACAAAACCTAGAACGGCCGCTTCGTTGTTTACCTTAAAATTTACAAAAAAAAAAAACGGTCGTCTATATTACATATGGCACAAAACGAAAATTTATTCGTTGCCTTCGAACAGAACTAAGTGGCACCTCTTTCCGCAAGATTGTCAAAGCCTCTCCGACGTATGGGACCGACTCGTCGGGTGTGAATTCTCTCACCTTGTCAACATCAGCAGCAGTTTGTATTGGATCGAATATGATGGGGCCCTTACCCTTCACAATGTCGAACGGTATGTTCATACCAGATAAAGGCGTAAGAATATCGGAGAATAAGATTACCTGCAAATAAGCGAAAAAAACAATAGGAAAAGGATCATAATATGCAGTTTTATAAGAGTATTAGTTCTCCGAAGCAACGAATCTCACCCCGTCGGGTTTAAACACTTGCCAAGGCTGAAGGGAAATTTCGACGACAAGGTCTACATTCTCCGATCTCTGACGAAACGACGGATACTTCTCACAGAGGATTTGGTAGCTCTACGCAGAGATATGGGAAAGAAAAATCAGCTTCTTCAAGTGTAAAATGTAAGACAGAGATATAAACGGCGTACTGTATTTTAAAGAAAGTCTTCCTTAGATATTAAACTTTATATCCATAATATATTCATCAGGCAGAAGCAACGATTTTTAACATTAACTAAATCTTAAAAACTGCGACGAGAAGAGGACAATTAGCAGCAATAAATAAACCTGCCTTCATGTACCTCCCTGCTTGCCTCATAAGCCAAACCGGTGGTCTATCAACTTCTTTGCCTCTTGCAGCATTAAGCAACAGAGGTTCCGCAGTGTCTACAGATTTTGGCTCAGCAACAGCCCCTGTAAGATAGATGCATCGAAAAGGGCTTACAATCATCCAAAATGAATTGAGGAAAGCGTGTTCTAGCATTTAAGGAAGGGCTTGATGTAGAGGAAGGAAGAGTAGAAGTAAAGTCCATTGATCGAGTATTGCTCCGAATAACAACAGCACAAAAAGAAGATGTTGGCAAGAAATCAACAATTTTTAGACAGTTACAATTCCTATGTTGACATGAATGTTCCACTAAGCATATACCAACATTCCCTCAAAAATGGGATGAAATTATTTTAAAGGACCTTAGACTTCTCAACTAATGATCTAAAATAGCATGCCGTACTCGAGTAAGAAAGTCTCTACAAGAAAACCCCGACAATTCACGTCATTTTCACGACAAAACCCAAAAACCCGAGAAAGAACCAACGAAGCAGCGTATTTAAATTATGGGCTAATCGAAAGATTCAGCCTTTCCATGAAAACAAAATCAAAAACAAATTTGTGCGGCATAATTTAAAGTGGGTAATCAATCTGAATCATCTATCTACCTCCAAGAGAGCAAAATAACTTGGGTTTATTACTAGACACGGAGGTGAAATTCAATCTGGAGGAGACTGATGACACTGGATTGTATAGGCAGGCCATTTTTCCTCCTCAATCCAGGTGCCGAGAGAAGGAAACTAATTCAGCCCAGCCAAGTCAATCTAGATTATAATAATTCAAATAAAGAAAAATATGAGGGGAAATATCGAATGTGAAAGATAGAAAGAAAAGGATAAGGGTGAGAAATCTTGTAATCTGATCTTGTTTCGACTATCGAACGAGTGTATTTGATCTCCAATTCCAGCTACGACTTGTAGTGGGCCCATATTCTTTTAACACAAATATTAACATTATAACATTAAATATCAAATGTTATTTATTACTTATTTAATAAAAAAGTACAATAAAAATTCATTCTTGGTCTATAATTGGTTTTGGTTTTGGTTTTGCAAGAAACAGAGAAATCCCAGACTCATCTCCCTCCAATGCGAGAATAACGCAAATCAAGATCTATAAAAATGTCTACAAACGGAGAACAAAATTTAATCAGAAATTCAGAAAAAAAGGCAGAATCGACACATATCGAAGGCCAAGGGCTTAATTACAGAATGTACATACAGAAGAAGGATCTCTGTATATATATAAATATAGTAATAACATCATCAAAAGATGGTATCTGTGGTGAGTTTCCTCCTCCTCGGAGTTTTCTCGACCACTTGTTTCTGCAGGTCCATGAAAGTCGAACCCTTGTTGGCAAATAATCTCCGCAGGTTGATCACAGAGAGCTCGCTGTAGCTCCCAACTGCCAGATCAGCTTGCCCAAGATCATACCTGCAGCATTTAGAAAACAACAGATGATCACAAAAATATTACATGGGATCAATAAAAAGATTAGCATGTTATCTCATGTAATAATATTATACTTACGCTGGATGAGCACCGATAAGAGCTACCGCCATCATAGTGCAGTTGTGCGCCGCCGTTATAGCCCTCGGATCGTCCTCGAATACGATGCACTTGGAGGGCTTACGATCCAGCTGCAAAACATTATTAATTAAAAACCCTGATTATTTTTTTTATTCAACCGTGTTTTCAATTATAGTATTATTACAAAGGGGTGAGTTAAATATCAATGACATGTTCTTATTGATGCATTCCTATAAAAAAAAATAAAAATAAAAATACCTTGACGGAAGCTGAAAGGAATCTATGCGCTATAGAGTCCATGCCGTCTTCCTCCGACACAACGGCGTGAAAGTATTTCTTCAGGCCCATTCTTTCGAGAGCATCGACCATTGACTTTCGGTCAACACTCGAAACAACCGCGCAAGGGATGCGTGATGTGGCTAGAGCATCTAACCATTCTCTCAACCCTTCTACGGGCTCAGTGAGCTAAAATAAAACAAAAAAAAAAAAAAATCAAGATTAAGATTTTATTACTAACATCACTGCGCTAAGATGAAAAAAATCAGCGCGTAATTTTTGTATAGCAATCTTACGTCAAGAAGACTTTCATGATATAAATGAGATAGCCTTGACTTTAGTCTATCGAAGTCATCTTCAGTCTTCCCCCACATCAGCACCTTGACAAAAGGCAACTAATCTCAGCCGAATCGAAGTAAAGTTTTGAAGCTTATAAAGCGCGGCAATCATCTCGTTAGGGCAACTAATACCATAAAAATATCTATGTAAAGAGGTAAATATTTATCCAATTAAAACAAGAAGCAGGATGCGCAAGTTAGAATAGAAACCTATAAAGAACTATTGTATCAATGAACAGATGGGGCAAGAATAAAAAATCACAAACCTTCTTCAAGACATGATCTGCATCAGCAGAAAGACATAGTCTTTGCATATTTTCATCTGCAGAAATTTCTTTCCCTGCACAACACTTGTAATTTTTTCAGTAATCTCCAACACAGCAGAAGAATATGTTAACATCGTCATGGGAGATTCGCTTTCACATCAAACCTTCTTCAGATGCCAATTGTTCCCAGGCCTTCAGTTTTAGCGCTCTAGTATCGACCTGTAAAACATATGATGAAAAGCAGTAATCGACGGTGGATCAACAAAACACAAGTTAATCGGTAAAATCTATCGACGAAAATGCTAAATTTGTTTACCACAACATTATCCCATGAGAATATGAGCCCATAAGCTTCGTCGGGCTTCATAGCATATCGTATTCTTTGAAGAAATCCTTCTTGCATTCGATCATTCAAATAGTCCTAATGTGACAACAAAAACAGCCAAAAAGAAAGAAAAAAAATGGCACATATGTTCAATCACTGAACGGATTTAATTAACTGAAAATAACTTCTGCAACAGAGCAATTTTATCAAAACATCTTACCACATCAACTTTAAGCGGACCTTCAGGTCTAAAGGTCTCGAAACCTTCCCCATATTCAGCTCCAATTGCCTGCAAAAACACATAGAACAAGTAACGTAAATGTGCAATTCACTGATCGATGCAATATTTTACCATTCCTAACTGCAATACAAGAAAATCCAAGTCATACCACCAAGAGGCTAAAAAAAAACCCTAAACCCAAAAAAACAAGCAAATTCGTAAGATAGGGAATAACAGCTAAAGAAAGCGTAGTTAAAAGCACCTCTTCCATGAAAATCTTGTTGGGCTGCCCGTTTGTATCCGAACCAGAAGCTTTACACAGAACCATTGCTTTACTTCGCTCCCGTTCCACTGACGTCGAGCACTTTAATTTCTGTTTACAACAATTTCAAGATACAGCAAATAAAGACGGGGTTTTTTTTTTCTCAAGTAAGAAACACTTTTCATCGTCTTGTATGATAAAATCGCACCGTTAATCTCATATTGATAGGAGGAAGCTGCGACGGAAACGACCCCGGATGGAGGGGAATGGTTGGTAACGATGAGCTCCTCAAGCTCAGAGCATTCTCCATTTTTTCTGGCGAAAATTAATTTCTGATTTCTGTGTTGGGCTCATGAATATATAATATCTAAGCCGATTTAATTGGGCTTCTTATTGCCTTTTTTTTTTCACAATTCTCTTTTTCTTTCAATACAATATTACATATAATATTCTTGAACAGTCGCAGTCCAAAAGGACGAGTCAAAGATATTAATTATTACATGACTCATTTCTTTGACACGCAAACCTTGAATGAACTCACAAGCAATTACCACATATCACCTCATCATCAATACCATAGAAGCACCGTCGGTTTAAAAGCCTAATCTTCTTTCTCTGCAACCGAGAGCAGCTTAGTTTAATTTCATCTCAGCTGCTGTAATGCTTGGTGTTCATCGTTTCTATCTCGGCACTTCCTTTGTCGATGTAAGTAAGATCTCCCTCCTATAGCCAAATATCCCCATCCTTGCATATATATAATCTAACGTGATGTTCCACCCTAAAATAAATTGACAACATAGGTCCCAAGCTTATATGTATGTATGACATTGAATTGGGCTTTTTAACCAATACAGATATATAACAAATATTTCATAATTAATACTGAGCCAATAACAAATGAAAGCCCAATAATAATAAACCCTACATTATTAGGTTTTTGTTTCACACGAATGAATCGTCGCTCACCCAATCATCTTCTTCCCCACAACCACATCACTGTTACCCTCGCCCATCGTCTTCCTCCTCTCCTCATCCACTACATCTCTTGCCGCATCGTCCGCATCCACTACGTCTCAAGCAGATCCCGCTCAGATGAGGCCGTGACGACCGAGATCTTGTCGTGAGGGGTGTTTTTTTTAACCGATTTTTGAACCGATTAACCGAGATCTTGTCGTGAGGGGTGTTTTTTTTAACCGATTTTTTTAACCGATTTTTGAACCGATTAACCGAGATGTCGCCGGACTATTCGCCGATTAATCGGTTACGCCGCTTAGAGGCCCCGAATAGGGCCTTTTTCATATCCGATGAGCGCGCCTAGGTCGCGTTTTGCAATAATGGTCATAATTGTTTTATCTAAACAATGTGAGATTGAATTTCACACTTAAAATCCTCAAACACAAAGACACACCAAACATGTCCCCTTCAGTGTCAATCATTTGATACCGCCTTTTTCGTTCAACGTAATATGTTGACCACCATCAATGTTACAATGACGTTTGGTAGAAGCACCAACCCATATTTGACCTACTCTCAATTGAGCAATGAAAGCAATCCGCACTATCTTTGCAAAGATCAGTAGCATAATTTAAACATCGTATTTGGGCTATATCCACACTCACCGCACCATTTATAAATATATATGATCTCCTCTAACCCAAAACAAGTGCCTTACATATAAATGCATGTGGGGTTGTACCGTTTTTCTTGTTTTTAAAAGTCAAATAATTAAGGAAATAGTATAAATGGAAGTTAATAAAATTTAGTGAATTCTATCGCTATTTATTCTTCACTTCGATGATTTTTGAAGGATTTTGCGGATAATTATTGATTTTGATTTTCCTTGAATTTTGGTCTGCTTAAACGTTCTTCGTTGGCCTTTGGCTCGATTACGAATCTTGATAAAATCTTTAAGATTTTGTGAAGAGGTCTTCTCGAACATTTTTCTTGGGCTTTTGGACTTGATCACAAACTTAACACTTGAACCTCTTTTGAGAGTTGATGAAGATGCTTTCTCGAACATTTCTTCGTGGAATTTTGGACCTGATCACGAATTTAATGGTCGAACGTGAGTCCTTTGACTTCATGGGTTTTTGGACTTAAGCACGAGCTGGAACTTAAGATTTGTCGAAGATGCCTCCTCGAGTTTCTTTGTGAGCTTTTGGACTTGACAACGAACATAAAACTTGAACTTAGTAAATGCCTAGGTGGAGAGGCCTTATTGAAGTTGATGCGCATGCTTTCGAGCTTTCTGGCGGGTATTGCTCCTTGATTTCTTAGATTCCTTGAAGAAAGTCTTCAAGCAACGTCTTCGAATAGTCTTGAATTTGATCAGGTGCTTTCAAGCTTTCACACGGGTCGTGCACCTTGATCTCCTTGACGAACATCTTCAAGTTCCGGTTAAAGTTGATCCACGTACTTCCGAGGTTTTACATGAGTCTTGCGTCTTGATCTTTTACCTTCCTCGATGAACGAATTCAAGTTTCGTCTTCGAGTTGGTCCGCGTGCGTCCGACTTTTCACGCGGGTTTTGCGTCTTGATCTCCATCTTCGAGCTAATACGCGTGCTTTCGATCTTTCACGCAGGTTTTGCGTTTGAAAGTTCTGTTTCGAGTTGATATGCATGTGTTCGAGGTTTCTTACGAGTCTTACGCCTTGATCTCGTAGCTTACTCGAGAACGTCTTCAAGTTCCGTTTTCAAGTAGTCTTGACGTTGATCCTTGTGCATCCGAGCTTTCACACGGGTCGTGCGCCTTAGTCTCGTAGCTTCCTCGACGAGTTTCTTCAAGCACCATCTTCGGGTTGATTTGACGCATTCGTCTTTAGATTCATTTCTTCAAATGTTGATTTTAATACGAAGAACTTCGCACATAGAATTTTAGAATACTTTAGATGCCTTATATCAAATTGTTCCGAAGTCTTGTATTCTCTTTCGTCTTCTCTTTGTTGTTGTTGGAACTTCTGAAGCCTATTATTTATAGTTGTATAGAATCGACAAAAATAAAAATTATATTTCCTAGATTGATTTTGTCCATATTTAAGTATCCTATCCATATTTGGCGAGTTTCCTTTCCATATTCGATATGTTTTGATCCAAATCTGTACAAGTATTACATAAGATTTTTTTACGTAAGGGAAATAGAAGTTTAATTAGTTGATTTTGATTTATTGAAATTAATTTAGTAAATCTTAAAAATAGTATAATTAGACATTTCATTTTTTATTGTCGACAAATGCCCCTATTTCAAATCTCAGTAACAACATTTGGGGGAAATGTGCTTGTCATCTGATTATGAAAGACAGTAATTTTGAAATTCCAAACTCATGCACGTTAATGGACCCTTTCGAAAATGTTTTGAAGTTGACCGATGATGAGACAATCCAATGCGAACCCGAGCAACCTATTAAGGATAAGGTGGAAAAGGAACGATACACATATTAGTGATAAAAATGCGAAATAAAATCATACTTCACGAAAAAAGTGATAAGGGTTCCAAGTTGTTTTACCCTTGTTGCGTGATTGCCAGCGTAACGCCGATTCCCTGTCTGAGAAACCGCTTTTTGGATGAATGCATCACATCTGTCTTTGCACAAGACTCACACAAATCCGTATGTAGTGCATAACTCCCATAACATGGTTGGAGGAGATTTCGATTTTGGCTATAAATATTTCGAGTTTTACTCTAAGTGTATCTCGAGAGTTTTTGGTCTGACGGCTCAAAGAAATAATATGTTCTTAGCTAAGGGTTCTTGAAAATTCCATAAGCTAGCTAGGCTCGTAAATCTTCAGTCCTTGATTAAGAAAACCGACTAGCCTCTATTTAGTTTACGGGGCAATTACGATTCATGCCTCATTTGAGTTTAAAAATAGAGTTCAGACCCTTGTCAGAAAAAGTATAGTTTTTGAGACATATTTTATTTAGAGTGAATGACCCAAACTTTGTACTGACCAAAATATCCTTAAAATATAAAAGAAATGATATCATACGCTTGTTTTTTGTTATCATGTTATATTTTCACAGACATGTGAAGTGTAACAGAACGCTGGTATTGTGTTGCTATAGGGTTCATATGTAGTATAAACAAAATAAAATTTAACTCCTAGTTACTAAATCACCCGTATATTTTATTTTCATTCGCACGAACACCCCCTGCACCAAATCAAGTCCGATGTGTGCTCGAGTATTTAATATGACGTCGAATGCTTCGTAAGATTAGCGATGGGTTTTTTCGAAATTCCTGACACAAATTAGAAAAAACAATTGTGAATCGAAATATAATTCGAGTGATACATAGATTGTACATTACACCGCGTCACCTTGTTGGCTTCATCATTCGCCATTCAAAGTTAACGGAACTGAAATTAAAAAATCGAACCTTATCGCAAACCATACCGAAAACTTAGTTTTCCGTACAGAAAAGTTTTTGATACACAAAAGTTTTTGATATAAATTCTTCAATAAACTATTTTTCGATATAATAAGTTTACGATACTAAAACTTTTCGATACCAAAACGTTTCGATACATAAGAGTAGCGCAAACTTCTATTAAAAAGTGACGCTTAAACCTCATATCGCAACGCTCATTTGCATAGCTCATGCGAAAGTTTGCCAAAGTTTTCGGGTCTCACTTGGAAAAGTTTTGTCACTTGACTTTTTGATACCAACAGAAAAACTTTTCCATACCACATACTTTGCGATAACTTGCAAAAACTTTGCGATATATATCATTATAAAAGTTTGCGATACAGAAACTTTCCAGTACACAAGGTTTGCAGTAAAGGAGCTTTTTGATACTCGAAAGTTTTCGATACTTAACTATGTTTTAGATTAAGTTTTCAATATCTAAAACAACAGTTTTCAATACACTAATACAAGTTTCCGATACACATAAAAAAACTTTTCAAGACATTTATAGAACTTTTTGATACACATAGAAAACATAGAAAACTTTTCGATCTATTGATATCACAAACCAAAGTGTATTGCAAACTATAAAAACTTTTTATACTTAAACTTTTCGACGCTTAACTTTTTAGTCCAAAACTTTTCAATATCCAAAATTTACAATCTAAAAACTTCTCAGATTTACGGTCCGAAAGTTTTGAAAAACTCAAACTTTACAGGTCAAATTTTTTTTAGTACATTTTATATCCAATCAACATGTACACACGATCCAAATCCAACAAATATAAAAAACAATGGGCCCTTCGGCTTAATTTGAAGTATGCTTTTCAGACAGTGATTTATATGATAACTTTCTTGCTTTATAGGAAGACAACTTACCTAAAGCTCAAGATAACATCACTAGTCTAGAATCTAAGCTACAAAATTCTGAAGCAGAAGTTTGTGCTATGAGTCTGACCGAAAGTCTACATGCCTTTGAACTTGAACGAAATAAATTATAGATCATGATAAGACTCTAAAAGAGTTAGAAATTATATGAATCAACAGTCGAGGAACACACACTCTAAGATTAAAATCTAGAAAACATTCTTGCGAAGAGAGGTCAAACGGACCAAACGATATTTTTAAATCAGCCGAAGGATATAAAGTTATATTATCCTTTAGAAGGCTTGAGATTTCAAAATCCTTGTAATGTAAAGAAGATAGATGTTACTACAATTTTATGACATTAGGTACATGCATTTAGGACTAAACAAGCTAATATCTGTTGTGGAGCATCTGAATAAATGATCTCGAAGATTCAAAAAGGAAAACTAAGGTCACGGGTGAAATTTCGTTAGACTTCTCAGAATTGGACGATAGTTATAAGAGAAGGAAAATTCCTTTATCTAATGACTATGAATCATTCATAATTCCTCAAATGAAACCGTGTTTAACGGAAAAAAATGTTTTAAATTCTGAAAAACCTAAATCTAATTTTTGCTATACGCCAGATATAATTTGTAAAATTGTTGAACTGCATGCGTATCTGAAATCTGAAAGAATATGTTTTCGAGCGGAAAAGGAAAACCTTTTAAAGGAGATTTTATTTCCCAAAAGCTCCCCAAATGCAAGCACAACTTCAACCTTCTCCCCGTTTTAATGATATTTCTAACGATAAATCCTAAAAATAGGTTAGGACAACAAAAAATACCACTTTTGTTCCAAAAACTAAAATTGCTTTTACTACTCATTCTCAGTGAAGGGTGACCGAAGCGGAATTTTACTTAAAAGCAAAACAAAACGAACAACTTGGGAACAAAAGAAAAATAAGATAGGAGAAATCTACATTATTATTTTGCAAAAAAAAAAAAAAAAAGGAACACCATTTTTAGGAACAAAATCTTTCCTCTCCCATTCATAATCAGAAAGTTTTGAAGAAGACTTTCCAAATTCAAGCAAAAAAATCTTCATCATTGTGTGAAGTTGTATCATAGGAAATACAATTTATCTACTTACGACGCTTATAATGCTATATGGTCTTATTCATACTTAAATATCCCGTTAAAGTACATTATGAAAACATCTTATGAGAGTGGTTGAGGAGAAAATTTGTAAAACTTCTAGACCTAGACTCACATTCACCTGAGCTAAAGTTTCTCTTCCGTGTCAGATTAAATTTGGACTCCTAAATCGGAAATTAGGCTAAGTAGTCAAAAGCATATATGGGTTCAGAAGACTGCATTAAAAGGATGATTTAGGATTAAAATCAAAACTGACACAAACTATGCCTAACTCTTTTTCTGCTTATAAGAAAGTAGTCATATTACAATCGATACCAAAGTCCCGATAATCTTCTTTGCAGATCTCTCATGTACGGTCCTTGAAGTTAGTTGCTCACATACATGATAAAGGAGAAAGTGTTGATGAAACTACAACTATACATAATTTAAAAGATAAATGATACATTTTAAATATACATGAGTTAAAATGATTTAAGAGGTTTCATACGATAAACATGCATATGAGCTGATAAAACAAATTCAGATTTTTCGGAAATTTTATGTTAAAAGACAAAAGGTACATTATAGGTTAAGCATACGGTTAAAGGAAAATCTATTTTTAAATCTCGGTATGCATATGAGCTAAAAAGAAAAATACCATATTTTTACAAATATACATTTTAAATGGTACATTATGACTATATATGTGTCACAAGAAAAGTAAATTTTCAAATTTACGCATGTGAGATGAAAAGGAAAAATTCTAAATCTTTAATGAATCTAAGGGCCGAAAAATATAGCATGAATCCACTGATGGATTAAATGGTATGAAATGCGACGCATTTGACATAGCTAAACAAAGAGGATGTATCCCTCGTCAGTCATATGAAACTAGATTTTTTTGACGAAGAGGTACCGAACATGGTTTAAGTGGTACTAGATGCCGCTTATTTAGTAACTCGAATCAAATTATGATAAACAATTTCAACATTCTTGGTAAACACTTCTTGGGTAACAAATAATAGGGCAAGAGGATATATCGAAACCACCGACGACACCTAAAAATCAATGAAGCCGCTACTCCAATGTTAGTGGTCGAATAAGGTTAAATGGACATCAATTTCTCATGGATTTTCATAATCAAAGAACTTTTTGAAGTTTATATGGAATAATACTTCAAACTCAATTCGTTGGTGAAATGATCGACTTTAATGACCGAATAATGTGAAATCGACTAAATTTGTTCATTGATCTTAGTAATCGATGAGAATTATTGATGTTAATCATGGAATAACGAACAAGTCAGATGGTACCGAAGATAGAAACATTTGTTAATTAACACGCTACCTGCATAACACTTTCTACGACAATTATAACACAAGTATTGTAGTACATAACTAATATTGCCGCAAATACAACACATCATTCAGAAAAAATAAAGGTTCATTTATTGTAATTAACACATTTTTTATACAAGCAATGTAATGCGAGGAATGTTACGAAAGCTGCCAATGACACTCAAAACAGCTGAAATCTCGACGTTATTGGGCGGATAAGGTTAAATCAACATCAATTTCTCACGGGTCTTAATAATAAAGGAAAATTATTGACGTTGTCCCGAAATAATATTTCAAACCAATTCGAAAATTTTGGGGTGAATTCTCAACTTTAACGATCGAAAATTGTGAAGTCAACTCGATTAATCATGAGTCTTAATAATGAACGAAAATTATTGATGTTAATCATGGAATAATGAGAAAATTAGCTTTCTCCAAAATTGAAATGTTTTTTAGCTTAATAACACTTTCGGCAATTATAACACATGTATATGCCAGAAAAACACTTCTTTAAGAACATTCTAGAAGGTTCTGGATTGTAAGAGAATATTACCACATTACGTACAAATAATACCCCATGCCCGTAACTGAATAACAATACAATCTCAATTTTGAACACATTTGTAGAAATTGGGACCGCATAAGAGGTTCCTAGTACCACAATACTAGTTCGAAAAACTTTGTTAATAAATGTGCTTTTTTTTTTTTCGGATGTATAAGATTGTCATTCATGAAATATAAGGATTGATGATGTTAAACCACCATATTCCTTTAAAAGACACGTTCATCGAATCTTGTCCAATTTTGATGTTAGTAGCCATGTAAACATATAATCCTTCATGGAAAAACATAGGCTACCATTCTCTTGCAATGAAACATTATATATGAATTTTATCACTATCATCTTCCAATTCAACATTAGACTCTAGCATAATATATGAATTCAACGAAAGAGATGGTAGCCAATGTTTTACATTGAACACATACTTAGTTACATGACTAATGACTTCAACATTAGACTACTAACATAACCATTTAATAACGTGTATTTTTAAAAAAAAATTGTGGTTTAACTTCTTCAAAACAAATATATCCACGAATGTCAGTATCATACTTCCAAAAAAAAGTACATTTATGAAAAAATTAATCGAATTAGTAATGTAGTATTAAGAACCTTTTATGTAGTACTAATGTATACTAATGCGTTATATAACAGGTTTTTATTGTTTTTTCCACACTCACATGGTGTATAATTTGTAGGTAATGTGGCAGCACCGTACGCAAGAACATCCCTGACAATTCTGAAGCTTCTAGAATGTTGTTACGAAGTATTTCGTTTTCATGTATATGTTATAATCAGCGCATAAAGTGTTATTAAGCTCGACAATATTTAAATTTTGGGGAAAGCTAATTTTCTCATTTTTCCATGATTTCGTTCATTATTAAGACCCATGATTTTGAGTTTAATTCACAATTTTCGACCATTAAAGTTGAGATTTCACACCGAGCTTTCGAATTGGTTTGAAGTATTATTTCGGTACAAACATCAACAATTTCCCTTTATTATTAAGATCCTTGAGAAATTAATGTCGATTTAACCTTATTGGCCCAATAAGTCGAGATTTCAGCTGTTTTTAGTGTCGTTGGCGGTCGTAACATTCATCGCGATCCATTGCTTGTGTACAAAACATCTTATGTTTGCGGCAATATTAGTTATGTACTACAACACTTTTGTTACGCTGGTAGCTTGTTAATTAACAAATGTTTCAATCCTCGGTCGCATCTGAGTTCTTTGTTATTCCATGATTAACATCAATAATTCTCGTCGATTAGTAAGACTCATGAACAAATTGAGTTGATTTCACATTATTCGGCCAATATTCACCCATAAATTAAGTTTGAAGTATTATTCCATTATAAACTTCAAAACATTTCGTTGAAAATTCATGAGAAATTGAGGGAGATTTAACCTTATTATGACACTAACGCGGAGATCGTAGCGGCTTCATTGGTTTTTTGGGTGTTGTCGATGGTTTTCGATATGTTCCTCTTAGCCTCTTGTTTGTTTCCCAAGAAGTGTTATCCAGAATGCACATGTGTTTGTTTTGCGATGATCTCCAAACATCATAGTGATCCTCACATCACCTCCTCATCACTGCGTTTGTTTAACGTAGGTGATGACTCATCACCATGATGGAGGATCAACTAGGTGATCAAAATGGGTGATATTCCAGCTTTTGGATCACCCCAAAAAGCAAGGTGATCCTCCATCACCGTGACGGGTTGATATTTTCAATTTTACTTTGGACAAATTACCCATTATTTATTTCTTATATACCTTTCTTCCTATTTTTACTTACATAACTAACATATTTAAATCTTAAAATATATATTTAATTCTTTTAAAAAAAATAATTACATTGAAGAATTATACTTAAAATTTAAAAAATATTGAAGAATTATATAAAATACTTACAATTAATGCTTAAAAATAATACTTAATATTTAAGCATTAATCATTATCGCGTACAATATAATCTCAAAACGAACATATTAAGACACTTAAACTGCATAATGTATGTAGGGTTAAATATGGCATTTACACAACATCACCTCACACATCACTACGATTAAACAAACACAATAGTCTAATATCATCTCGATATGCAAAATGAAATATCATCACAAAACAAACATCGTGATGATAAATCACCTTGATCCACATAACAGTGATACACACATCACGGTAATGTGCGTATCACGATAATGTTGGATCGCCTCAAACAAACACCCCCTAAGTGTTATCCAGAATGCACATTGTTATCTAGCGAGCGTTTTATCTAGCGGGCGTCAAAATTCTTCGTTCTTTCACGATTAATATCAATTATTCTCGTTGTTATTAAGATTCATTATCAATTTTACCTAATTCGGACAATAAAATCCAGATTTCCCCGTTTTCAAGAGATTTTCGAATTGATTTTAACACATTATTTCATCATAAACTTCGAAATTTTTTGTTGATTATTAACACCCTTGAGAAATTATCGTCGATTTAACCTTATTCGGTCATTAACGTCGAGATTGAGCCGACTCTCGAACGTAATTTTTGGTTTTGATCGAACATGATTTTTGGTTCGATTTGTTGAGAGATATAATGACAAACATGTGTAATTTTCGCAACGAGGGGCAAAAGAGTCTTTTCCCTGCAAATAGGTCCTTAACTTTAAGATAAACTTAAAATCGGTCCTCATCTCTATTTTTAAATTTTTGGGGCCTGAATTCTAATGAAAAATCCTAATATGGCCTGAAATCTAATTAACCCTAAGTTTATTTGAATTCATGGTTGCTCGCACCTTTTTCTTAACAACAAAAGACTTCGAAGTTTTAAACTTTGCTCCAAAATCAGTTGGAAACTTTATTATATTGTCATTTCCTACCGGTTTGGAACATGTCCTACTTATAGAAGACGATACAGACTTGTCATAGTTACATTATTACAGATCTTGCAAGTGTCATACTACAAAAGTCAAAAAGATGTAAATTTTTTCTTTCTTCGTCATCTAATATTATTTATTATATATTTTAGGTGACACTTCTGATGCTATCTTCAGACTTCAAAGCCTACGTCTACTCAGGTGATTCATACTCCAGCCGGTCTAGTATGACCGTCGAAACCAATCCACATGCGACGGTTGTTAATTAGCAATCGTCGCTTATGGTGAAGTATAGTCGACAGTTAACAAACGTCTCCTATTAGGTCTCCTATTAGCTATTAGTGTATGCTAAAATTCGGTGCCATATGAGCTTTTCTAGTGTGGAATGCCGAAAAAAAAACTTTTAATCATCTCCTTATAAAGTACTACATTTAAAAAAACAAATACTATACCAGCACGCCCAATAGTACACAATAAATTAAAATTGGCACTGCATATATAAATAAGGTATGATTTTCGAAAACATAATCTTATTACTATCGAAATATATCTTCACAATTACATAAGCTATATTGGCGCCTAACTAACTTTATTAGCGTGAAATGACGAAAAATAACTTTCAATCATCTCCCTATAAAGGCACTACTAATATAGTAGCACGTCTAACGGTACATAAATTATGAATTGCATAACATTCATATAAAAAAAGTAGATTTTTTCATCAAAATAAACCTTACGCGTCCAATGGTACACAATTTATTATTGTTGTGTTTTTATTTTTTATAATGAATAAATTTTGACATTGTAGTGATGGTCCAAAGATGAACTAAAGCGACACGTACCTTGGTTAGAGCGTCGGTGCATTTTCTAAATTAAATAAATAACAAATAATAAAAGAAAAAAAAAAAGAAAAAGACGAGAGAACTGGAAATTGGTACACAAACAGATTCACTCGAAATCTTGTCAGTTTTAGCAAATCCATACACTTGCAATGATACGATATCCAGCTCTCCGAAATATTACAAGATACAATGATATCGTATGATGTACAAGACGAACATCAACAACACACATCCCTCACTAAGTCGCAATTCATATTATTACTCTAAAATAGGATTAAAGTGTGTCATGACTACCTTACCAACGATGGAGGAAACCACCTTCTTCACACTGTTTACCGGACAAGAATAACCTTTAATAAACCTCGGAGTACCAAAGCACAATGTCGAATTAGGAGACTTTGATGTCCCGAACAGATGGTCGTCTTCATCCTCAAGCCCAAATCTTATGACAGCAGTCGTCGATCTCGAACGTGGGTTCCGCGGCGTTGACGGTGCAGAATAAGACGAAGATGAGGAAGATGAAGAAGCTGAACTCAACATAGGCGAAGAGGAAGCACCATTGACTTTCTTTGAATTCACTCTTTGGAAAATAGAACTCAGAAGCTTCTTAGAATAATATATTTTGTGGGCTTGGTTCGAATTCGTTTTCTGCCGGCTGGGTCGGTGATAAGAAGGTGGCGGAGTAAGCGGCGGGAGTGGTACGTCGTTGAACGTGTGCTTTGGTGTTCCGGGCTGAGATTCCCATAAGAACGGTACCGAACCAGCCGCTCCACCGTAGTACAACACCCTGAAGGATGACTCACCGGGCTGCTGCTGCTGCTGCTTTGACGAGTTGTACCTCGGCCTCGCAATAGCCAAATGGGGGAGATTCCCATTTTGCACTGGCATTTTTTTTTTCGTTTCGTTTAGTTTAATGTAGGTAGAGAGGAGTTGAGAGACGTGCAACCAAGAAATATATCTATATATAAATCTTATAGCTGTAGAGTAAAAATATATCATTTTAAATGAAAAACATATAATAATAATAATAATAGAATATATATGGAGTAGAAGAATAATATTACTATAGAGATGATGACTTCAGACGGCATTAATTAGATCTCCGGGTAAGATGGTCGGTTTCTACTTTCTTCGTCTCTTCTTTCTCGTATTTAATAGTTCATTCTATTTTTATTTATTATTTATCTTATTGTGTATAATTCGTAATGAAAAGTAGAGCGTGGTTTACTTCCCTAGCTAGCACGATGAATTCCATAATTGGTCTTGTCTGTGTTGATTCATTATCTCACTTGAAGATAATATGTGTTGTCGGCACAGAAAACCCTAACATGATAGATACGAATAATTGCAATATTAAATCGAGGAATACTTATAGGAACATGTCATTGAATATACATGGTTCAATATCAAGAATAACATAAAAATCAATTCCATGGATAACTACTATTATTGCTGTTTCACGATGGAATGGATCATCATCTAACAACTAAATCAATTTATATTGTGAATAAGAAGTCAAATTCATTTTATACCTTTTTTATCAATTGTTTATTTTCTTTTGCCGAAATCTATATATATTCCATATTTTTAATTCTTAACAAAGCATAAAAATAATTATACGTAACTGTCGATTGCTCAACTACCCGGAAGAGAACGATATATCAACTTTGAATATTTCATTGATCAAGAAAATGAATAAAACGAGCATAACATGTACTCCCGAATCAAAGCCATGAGACTATCCACGCAAGGTGCAGATATCAAGACAGACGCACGTGACTTCGTCACATGTATCTATAAATATAATCATAAATAAGGCAAATAACAGTTATGATAATTAAATTGGACTTGGTATATTTGACTTTCTACTGAAATTAAAAAATGACTAATATTATATAAACATAAACCACACCTTACTGACGTATATTTAAAGTAATCCATGTGCTCTGGTACGAAAAATAAATGCGCGATATTGAAATTAGATTATATGGTCGTAATGGAGAAGAGTGACCAGATTTGATATGTTATACCAGAATTATCCCTGAATTTGAACTTCAGAAAATTCACCCACTTTAGATCTTTGCATGCTATTAAATTAAGTATTAATTTATCGCGACACTTTTTAAGTAAACGATAATGTCATTTTATAATATCTATTCAGCAATTTTACAATTGAATCAATAAACAAAAACTATTGAAAATAATGAGCACGGAAAAAGATAGAAATATTAGTACCTCAATTGCAACCATTCTTTATCGTCAATTGCAATTACTTCCTCATGCACTTTTGTCATTATACAATCAGGATGTAGAACTCAATTGTTTGAACATCAATGCCACCATTCCATTTTATAGATCTATTTTATAACAACATTGCAAACTCTTATTCAAAAAGAATACTCTTATACAAGTAGGCTTGTCACTTTGGCGGGGTTTCCCCGTCCCCGGGGGTTTCCGCCCCGAATAGAGCGGGGAATCCCATATTTCTCCCCACGGGGTTCCTCGCTCTGTTTCCCGATATTATTATAATATTTAAATAAAATTTATTATACCATTTTTATCTTATTATAATTATAATATTTAAAATAATATTTGTTATACCCTATTTATATTATTAAAATATAAATAAATATTTAAAAAATAATTTAAATAATATATTCAATTATAAATTATGGTATAATTAGTTCTTTTTTTTTGGCAAAATTAGAAGATTAGGTCACTAAGTATACAAGTTTTCATTTTTTGGTCACTATGTTTGATAATTGCAAAAGTATGTCATTAACTTTGTATGTCAAAACAATTTTGGACCATATTTTCAATTTTAGGTCACTAAATATATATTTTTTCGATTTTGAGTCACTAAGGATATATTTTTTCGGTTTTGGGTCACTAAGTATACATGTTTCATTTTTGAGCCATCATGTTTACAAAGTTCGTTACCAAATGAGTCACCCGAAATTGCAAAATGTATATACGTAGTGACCCAAAATTGAAAAATATATTCTTAATGATCTAAAATTGAAAACATGACCTAAAATTGTTTTTGACATAGTGACCTAATTTTGTAATTATCAAACATAGTGACCCAAAGACGAAAACATGTATACTTAGTGACCTAATCTTATATTTTTCCCTATTTTTTTAAAAATCAATTTGTGGGGCAGAGGAATGCCCGCGAGGGTGGGATTCCTGCGGGAACGGGAACGGGGACGATTCATCCCAGTGTACTTGGCGGGCCGGGCCGGGGATTAAATCCCTTCTCCTGCCCCTCCTCGTTGATATCCATACATATGAGAGAAGAAAACTGTCATAAGACAGAAAACAAACTCCCATATGTGAATAAAAAAAATTAAAATCGAAAACACCGAAATTGAGAAAGCGAATGGAATAATGGGTGCTTCAATTCGATTGTCCGGACCGTGATAGGAAGATATTTGTAGCCGCCGATAGAGAAAAAAATAAATTAGGGTTAATTATGTGAGAGGTTTTTTTCTGTGAGATTTTCCAGATAAATAATTTATCACGGCATAAGTATTGTAATAATAATGGTAGTAAGTTTTAATAATGCTAATTTATAATACTAACATGGTCTCTATTGTGGGCCATCTATATTAGACGGCCTCTACTATTGTAACCATATTCCATCAGTAAACGTTAGCCGTTCGGGTGGTTATCCAAAACATCACCGTGATCATTTTATCATATTTTCATCACAGCGTTTGTTTATCATAGGTGATGAGTCATCACCTTAATGAAAGATCGTCTAGGTGACAAATACATGGTGATATTACAACTTTTTAATCACCCCAAAAAACCTAGGTGATCTTCCATCACCGTGATTGGATGATCTTTCTAATACTCTTAAACATTAATCCCTTATATACTTGTATCTCTTTTTTAGCTATATAACTAATATATATAAATTTTAAAATATACCTATAATTAAAAAAATAAACATCAAACCTATATTCAAGAATTAAATATAAAATTTATAATTAATGCTTAAACAAAATTAAAACGTCATATTGAGAAGCGCATTAAACTTAATCACGCCAAATCTTACAATAGAAGCATATTAATCCACACTATCTAGCTAATGTACATAAAATCAATTTACGCAACATCACCCCACACGTCATTGTAGTTAAACAAACACAATATTCCAAAATCACCTTGACACGCAAAATGAAATATCACCATGAAAACAAACATTGTGATAATAAAGCACCTTGATCCATATTCCGGCGATACTGACACCACAGTGATGTGAGTAGGACCGTGAGGTTGTGTTACTTCAAACAAATACCCCTTAAGGCCCTTATCGAAAATCATTAATAAGAAAGTACACAACATACAACACTTCACTTTTCACTCGGTACACCGAGTTCGGTCCATAAGAGACTCATCTTTTGCTTCGGCTAATATATTTGGGCTTTTGTTGCGTATATAGGTATTTGTTGCGAATATACTCTCGCAATGACATACGATGTCTAAATGTAATAGGAATATAAATAAATGTATTATTCTTTTTTTATTCGATTTATTGTATTATTCGAATATATCTATTTTTTTGGAAAAAAAATTGTTTATTTTATGTTATTATTTACAGACATATTATTTTCTTACTGAGTATTCAGTAACAAGATTAAATAAAATCCAAATATTGCTAGTTTAGTTACTGATTCTCATGAATGAGAGAGGGGCACAAGTGGCCTATTATTCTCGGGTATTACGTCTAGAAGTCTTAGGCCAAAGGCCATTGTATGTCCCGAGTACGACTATATTTGATGACGACTCTTAAGTGTTGTTTAACTAGTTCGCTTGAAAAGTTGGAGGTCGTAACATTGATGCAGGACGAATTATAGATTAATTGTATTTAGACATATGAAGGTTCCAAAGTATCCAACCGATTATGAATTTAATGAATAATCGGTTAAGGATTACCCGAAGTTTATGTAGCGGAAGCGATTATGGTTGCTTCGTTCATTGCCTGAGGGAGAACTATAAATGCGAACACTTGAGCAGCTAAAATCTTCTCTTTAACTTTTCGATTCTTGTTTTTTTTTTTCAAATGTCAACTCTACTCCTACGCTCTAATGTGTACAAAAGTATATATTATCTATTTATGATATATTTCTATAATTAGTCCTAACAAAATGCTAATTACACTTGATCCCTAAACTACTTATATATATTGCAAGACCAAAATAACATTATTTATTGAACACAATAAAATGGGCCTTATAATCTCCCCATTCGTGTTCAATATGTCTGAGTTGAGCACTTTGTGTTCAATATTCAATTTAGCACTTGTTATCTCTGTCTTGCATAAATGATTATCTGAGTCCTAACAAACTCCCCCTATTTTACAATCTCCTTTGTCTGGCCTTATAATCTCCTCTGGAAATCTTTAAGTTCATCGTCTTTTGATCTTCTCTACTCGGCAACGAATCTTCCTTCTAATTTTTTTCCTAAAAGGATTCTTGTTGAAGCTTGTCTTACTTAGGTCGGAAGAAGTCTGAAGTTTCTTGTTGGAGAAACTATCTTTATTTGAGAATCTCCCCTTTTTGAGATCAATCTATATTGAAGAATCTTCCCTTTTTGCGTTTAATCTCTCCCTTTAATATTGAAGAACCTCGCCCTTTTGTGTTCAATCTTCTGACGTTGGAGAATCTTCCCTTTTTGATATTGGAGAGTCGTACACAGATGACATCGACAACATCTTTAGGTCGAAGTGTAGGAGACCCTAATTATGGTGGTCTTGCCGTCACGCTGGGACCTTGGCACTTTCGACATGCTGACACTTTCCCCCCTCATGATGAACGGACTTATAGAGATCGTCATGTCGTCTTCTCAAGATGAGCGTGTCGTCGTGACAAGTAAACGAGGTAGAAGACGAGAAGGCAATAACTCAACGGAGCCACTTAAGCATTCCGTCGTCACGACGTCAAAGAAAATTTCTGAGACGTGGCCTGTAGGGATATAACTTGTAAGACTGGGGCCACTTAGGCTTTCCGTTGACATAGATCCAGAAACTAGCTTTAGAGGGTGACATAATTCCATTGTTGTACTTGATGTTGCAACGACGGGTCTTCCTTCAGTTCCCCGAAGCACATCTAAAATAGACGTGTGTATGGAATTTCTTTCTTGGTCACAAAGTCCACATACGAAAAGTGTGTGTGTATCCTAGAAAATTATGAAAATATAGGGAATGGGGACATTAAACTCGATGGAGCAATGAAGACGTGATTTGAGGCACCACTTAGTTCAATATCTCCCACTTCCGAGCAAACTGGTGATAGTAGACCTAGTTTTCCTTGAGTATGTGAAACACTTTTCTGTTGGAAGACAAGTGAGTGGGTAAGGCTCGGTTGTGTGTGCGCCGTTGGACCTAAAGCAGCGACTTCTCCCTAGAGCTGAGTAAATCACCACCTCCACCTATGGAAGTGGTCCGGAGAATTTGTGATGTGAGAGAGATATGCAATGTCAGCTCACCGGAGACAGTTGTTTCGTTTAACTGCTTTGTCGTACCTCGTGTTGTTTGCCGGTCTTGTCAAAAGTTTCCAAATCATCATTAGAGTCATTTGTCTCGTTGTGTTCGTATGATACAAAAGGCGTGACAATTAGTCTCTCAATGCTTACACGCGGTTATGTTCTGGGGTTAGATTCAGTTGGGTCTGACTGAATCAGGATACTGAAATTTAATACATCCGGTAGTAATTTGATGAGTACTGCGTCATTTGAATCAGGAAGTCGGAGCAAGTCGCTTCGAGTTAGTGTTACAAGCCACCGTCGCCTTTTAGAAATACTTGAACTTTGGAGACTCCAGATTCTCAATGGAATTTTGTCTTCGCATGTCGGGGATAATATCCATGAAGTGTGCGATGATGAGATGGGTTTTTCGGATGTCGGGGATAATATCTATATTTTTTTTATAAATTTTTAAAAATATAATACGAAAAAGTAAAAATTCTCCCCCTCAAATCATGTATATATTGGTTTAAATATTTAAGAATCTCTCCCCTCAATTTATGCATTTTTATTTTTTCCCCCATTAAAAAATATACTAATCGTTCTCTGTCAAATTAAGCACATTTTAAACAAAGAGAGAATTTTCGCCTTTTAAATCATGTAGTCGAAGAGTAAATTTTATTTTCAAATTAGATGCATACTAAAGATGTATTTCTCCTTAAGGTATGGATATGAAAATGTACATTGTTTTCTCCCATAAGAATTTAAGAGTATTGAGATACACTTCTCTGTGTCAAAACATTTCCAATATCAATCAAAACACTTTAAACATGAACATTAAGCATTGTTAATAGATGGAAATGAGTATAATATCAATCAATAACACCAGATTCATCATCCGATTAGCAAAACAGGTCGAATTTCGGAAAAATTCAATGGAACAATAACATGAACCGTAAAGAACAAAATTCGGCCGAACTCACAATCTCAAAAAAGACCGATTAATTGATCGAATTGCATCAACTTATAGTTCCCAACACTCGATTAATCAGCTAAACAAGCAAACATGTAGAACTTTCTAAGAGTCGATCGTGAAATTTGCATAACGGTGAACGTGATTCATAACTTTGAACCGAAAAATTCGAACTAAATAATCAAAATTCAATCCAAATTCGAATGGTCTGCAGTTGAAGGTTCCAAATTATCCAACTTATTATGAATTTAATGAAGAATAGGTTAAGGATCACCGAAGATTATGTAGCGGAAGCGGTTGGGATTTTTTCGTTAATTGCTTGAGAGAGACATATAACGAAGAACACTTGAGTTACTAAAATCTTCTCTTTTACTTTCCGATTCTTCTTTTTCAAATGTCAACTCTACTCCTTACATTCTAATATGTAAAAGTGTAAATACCATCTAATTCTGATATATGTTTATAAGTAGTCCTAACAAAATGCTAATTAGACTTTAGCCCTATACTTATATATATTGCAAAACCAAGATAACAGTATTTATTGAACACAATAAAATGGTCATAACAACATCGATATGTAATCGGATGATCACATGGCTGATTACTCACGAGTTTCAATGATCGACTGACTGACTGTAGTGTTTACGTGAACCTAAGACTTAAAGGGGTTGTTGGCAGTTAACTCCGGGGCTTTGACTTGTAACTAGTTTTTTAGGGCAGGATTGTCGAGTACGTGAGTTATCTGTGAAATGCGGTCTTGACAACGAATGGTGATTTGTCGGGCTTTGATCATCGTGAAAAATTCACAATCTCGTAAGTAATTGGGATGTCCAATGAGAAATCGGGGATGAAAATTTAGTTAAGTCTTCGACCAAAGCATAATCTAATTCTTGTAGGTCGTGGAGGGCAGTTTGTTAATTTCATGATTTAGTCACAGTGTTGAGCCCACTGAATTTGACGTGTGCATGGCTCCCACTCAAGCGGAACATAATGAAGGGTTTCTACTAATACAATAATTTATAGTCGATTCGCGGATTATGAGTAGATAAAATTCGTACTCAAATCGAGATTGGTTCGGTACCATATGATAAGCTAGGTGAATCCCAAATTCATGTTTTTCCTCCCTGTGTCGGTGAGACAAATCAAGAGTGTTGCGCTTAAAAAGAATCATCGGGTTAGTATCAACCCAAATAGAGATTGGGTTTAGAGCCATTAAGACGGGCATGAAAATCATTTGAAGTGTGGGCTAGGACAAGGGCCAAAAATTATGAAGTTATTATTTGATAAGAAATTTAATTAATTTATTTAATCAAACGTAAAATGTCAGGGTAAATACCGTATTACACCTCCATATATTTTTGAAAAATTATTAAACTATATTTTTAGAAAAATTCATAAAGGATATCTGTCATCGCTTTTGTCATATTCATCTCCATCGTCCGCATCGCCAATGCCAACAACGTCCTCTTCCTTGAAAATTAATATTATATTCACTATCAGCATGATATTGAACGTGGTATACTTGTTTAGCTTGGACTGCGATAATGAAAGGGTCGTCAGTATAACCCACATTTGTAATCAACCATTGTAAATTCCAACTCAGGATCAATTCGAATGCCTCGTCTGTTATCCACCTGTTGACCCCGAAGCAAAACAAATTTTACATTATTTTCTAGACGAGTTCTTAAATTTATTTGATAAACCGATAGTATGAACTTTGATTACTCGTGACTAGGTTAACTTTTGCATGAGATACTTCTCCGGACAACACAGTGTGCCAACAATATTTTGCGAAGCATTCCGAGCAGTCTCTCCTCTAGGTGTAAAAAATGTACCCACTATAGCGTAAAGTTCATCGGTCACGACATTCCATTCAGGTTCCCAGACGAATATAAGATCCTGGCTAATCTAGACAGTCTCTTGCTCCTTGAATCATCAAGTCTCGAGCAAGTTAAGTGATACTCAGATCGATAAACGATATATAACATACAACGACACAGAAAATGGCATAAAGAATAGAAGAAAATTAGATTGAGAGATAGATGAGAGACGAGAGACATATCGAGATGGAGAGGGACAGAGAGAATCGAGATCGATAAGAGAGAGATAATTGAAGATGAAGATATACATTGTATTCATTTGATTAACCTGGATACACATCAGACAAAATATATTTAAATGCATACTAAATGGGCCAAGCTATAGTGGATTAACAATATAATATATATGATACATAATCTTTTAAGCAAATGGGTCAAGCCCAATAACTCGTTTCATATTCATTCAGGCCATTACATTATCCCTCTGTTGAAAACATCCTCGTCCTCGAGGATTATAGAGTAAAATCCCGACATAGCAAGGATGATGTTCGACAATTGCACTCTGATCATCATCTGCTATCGTTGATGAACCTTTTCCACAGTCAAAAGACCGATATTCTCTTGCTGTTGCCCAATTTCTCGACGATTGAGTAGATTCATGCATGACCATGTAGCAAATATGCAGAGGTATTCTCCTTGTCGCCCATCATCTGATCGTAACTGAAAGTTTAATTCAAAGTTCTGTTGTTCTTCAGGTCCGCATACTTGCAGCTCCATAACCTCCACTTCAGCCGTTTTCTGAAGCTCTTCTTCAGTCCATGATTCAACTTATCATTATATAACATAGACAATTAGTTAGCACGAATAAGTATCATAATAGGGCAAACCATACGATATATCATCAAAATAGGATTTCACCGTACCAACCATTAGACGACCATTCGATTCCACGCACAAGTCCTCGTTAATTACCTTACTCTCCCAATAGACGACCATTCGACTCCACGCACGACTCCTCATTAATTACCTTACTCTCCCAATAGACGACTATGCGACTCCACGGACGACTCCTAATTAATTACCTTACTCTCCCAATAGGATTTCAACGTACCAACCCATTAGACGACAATTCGATTCCACGCACGACTCCTCATTAATTACCTTACTCTCCCAATAAACGACCATTCGGCTCCACGCACGACTCCTCATTAATTACCTTACTCTTCCCCTTCAGCATAAAAAAGAGGGATACCAAGAGTTGAAAATATAAGCTTAGTGCGTAAATAGGTGAAAACCTAGAGATGAAACTAAGGATGGAATATCATGGCAGAAAACGTTTTAATGGTTGGAATCACTATAAGCATTTCATATGGAATTCCCCTGTCAGAGCTCTCAGAAGTTTGATCAACTCGCCAGCATAGATTCCCTTCACATATGCTTCAACGTTCTTCTTACAAGCAATTTAGAGCTATGAAGTTTCGAAGATGGAAATTTAAGGCAGAATAAAGTGAGGAACAATGTGATCTCCTAGGAAATAGTGGGATGCGACTTGAACGGTTCCAAGAGAATTTGAATTAGAAAAAATGAACCGCCAATAACTCAGAAGTTTTAAGGAAAGAATAATCGTGAGTGATTTCAAGAACGAAAGCGAGCTTATCTTAAGGACTAAGAAAGCAATCTTCGAGATACTACTTTCCCAAGGAGTTTAGATGCCAAATAAGAGTATGATCTTAAGATATCTTTCAAAGAATAACCAACCTAAGGATTTCTACTGAAAATGATAAATAAGACTTAGGAATTTTTAAAATTTTCAAAGATCACATAGGGATTTATAGAAGTCGAAGATTTATACAAGGAAGAGATATGGATGATATCAAATTTTAAAATGGAAATGACCCGTCAATCAGGGAATCAGAAATATCAGAATTGTTTGACGTGATCTCTGATATGAAAGGAAAGTTTATAGAAAGCTGTTTGAAGAAAAATCATAGAGATATTTTCGTAATATATTCTAAGAGCTGAAATAAAGATGAGATCTCAGAAATAATTCTAAAGGCTGAAGTTAGGATGCGATATTAGAATTATGAATACTAAAATAATGCGAATTTCTATCAAAAATAATTCTAGAATCGGAATTTTAGGATTTTTAGAATAACTGGCAGAATTTTGGCAAGTTATCTAACCTTATTTAGCTCGGTGATTCCAGGTCGATCACGGATGTCGCAAAACCTGGCCTCGATTAAGGGCTTCGTGAAGATATCAACAAGCTGGTAATTTGTTGCTACGAATTCCACGATGATATTCCCTTTCTGAGCATGATCTCGTATAAAGTGGTGCTTAAATTCTATATGGTTAGTACGATAATGATGCACCGGATTCTTAGTAATACTTATAGCGCTGGTACTATCTCAAAGAATATGAATTTTGTCATAACTTAACCCAAAATCACTAAGGGTTTGTTTAATCCAAAGAACTTGTTGACAACAATTTCCTAAAGCCATATATTCAACTTCGATTGGGAAAGGGCGACATCATTTTGCTTTCTTCTAGACCATGTTACTAGGGAATTCCCATGTAACTGACATGTACCAATAGTGCTTTTTCTATGTTCCCTACAACGAGCATAGTCGGCATCAGAATATCCCTAAAGACCAAAATTAACAGTGCATTTTATATATCTAAGCATTCGCTTGATTGATGTCAAGTGAAATTCATTAGGATTCGATTGATATCTCGAGCACATGTCAACAACAAACATGATATCAGATCTACTTGCAGTTAAATAAAGGAGACTTCCGATCATACCTCGATATTGAGTTTGATCAACCAGAGTACCTGATTAATCACTATCGGTTTTGGTGGTCTGATGCATAGGAGTGGAAAGCACCTTGGAATCACTCATTCGAAATTTGACTAGCAGTTCCTTGCTGTATCGTCTGAGATATGGAGGTTCCCCAGTCAAGTTGCTTAATTTGCAACCCAAGGAAGTAGTTCAGCTTATACATTAGACTTATTTCGAATTCCTTCTGCATGGACTTAGAAAATTCCTCACAAAGATGGTTGTTAGTACTTCGAAAAATTATATCATCAACGTAAATTTGTACAAACAGCATGTGATCACATTCATACTTAATAAACATGGTGTAATCAATAGTTTCAGTAGTAAATCCCATGTCTATAAAAAATTTGCTCAATCTTTCATACCATGCCCTAGGGGCTTGCTTTAAACCATACAATGCTTTATTTAGTTTGGAAACATGATTTGAAAACCCTTCTTTAACAAAACCGAGAGGTTGTTCGACGTGAACTTCCTCATCTATAAAACCATTTACAAAAGGCACTCTTTACGTCCATTTGAAAAAGTTTAAATCTTTAAAACATGCATATGCAAGTAAAACACGTATAGATTCTAATCTAGCTACATGAGCAAAGGAATCTTCGAAATCTATATCTTCCTCCTGAGAATAACCTTTTGCAACTAACCTCGCTTTATTTCTGGTCACTTTACCGTGTTCATCGAGTTTGTTGCGAATAACCCATTTTTTTTTCCTATAGTGGACTTTTCGTCTGGCCTTTCTACAAGTGTCCATACTTGGCTCTTTTCGAATTGTAATAATTCGTCCTCCATGGCGATAATCCATGATTTGTCATCTAGTGCTTCATGGATGGTCCTTGGTTCTACCACTGAGAGCAACACATCATGAGATTCCTCTGCATCTTGATTTCGTGCAACTGCCCGTGTTTTGATTCCAGAGGTGATATTCCCTATTACTTGATCGGCTGGATGACTAGAAGCATGCTTGAACTTTCTGCGATGCTGTTCATCTGAAGCCTCTGGTTCCAACGTATCAATGTTTCGTCTTTTGGAATATTTTCATTCGTTTCTTCAGGAACCTGTATCTCTGCAATAGGAAAATATATACCTTCATCATTAGTAGCATCTGCGGTAGGAATATCATAAAATGTTACATGTATTGACTCCTGAACAATAATCTTCCTTTTATTATAGAAGGAATATCCCTTCATCTACCTTAGAGTCAAATTTTCCTCTTTTATCTATATTATTAAAAAAAAAGCACTTACAACCAAACACATGAAAATATCCTATATTTAGAGTTGTACCGTTCCAAATTTCATAGGAGGTCTTCTTCAATTTGACCTAAGGAAAACACGATTAGATACATAGCAGGCTGTACTAACAGCTTCCGCCCAAAACGGTTTAGGAATATCATACTCATGTAGGATTGATCTAGCCATCTCCTCTAACAGTCTATTTTTCTGCTCAACTACGCCGTTCTGTTGGGGTGTTATAGGGGCAGATAAGTTATGACTATACCACTACTGATCACAAAAAGATGCAAATGATTTACTATCATATTCTACACCATTATCACTACGTATCTTGCATACACTCATTTCTTTTTCATTTTCAAGTCTCTTCACTAGCGGTGCAAAGTTATCTAGCTTCACTCTTATGCACAAGAAATATCACCCATGTATACCTAGAATAGTCATCTACAATAACAAATGCATATCTTTTACCTCGCAGAGACATTGTCAGAACCGGACCAAAAAGGTCGAGATTAAGTAGTTCCAGAGGTATGGAAGTAGATATTACATTCTTTACCTTAAAGGACGTCTTAGTCTGCTTACCCATTTGGCATGCCTTACACGTTCTGTCCTTGATGAATTTTAGGTCGGGAACACCTCTTGCCAGTTCTTTGCTGGTTATATGAGATATCGACTCCATATTGGCGTGTCCCAAGCGTCTATGCCATAACCAGGTGATATCTTGTGTAACTGCTAGGCACTTGACATTTTGGATAGTGATAAGGGCACATAGGAATGAGCTATTTGGCCTGAATTTGTGAGCCCATTTAAGCCTTATTTGACGTGTATCTTGATTGTCATTGTTTATTCCACTTATCCCATATGACATACCTTATGAACCCAAGCCACATTGAAACCATTGATATGTCCCTTTGATTCAAACATGATTTCTACTTTGTGATTGTGATAGGATATATTTGCAAGCTTAGAATAATATTTTATTTCTATCGTGATTTGAGCGTTTTTTTCTATTTGCCATGAACCATTTGTAATGGGGAGACACCATTATAACCTATTTACCTGATGCATATTAGTGTTGTTGCATGCAGTATAGCATGTCTCCAGCAAGACGAGAGAAGATAAGACTTCATCAATAATTGTCTTGCAATTAATTGCAAACGCTTAATCAACGATTCTGCAAGACCGTTTTGCGTATGAACATGTGGCACGAGATGCTCAACATGAATTCCGATAGACATACAATAATCATTAAATGTCTTGAAAGTAAATTTTGCAGCATTATCAAGGCGTGTTTTCTTTATCGAATAATCTTAAACAGGTGCTCTTAATCGGATCAATTGTGCAAGCAATCTCGCAAACACCACGTTGCGTGTTGATAGCAAACATACACGAGACATCTGCCTCGATAAGTGGTTTGGTGGACGAATTTTCCTGAGGTATCTGCATCTAGCTTGTATGAAGGAGACATCAGAGTCTTGGCAAGAGTGAAGTTGTCCAAGTTGTACTTTTTGAGGATGTCATGAATGTATTTGGACTGAATGATGAAGATTCCATCGTGAAGTTGCTTAATTTGAAGACCTAAGAAGAAGTTTGGCTCTCCCATCATACTCATTTCAAATTTGCGCTTCATCATGTCTCCGAAATTCCTCCAGAATTTTGCGTTCGTCGAGCCAAAGATGATGTCATCGACATATATTTGTACCGGCATTATATTTGATTTGCTTCTTTTGTTGAAGAGAGTCGTGTCAATCTTCCCTTTTATGTAACCAGACGAGATGAGAAATTCTGAGAGGACTTCATACCAGGCTTGTGGATCTTGTTTGAGTCCATAGAGGGCTTTATCCAGCCGATACATGTAGTCGAGGTCTCTTCGCTCGCGAAACCTTCAAGCTGAGTGACGAAGACTTCTTCCTTTAATAGTCCGTTGAAGAAGGTTGCCTTAACGTCCAACTAGTACACCGTGAAATTTCTGTGGGCTGCAAAAGCTAGGAAGATCCTTATTGCTTCAATTCTGGCAACATGTGCATAAGTCTCATCGTAATTAATTCCTTCCTGTTGATTGTATCCTTTTGCCACTAGCCTAGCTTTATTTCTTATCATGACCCCTTGTTCGTGTTTCTTGTTTTTGAAGATCCACTTAGTGTCAATTATGGTTTTCCCTTTCGGTCAAGGTACTAGTTTCCAAACGTCAGTCTCTCAAACTGGCTAAATTCTTCCTGCATGGCAATGATCCAGTCTTGATCGGTAAGAGCGTCAGCTACTTTGTTCGATTCATTTTGATTGAAGAAACATGACTAGAGACTTTCATTGATCATTAAAGCGCGAGTGGTAACACCACTGGAGTGATCCTCAATTATTAGTAAGTTTGGATGAGCACGGGTTCACTTTCTTTCATGTGTGTGGGATGATTCAGTGGCATCGTTTTCCACGTGAATCCTTATTTGGGATGATCTGCTCATCCGATTGGGGCTATGACTCTGCTGAAGATGCTTCTGGCGTGGAGTCAGTGGTTTGAGTGGTGTCATCTTCTGAGTTGCAATGACATCTGAGTTGGTTGGAGGTACGTTATCTTCGCCGATATGGAGATTTTCCATCGTAGGAGGTGAAATGTCATTGCTTGGGGCTACATAAGAGGTAGAAACGGTGGGTGGCGGTGGTCTTGGATAGAGATCAAGATCCGCATTGCTTGGAGTAGAAATATTTGAAGGTGTGCCCATCGTGGAGGTTCCTTGTTGATCTTTCGTCAACTCTCGAGTCGAGCTTGTGGACTGATTTGTGCATAAGTCACCTGGTCTAGTTCGGCGAATTAACGTTGATGCATTCCATGACAAACGTTCTCTCTTTTAGGTATACTCGATAGGCTTTTGAGTTTGTCGAGTATCCTATAAGTACGCCTTCGAAAGCCTTGGGATCACGTTTGCCCCAATCTTCGCGGTCGTAGGCAATATAGCACTTTTATCCGAAGACCCTGAGAAAGAAGACATTTGGCACTCTTCGGTTGATCATCTCGTACGGAGTTATCATAAATCTTCTGTGAAGAGTTGAGTAAAGCACGCCGTATTTAGTGCTTTAGCCCATAAGAAGTGTGGCAGTCCAGAATGAATAAGGAGTGTCCTGGTTGTGTCAACTATGGTCCTGTTTTTGCGTTCGACAATTCCATTCTGTTGGGCTGTTTTTGCAGCTGAGAACTGTTGGGTAATGCTAGTGAGCCATAGAAGTCACTGTGCTTTCTGTTCTTGAAATCCGTCCCATTGTCAGTTCTGATTATTTGGATGCTCAGCTGGTAATGATTATGTGTTGTCTTCACAAATTCGATGAAGAGATCCGGTGTTTCGTCTTTGGTTCAGAGAAACTTGGGCCATGTGAAGCGCGAGAAATCGTTCACGATTACTAACACGTATCTTCACCCATTGATGGTCTGAGTGCGCATAGGTCCACACAGATCCATGTGAATGAGCTCAAGAGGTTTGGAGGTTGATGCCGTGTGTTTGGTGTGTGGGACGCTTTCCTCATCTTCCTTATTTCGCACGCCGAGCAAAGATGCTCTTTGTGGTACATAAAAGAGGGAAGCCCTTTGACCAAGTTGTCCGGGCGGAGCTTGTTTATATCCTTGAAGTTGAGATGTGAGAGGCGTTGGTGCCAAAGGTCGTTCTGATGTAAGAGGCTCGAGAGATAAGGCATGTTGGTCGAGTAGTCTTCAGATCAATGGTGTAGAGGTTCGTCTCTCGGTAGCCAGTGAGCAGATCTGTTCCTTTGATGACGCTACATTTGTTGGATTCTAAAGATAACCTCAAACCCTTTGTCACAAAGCGTCTGATACTGAATAGGTTGTAGCTTAGGCCTTCGACGTACGAAACTCCTTTGTCACCCTTTTTGTTGTTATATTGGGTTATAAGGCTTGTTGAATGACTGAATTAGGAACCCAAACTCGATTATAAATTATTGGGTACAGTAGGGATTTTGGAATCCACATTTTTCTGTGTTCTAACAATTTATTACGCTTGTCTTTGTCCTGATTTCCGGGTGAGGTGTATCTCTTTTTCTTTGTTTTCTGAGCTTGCATGTATTGCATCGGAGATACACCATCAGGAAGAGGGGAAGAGAAATGTTTTCTTCTTTGTATGTTGGAAACATTTTTCCGAAAACTATTATCATGAGAATGTGGAAGTACATCATAGTTGTCATAACAATGCTTAGTAGAAAATAACGAAACACGGTTTGCGATATTAGAAGACGAATTTTTTGAAAAGGTAAAGCGATCGAAAACAGGAGTAGCGAGAGTTGAAGGTAGCTTCTTCTTTATCAAAGAGAGTTGCCTCCTTCACTCTACCCGACCTTACCCTCTTCGTCTCTTTAGAACTCAGTCTTTGATCTGTAGGCACATGATATATCGGAGTTAGTTAGAGATAAAGAGGTTTGCTTATCTGTTTTATGGCATTTACATGTAAGTGTTTTTAGATAAGAGGAGGAAGGTTTGTATACATCATGAATGTTTTGAAGAGTATAAATTTTGCTTAGAAGAACATTTCTTTCTTCCGATGAAGCTTTCTTTTCAGATTCCAGAGACGTAGTTAGATCGCCTATTTTGCAAACAATTTGTGGATTATATGGAGGAATAATTCGGAAGTACTTTCCTAATTTTCAGGTCCAAAAGGTGAAATAAAGTCCGTAGTTAGTGGAGTGTTTCTAGTTTTATAAATATCGTTCAGCTCTACATAAGTAAACACAATTTGGGCCCAATTTTTGTTTCTCCGTTTTTGTTCTTCTGATTAGATCACCTCTGTGATTCAATAAAAGGCAAAAGCTTTTTCAGGCTTAAGCCAAGGTGTTTAGTGTCGTACATACAAAGTGCTTCACCTTTCTGAGGGTTCGTTTTTCTTTGGAACCCCAAACCTTCACGAGGATTGTAGAATTCTACATCTTTTGGTTGAGTGAGAAAGATTATTTGATCGTTTGACCACTTTTTGTAAGAAGCTCCTCCAATTATTTGACCTTATAGAGTCTAACACGTTCTTGAATGATCAATTTGTATTGAGAAGATACGTTTACACATTCTTCTTCGCTTTTCTCTAAATATTTATTAACATAGTTAACTAGTCTTTCGCTAATCTCTACCTTTTCTGCTACATTTTTCGTTTTAGATTCTGAAAAGCCTAATGATTCTTTAAGAATAGCTATATCTTCCTGCTGTTTGTTTAGTAAGGCATAATTATTCTTAATTTTTTTTACGTTCTATATAATCCCTACGTTGCATGGGAAGCTTTTGTATTTTTAGTTTTATCTCAGTGAAATCCTTAGGAGGTGAAGTGTATACCTCAACTTCGGATGTGGAACGATCAGTTCTGTCAAAGCCGGAGCCCAACTCTTATTCATCTAAGTCATAAGCCTTGCTCTTGACCATAATGTTTTTTCTTGTCTCTCCTCGTCCGACGTGTCCTCAAGCCACTCCTCTTCTTCAGCTACCAGAATAATTCATGCATCTTTGCGCTGAGAAAACTGAAGCTTCCTCTTGTAGTACTCCGTGTCCTTTGTCTTAGGTCTGTAGCACTCCTTGGCAAAGTGACCCAGTTTTCCACAGTTACAGCATTTCCTTTGAGCTTCAGTTTGCTTGTTCTCAGTTTCCTCGGGAGTGACGGCATTTTGCTTACCGCTCGAGCTTCGCTGCCTGTCGTAGGAAGATGATGATTACTTGGAGAATTTCTCAATCATCTTAGAGAGCATGGACACTTACTTCCTGAGGTCGTTGAGTTCTTTATCTAATTTGGAATCCCAGTCAGCATTTTTTGGAGAGTCGGATATGATGACTTGCTTCCCTTTTGAAGCCTTTGAGCTTTTACTGGTAGACTTGTTGGTTACAAGAGCACCGAGTTGCACTGAAGCATTTGTCTTTCCTTCGTTCCTGATTTAATTGGCGTACTCAATGTATTGAAAAAGGTTATCATGTAGGGCATGAATATCCATGGCATCCAAGTCTTTTTTTTGTTGCTTGATCAGAACAGCAATCCTGCCCCACTCGAGTTGGAGTGTGGAGAAAATTTTGATGTTGTGCTCGAAGTTTGACCGTTAGATGTTGATCTTTCTCATCTCAATGATGATTGTCATGAATCAAAGGTATGTGTCTTGAAGATCTTCTCATTTCTTAGCTTTGAATCGTAAGTAGTCAGAGTGATCGATTTCTTGGACAAGCGTATGTCCCAACCATCATCTTCGAGACTTCGTCCCAAATTTCTTTGGCAGTGGACATACTGTCCAGTTGAATGTATACATCGTTGGGAAGGGGCTGAAAGACGTAATTGCTGGGAAGCTTGTCCGCTCTGCCTCGTGTCTTCTCTGTATCAGAGTAACGACTTGGATACATATGGCCTGTTTAAGTTGAATTTAAATAAAAATGCGCTCTTACAATAATCTGCATTCGTGGCGTGTTCTAAAGTTAATGATTATGAGTTTTGGCATGCTAGACTCGGACAAATTCATTATAGGCGAGTTTATGAAATGTCAAAGGACGGTTTAATACCAGCTTTTGATATTAATACTAAAAGTATAAAACTTGCATGCTGACTAAGATCACGAGGCAAGCTCTTCACAAGGTAATGCAATACTCGATAGTATTAGATCTTATTCATAGTTATTTTTGTGATTTGCATGCTATTCCTTCCTTAGGCAATAAACGATATTTGCTATGTTTATAGCTTATGCTTCTGAATTTTGTTACGTTTACTTGCTATATAGTAAAGATGAAGCATTAGAAAAATTTATTATTTACAAGAATGAAGTTGAATTGCAATAAAATTCCATGATCAAAAGACTCAGAACGGATAGATGTGGTGAATACTTTAATCCGACCTACTTTCAATCGGTAGGGATTATTCATGAGATTACTGCTCCATATACACCACAGCAAAACGGTGTATCTGAGAGAAAATAGAATCCTGAAAGAGATGGTTGTTATCGTACTCTGGATTGAGTGACGGATTATGGGGTGAACCTATGTTAACGGCTTGTTATTTGCTTAATAGGGTTCAAAATAAAAGGAACAAAATGACTCCTTATGAACTTTGGTTAAAAAAAAATTTCAATGTCGAAGTATCTTCGTGTTTGGGGTTGTCGGGTTGTTGTAAGACTTCCCGAACCCAAGAAGAAAAGTTTAGGCAAAAGACGTATAGATTGTATCTTTGTTGGATATGCTGAGCATTCCAAGGCTTATAGGTTCTATGTAATCGAACCTAATGATTTTGTTTTAGTCGAGAGATGCAATTTTGGATGAGAATCGTTTATCAAGTATACCTAGACCTAAAGACCTGATTTCCATCACAAGAGGTAAGAATGAAAGTTCTGATCTGACTAGTAATAAGTCATTTGAACTTAGGAAAAGCAAAAGGCGAAGGAACCAAACTCATATGGACCTATTTTTCAGTTATATTTAATTGAGGGTTCCAGGGATGAGGTTTTGACCCAATACCTATATTGCTTTAATGTTGAGGATGATCCAAAAACATTTTTGACGAAGTAATGAAGTCTCAAGATGTTGCTTTATCGAAAGAAGCAATTAACGATGAGATTGATTCCATCATGGAAAATAACACTTATGTGTTATCCGATTTACCACCAGGTTGCAAACCTTTGGGTTGCAAATGTATCTTCAAAATAAAGATGAGAGTCGATGGAACAATTGAAAAGTTCAAGGCGATATTAGTCATTAAGGGTTAAACAAAAACCGGGAATCGACTATTTTGATATGTATGCACATGTTGCTCGTATCACGACTATTAGATGGTTGATTGCATTGACAGCTATTCATAATCTCGTAATTCACCAAATGGATGTAAAAACTTCATTCTTTGCATCATAGACATGATAGCCTTTGGCGCGAGAATGTCTTTAGGCCCGCTAAAATTGTCAAGAAGCATCCCAGACACAACCGATGAAGTTCCTTGACGATGACTTCGACGTCGATGAGACACGCCGCATGTGTGTGTGCCGCAATATGTCCGTATCGAGAAAAAAGGGGAATCTCTATCTTTTGCAGCTCGAAAGCGCCACGAACATTGCTCCATCGCACATCTTACTCATACAAAGTCTTGTTCGACTTTACTAATTTGCACTCGAACGACGCAGCCAAGGCGATTTTAGATATTTCCTCGATAACTTCCGCCTTGTCACGAAACTGCTGCCCAACGTGTAGGCTTGAACCGTCCGGAAATGCAAAAGTACCATCAGCAGCCTCTTCTACCGGGTTACGATCTACATCGTCATCTTCATCGTCATTGTGATCACGTGCTACAAATTCCTCCTCCAACTCGCCAGTGTTTTCAATTGGCTCATCTTCATTTTCATTCGAATGCCAACCCGAGTAATCCCTACCCCCAGACGGTCCAGCGATATCTTCAAGACCCTCATCTTCATTTTGGTTAGAAGGGCTGCAACCGTACCCCTCAAATGGTTCGATTTGCGCATTTTCATCGCAATCGGCTATGAGCCAGGTATTATTACTAGAACAACCAGCAAATGCGTCCGACGGAGCCACAAGCGCACATTCCACCACCTCGACATGAATCACGGGTCTCGATTGAGGGCCACCAAAACCCAAGTACGCACGTAGAGCATAGTCGTTATCGATGTATATGGGCCTCGGATAACTATAGGGTACATTTGGCATATAGTTTAGTGTTAGCCTCGCATTGTCGTTGCGAAACGCTAACACGGATACAATTTGCTCCTTTACGTCTTGTAACGTGCATGCGTCCTCATCCACCAAAATTGAATGCCAGCTACAATTTGACGAAGGAGACCAAGTCGAGGTATTGTCCTCGCCGATTAACCACCGACCATCGAATTGAAATACAATGTTGGTAATTGTCATTTTGAGCACCTGCAATATTATGCAATGTTATTGTTTAGAGAACGATTCTCGTCATATATCGTGCTTATGTATGATCTTCAGCGCATGGATCTCGAACATGGGATCACGGTACCCGCACACAACACAGGGGACCCGCGCATAAACGCAGGGGTCCATGCGCATGGTACCCGCACCTATATCTCACGGTACCCGCACCTATATCGCATGGTACCCGCACGCAGGGGTCCCATGCACAAAAACTATACCTCAGAATATGTATTTTCAGGTCCGATTTCTCATAATAACCACTGAAATATCGCTACTCTGGCTAGTACACGTGATCTAATAAATAACCCATACATTTTAGGGGGTAATGGACTGGAAATTCACCATTTTCGACGTTAAAATTGCAGTTTTCATGTAACGATTGCTTACTGGTAAATATGCTGAAATGCTTGCTGTTTTCTTGGTTTGAGAAGTTGTTTTCCGGCACTAAACGAAGAGAACAGCTCGCGTCGCTTTAGGTTTGTGATAGAGGTGTGTGTGGTTACCCTTTGTTCTTTAAAATGGAGAAGATAATGCATTCATAGCGATTGTAAGGTTATGGTTAAAGCGGGAGATGGACTCATGTTCTGTTCAGTCGTTTATTGCATCTGTACGGCGGCCATATTTTCGTTTTTTTATTTTTATTTTAATGAGTTAAGTATGAGAATTAGTTAATATGGTTAACGTTTAAACAAAGCGAGGGCTATTGACAAAAAAAAAATCATCAACGAGATCATTTTTTTAAAATTGACCCAGTCAAAGGCCATTATTTTAAAAGACCCGTTGCTGTTCATGTATACATTATCTTGTTTACCGTCGAAGGCTGAAGCAAGATAAGGGGAACAGGTTGATGTAGCTGACAAAGATGAGGAAAATGACGGGTCCCCTCGAGATCCCAAATGCAAATGAAATTCCGCCGCATGCTTTGTTTAGATGGGCAGCCTCGCTAAACAATATGTCCATCTGTGCCCACAGAATTGTTTTTTTCTTGTTAAAATATCTTAGAAGAAAATAATAGATAATGCCACGCACGTGAGCTCAGCCTCCCCATCCATCCTTATCCAAATCCGCAGTTTCGCTATATAAATAAATAACGAGCAAACATCAATAGTATCTGTGTATGTGTGGATAACGCAATTCGAAGCAGTTAAAGCCTGGTAAGTTGTGTATATGTGGTTGTTGATGCATCTGTGTTCGATGACGCATAGATCTTGAAACCCACCTTTGTGATCCGACGCAGATAAGTCCCCGAGATGGCTACATCAGCACTGAACCCTAACGCTCCCGTTTTCATCCCATCATCGTACCGTACGGTGGAGGACTTCTCCGTTCAGTGGTGGGATCTCGTCAAGTCCTCGCCTTACTTTCGCGATTACTGGCTCCAAGAATGCTTCAGCGATGATCCCGCGGAGTACGACGTCGCCGTAGATCTTGACCGGTACGACATCATGGACGGGTTCGATCTAAACGGAGTTAAGAAAAGCGGCGGCGATGGGGGGAGCATGGATCTGGTGGGGCTGGGTTGGTTGAAGTGGAGGAAGCCACGTGCGGCTTCGGAGATGCCGAGGTATTGTGAGAAGCCTCCAAAGTTTGTCAACGTGAGGGTGAGTCCGAGGCATATTCAGCAGCCCCGCTAGAGGAGGAAAGTCGCTTTCGGTGCCGACGGGTTCCTGGATATGTAAATATTTTATTTACCTAAGCAAGCTGTCCTTGTGGATCTCCAAGCCTTGTAATTCTAGTTATGAGTAATAAAGTGATGCTTCTTTCTGTTAAGATAAATTCTTTTTATTACCAATAAGGAAAGTGTTAGCTGCCCCGGTTACGAATATAAAAAGAACATCGAATGAACACCAATTAGAGGACTAGAACGGGAATCTTCACTTTCGGTGATGAAAAGTCAAAATTCCATTAATCTTACCTCGAAGCGTAGTAAAACTGAAGGATAGACCAAGATTCCTTTTCTATTATTGTTCAGTAAAAATGGGAAACTCACCTAGATTTCTGTACGGCCAATGTTGTGTTGGAATCCTTCAGAGTTGGGATCGTGGTCTTAGAGTGAAATGCGTTTCGGGTCTTGCCCACTATATGTACAGCTTTGGAATCGCAGGTCCTTTTTTGTGTGGTTGTGCTCTGACCATCCGATGATCTTCTTTCGCTTAACAAGAGATTGCTGGTTTATTATGTTCTTAGCCTGCCTCTGGTTGAGCTCTCTAATGCGAAGCAGCCCTCTTCACTAGCTAAGTTTTATCCAACTCTTTGGATTACAAATGCATTTTTGTTGTATTGCAGGTGAATGCAAAGGCTGCAGCTGGTGAATATACGATAAGTGTATATGTCATAACCGACAATCATAACGAATCCACGATTGTTCCTAAAGAACTCCTGGTAGGCAGCTTCTGTTCAACGAGCCAAAGCTCCTTCTCGGAGGAATTGTGACAAGGTATATGAAACTTCATGGCAAAATTATTGACTTTGGGATACATAAAGGTCATATAAATCTTCTCCTTTCTTGTTTCAGAACTAAAGCTTCTTTCCTTACATTGTTAACATGATAATCGCCGCTGATCAAATAGAGTTATGCCAATTCCAAAATGAGGATTTCTTGCTCGGAAATACAGAATAAGATTGAGGCTGTAAGAAGACTGTTGATTAGCCTCAATCGGTTGTCTTTGTGCTTTGTTCATTTGGCGTTTTCTTCCCCAAAGCAAACAGACGGGTCGATGCACCAGAGAACAAAATGCATTCGGGCATAATTTAAATGAATAGTTAAACAAAAAATGTGCTAGACGTATCTGAAATATCAAGGCTTTGGTGAAGATAGATATGCTTACGTTGAGGGTTAAAAAGATTCCTTAGTAGGAGTCATTTCTTTCGAGTATAGTCTTAGGCTTACTAATTTCGTCCATGCATTGGAGATGTGTATGGCAACAGGAATATTCCTACAGGTATTTCAGGCATCATCAGCAAGGCATATTATACTATGTTATTGAGAAGGTTCTTTTTTAAGTGATAAAAAATTACCACAATACATATTTGCATCGGAAGAACATTTTAGTTGGCGTTACAACGAGTACGGCCACAACTTGACGAAGGTGCTACAGAGTCCTGTAATAATTATTTTAATCATTTTTACGGCGCAAATACATACCGAAATAGCTGAAAATGAATGCAGTCTGAGGGAGCCCTTGTTCTTAGTCATGCAATAATTGGAAGGAAGCAATTGCAAACTAGGATTCCAAACCATGACATTCATAGAAAGCTCTCTAATAGATGTGTACGCTAAAATAGGCTGTACTCAAGAAGCAGATAAGGTCTTTAGCTCCGTTCTGATGCTGAAAACTTCAAAACAATGGAAGATATTCGTCTCAGAACCAATCACGATACCTTACTGTAGTCATGTGGGTCTTTTGAACGACCCAAAATGTAGCACTATGCTTGTGCTATGGATGTCTTTGGATGCCAAGAAGAAGCGTACGAGAGTTTGGGAATATCGTAGGGATCCGTCCCCGAGGGGGGAATTTCCATTTTCATCTCCCTGCAGGCAGCCCATGTGAGGATCTCCGCCCTATTTCTAGTGGGACCTGCATCAAGTAAAGTACCATAATTAATATCGAAATAAACAATATTCCCCATGAGGTATTGGCCTAATTGTCTAGATTGACAAGGATTATGGGTGAGATATGTCATGATGTAATTTTCTTGCAAACATTTCATTGAATGGGTCTTGTCTCACATTGATCTGGACTATCGTGGTTGAACTGTTAGGGATATTTTGAAGATATATTTTCCACGTGGGCTGCTGATTAGATGATTAGTGAAAGAAATGAGCTGCACTACTTTTCTTATGTTTATATGGCCGATCGGTGCAATCTTTCCCCTATAAATAAGGGCACTCATAAGAAGGAACTTACCACCACAACAAGATCTTCTCTCCGATCATTTTTATTTCTAGCTTATTTTGTGTAACGCTTCTGGTGTATGTGTCGGTAATCACTCCACGCATAATAAAGAAGTTCTACCATCCGGCCCGTTGACGTAGGTCATCCCATCGAACCACGTAAATTTTCCTGTTCTTATTTATTTTTCTTCATTTTATTCGCCATCGTCATTTTCCGGGCAACTATATAATTGGGAATCAAGAATATCCTAACGGTATGAGAGCCTCGCCTTGTCGGTTCTTAGTATGCTTTGTGGTTGCAGTTTTGTCTTCTACATCAGAAAGATATCAAAAAGGTTTTACGGTCCACGGAGAGTCAATTTCCTGATTTATTTTTTAGCCACCATGACGATTACAAAATTGTCGAGTGAAAAGTTCGATAGAACTGTCAACTTTGTGATGTAGAGTCCCAAGATGGAGTCCATACTCATTCTAGACGGTAGTGAGCATGCGCTTGAATACAAATCGAAGAGACCAAAGGAAATGGCAGATGATCAATTTAAGGAACAAGACAAGAAAGTTAGGTCGGCAATTATCTTGAATCTCTCGTACGAGGTTTTACAAGAAGTTGCCACCGAGACGACGACCAAGGGTATGTGGGATTCGTTAAAAGCTATTTACATGAAGAAGACTATAGAGAATCGACTTTGTCTACAGCGGAAGATACACAATTTGCAAATGGAGGAAGGTACTTCTATTCTCTCGCATCTCGATAAATTTGATTCAATCATTATTGATTTCAGGAACGTAGCAGTCAAAGTGGATGAAGAAGATCATGCCATAATAATGTTGTGCTCCCTTCTCTTATCTCTAAAGCATTTTCGTGACACTATAATATATGGAAAATATATTATCTCCTATAGTAGTGTCAAATCTGCATTATAATCGAAATTGCAAATTGAAAGGGATATAACAGGGGAATCTAGTGGTAATAAGGCAGAAGGTCTGTTTTCTCGGGGTAGGGCAGAAAATAGAGATGCTGATAGTAGCAGGTCTAAGGGCAGGTCGAAATCCATATACAAAATTAAACTTTGTAATTATTGCAAGAAGAATGGTCATATCAAAACTGAGAGTTATAAATTGAAAATTAAGCAGAAAAATAATCACCAAAATTATAAATTTGCCGAAGCTAGTCTAACTGCAGATGAGAGCAATGGAGCTATTTTGTAGCAACTGCAAATATTGTGACGTCTGATAATGAGTGGATCTTAGATTCGGGGTGTTCCTACAACATAAGTGACAACTGAGATTGATCGATGGCGGATACGTCTTGACGGGGAATAGTGCCCCATGTAAAGTTGTTGGTAAAGGTACAATTAGAATCAAGATGTTCGACGAAATCATCCAAACACTCGCAGAAGTCAGACATGTTCCAGATATGAAGAGAAATCTTACCTCTTTAGGCACACTTGAATCTCAAGGGTGCATGTTCTCGGGTGAATGTGGAGTTAAGAAGATTGCTAAAGGTGACCTCGTCGTGATGATAGCTTGCAGGTATGGAAATTTATATATTTTGTAGGGAACTACTATTACAGGTTCCGCTGTAGTCTCGACATCCCCGGAGGTTGATACCACGAGATTATGGCATATGAGGTCTGGACACATGGGAGAAAAATGTTTGACGATTTTGAGTAAGTGGGGCCTACTTTGCAGACAACGTAGTGGTAAGATGGATTTTTGCGAACTCTGTGTTTTTAGGAAGCAGAAACGAGTCAACTTCAAGTCGTCAGTCATCCACAAGACGAAAGGTACTTTGGATTATATTCATTCAGATTTTTGGGGTCATTCTCGTGTTCCGTCGAAAGGTGGTGCAAGATAAATGTTTACTTTCATTGACGGTTTTTCAAGGAAAGTCTGGGTCTATTTTCTTAAACTTAAAAGTGATGTTTTCCTAACATTTAAAAAATGAATATATTTGATTGAGAAGCAGACAGGAAAACAAATTAAGCAGTTGTAGACAAATAATGACTTAAAATTTTGTGGAAGTGATTTCAATGAATTCTGCAAGAATGAATGTATAGCTTGACATCACACTATTTGAATGACACCTCAACATAATGGTGTTGTCGAGCGCATGAACCAGACTCTATTGGAGATATCTCGATGTATGATCCTAATGTTGGGTTGACAAACGATTTTTGGGCATAGCTATTACTGCAACATGTTATATTGTCAACCGCGCACTATGTTCTTCTATCAATTACAAGAATCCAGAGGAAGTATGGTCATGTACTCTCTTATTACTCTAAATGAAGAGTATCTGTGCCCATCTTATATGCACGTAAACGAGGAAAAGTTACAACCTAGAGCTAAAAAGTGTATTTTTCCGGTTACGCTGCAGGGGTGAAAGGATATTGATTATATAATCCTGATCCCAAGTCACCCAAATTCGTAATTAGCAGAGATGATACATTTGACAAGTCATCTATGTTGTATCCTAAAAAGAATTTTTTAATTCTTCTAGTTAAGAAATAGAGGATAGTGAACAGAACAAGGTGGAGCTCGAGATCAACAAAGATTCTTCATATAACCCTGCTACGAGTTCAGCAGATCCAGATGATGAGTCAGAGTCCGATTCAGATCTCGTTGAAGATGAAACGTCGAGTAGGAATATTCTATAGCTAGAGACAGACAAAGACGTGAGATTCGACTACCACAACGGTATGTGAATTTAGTTTCATATGTTTTATCAGTGGCACAAGAAACAGGTGGAGGTTGTGAACCTTCTACCGGTTCGGAGGCAATTCAAGATGTCAATTCTGATAAGTGGTTCGTAGCGATTAATGACGAAATGCAGTTTCTGCACAAGAATGGTATTTGGATTCTTGTGCCGCCACAAAGAAGAATAAAATAGATCGTTGTAAGTGGGTATTCAAGAAGAAAGAAGGTTTATCCGGTTCGGGCGATGCAAGGTCTAAGGCACGATCAATCGCGAAAGTATATAGTCAGGTACAAGGTGTTGACTTTAATGATGTTTTCTCACCTGTCGTTAGACATATCTTTATTCGTGTATTGCTTGCATTCATGACCATGTATGATTTGGAGTTAGAATAGCTTGACGTCAACACAACGTTCTTAGATGGCGATTTAGACGAACAGATTTATATGAAGCAGCTTGAAGACTTCATAATTGAAGGAAAAGAAGATTCTTGGTATGGAGATTAGATGTGATAGAGGAGTTGGTAAGTTACACATGACCCAGGAGAGTTACCTCAAGAAGATTTTGGAGAGATTTGGCATGCACGGTGCCAAACCGGTCAATACTCCTCTCGCTAGCCATTTTAGGTTATCTGCTACTCAGTCACCATCATCAGAAAAGGAAGAAGATTATATGACACGAGTTCCTTACTCAAGTGCATTCGGCAGTATTATGTATGCAATGATTTGTACACGTCCTGATTTTCACAACATGTTAGTGTTGTTAGCAGGTATATGGCTAATCCCGGGATAGAAAACTGGTAGGCAGTGAAGTGGATCATCAGATACTTGAAGGGTTACTCTAAGCACTTGTTTGGAGTTTGGCAGAAATAGTGATACTCTTGTTGGCTTTGTTGACTCAGATTACGCAGGTGATCTCGATAATCGATGATCTCTTACAAGTTTTTTATTCTCTATTGGCGTTGTGCAGTTAGCTGGAAAGCTACTCTACAGCACGTGGTGGCTTTATCTACTATTGAAGTAGAATATATGACTATTACTGATGCTTCAGTAGTAGATAAAGCCACTACGTGTTGTAGAGTAGCTTTCCATCTAACTGCACAACATCCAATACAGAATACATAACATGTAAGAGATCGTTGTTTATCGAGAGCACCGGCATAATCTGAATCAACGAAGCCAACGCTGCCAAACTCCAAACAAGTGCTTAGAGTACCCTTCTAATATCTGAGGATCCACTTCACTGCCTGCTAGTCTTCTTTCCCTGGAGTAGCAATAACACTAACAACTTGTGAAATATCAGGACGTGTACAAACCATTCCATACATAATACTGCCGACTGCACTCGAGTAAGGAACTCGTGCAATACTCTTCTAATGATGGTGACTGAGCATCAGATAGCTTAAAATGGCCAGCGAGATGAGTACTGACTGGTTTGGCATCGTGCATGCCAAATATCTCTAAAACCTTCTCGAGGTAACTCTCTTGGGGCAGATGTAACTTACAAACTCCCCTATCACGTCTAATCTCCAATACCAAGAATCTTCTTAGCGGCTCAAATTCTTCATCTCAAATTCACCGTTCAACAAGGCCTTCAAATGGTGAATTTTCTGCAAAATTCTTATCCGCAATTAGTATGTCATCAACAATAACAACAGATAAATGAACGAACTGTCATTTAACTTCCGGAAGTAAACACAACTATCATACTTCATCATGGAGAAACTATGAGCCAACATAAAAGAATCGAAATGTTAGTACCCTTGTCTTGTAGACTGCTTTAATCCGTATAAAGATTTCTGCAACAAACAAACTTGATCTTCTTTTCGTTCAACTATGAAGCCTTCAGGCTACTTCATATAAATCTGTTCGTCTAAATTGTCATCTAAGAATGTTGTGTTGACGTCAAGCTGTTCTGACTCCAAATCATACATGGAAACGAATGCAACCAATACACGAATAGAGCTATGTATAACGACAGGTGAGAAAACATTCAACACCTTGTACCTGACTATATAGCCTTTCGCGACTAATCGTGCGTTATATCTTGCATCGTCCGAACCAGATAAACCTTCTTTCTTCTTGAAGACCCACTTACAAATGGCTATTTTCTTCTTCGACGGCGGCACAAGAATCCAAGTACCATTCTTGTACAGATACTGCATTTCTTCATTCATCGCTACAAACCACTTATCGGAATTGACATCTTGAATTACCTCCGAATAGGTAGAAGGTTCACAACCTCCACATGTTTCTTGTGCCACTAATAAAGCAAACGAAACTTAATTCACGTACCACTGTGGTAGTCGAATATCACGTCTCTGTCTGTCTCTGGCTATAGAATATTCCTGCTCGATGCTTTCATCTTCAACGAGATCTGAATCGGGCTCTGTCTCATCATGTGGATCTGATGAACTTGTAGCAGGGTTATTTGGAGAATCTTTGTTGATCTTGAGCTCCACCTCGTTATGTACACTATCCTCCTTTTCTTAAGTAGGAGAATTAAAAGACTCCTTTTTAGGATACAACATAGATGACTCGTCAAATGTAACATATCTGCTAATTATGAATTTGGGTGACTCGGGATCGGGATTATATAATCTATATCATTTCACCCATGCAGTGTAACCGAGAAAAATACACTTTTTAGCTCTATGCTCTAACTTTCCCTCGTTTACGTGCATATAAGTTGGGCACCCAAATATTCTTAATTTAGAGTAATCAGCAGGAGTACCTGACCATTTTTCCTTCGAGTCTTGTAATTGATAGAAGAACATGGTGCGCGGTTGACAATATAACATGTTGCAGCAATAGCTTCTGCCCACACACCGAGCTCTCTTAAATAGAGTTTGGTTCATGCGCTCGGCAACACCATTCTGTTGAGGGGTCATTCGAACAGTGTGATGTCTAGCTATACCTTCATTCATGTAGAATTCATTGAAATCACTTCCACAAAATTCTAAGTCATTATATGTCCGCAACCGGTTAATTTTTTTTCCTGTCTGCTTCTCAATCAAAGCTTTACATTGTTTAAATGTTAGGAAAACATCACTTTTCAGTTTAACAAAATTGACCCAGACTTTCCTTGAAAACTCGTCAGTTAAAGTCAACATGTATCTTGCACCACCTTTGGAAGGAACACGACGACACCATAAATCGGAATGAATATACTTCAAAGTACCTTTCGTCTTGTGGATGGCTGACGACTTGAAGCTAACTCGTTTCTGCTTCCCAAAAACAATGTGTTCGCAAAAATCCATCTTACCAGTACTTTGTCGGTAAAGTAGGCCCCGCTTGCTCAAAATCGTCAAACCTTTTTCTCTCATATGTCCAAGCCTCATATGCCATAATCTTGCGGTATCAACCTCTGGGGATGTCGAGACTGCAGCGGAACCTGTAACATAGTTCCCTACAAAATATATAAACTTCCAAACCTGCAAGCTTTCATCACGACAAGGGCACCTTTAGCAAATCTTCAGAACTCCACCTTAACCCGAGAACCTACACCCTTGAGATTCAAGTGTGCCTAAAGAGATAAGATTTCTCTTTATATCAGAAATATCTCTAACTTCTGTGAGTGTTCGGATGATTCCGTCGAACATCTTGATTGTAACTGTACCTTTACCAACAACTTTATATGGGGCACCATTCCCCATCAAGATTTATCCATCATCGAAAGCTTCGTACGTGGAAAAATAATCTCGGTTGTGCTTGTGTGGTAGGAAAATCCCAAATCTAAGATCCACTCATTATCATACTTCACAATTTTTGCAGTTGCTACAAAAATAACTCAATCGCTCTCACCTGCAGCTAGTCTAGCTTCGGCGGGTTTATAATTTTGCTGAATTTTTCACCTTATTTTCAATTTATAACACTCAACTTTGATATTACCATTCTTCTTGCAATAATTACAAAGTTTATTTTTATATCTGGATTTCGACTTGCCCTTAGACCTGCTACTATCAGCCCTCTGCTGATTAACTCTAAATTCTCCCGTTATATCCCTATCAATTTGCTCTTTCGATTGTAATACATATTTGACACTACTACAAGAGATCGTATCTTTCTAATATATTATTGTGTCTCGAAAATATTTTAGAGATGAGGGAAGGGAGCACAACAATATTATGGTCTGATCTTCTTCATCGACTTTGACTTCTACGTTCGCCAAATCAATAATGATTGAATTAAATTTATCGAGATGCGAGAGAATAGATGTACCTTCCACCATTTTCAAATTTTCTAGCTTCTGCTTTAGATAAAACCGATTCTCCTTAGTCTTCTTTACGTAAATAGCTTTTAACGAATCCCACATATCGTTGGTCGTCGTCTCGGTGGAAACTTCTTGTGAAACATCGTCTGAGAGATTCAAGATAATTGCCAATCTGGCTTTCTTGTCCAGTTCCTTAAATTGATCATCTGTCATTTCCTTTGGTCTCTTCGATTTGTCTTGAAGCGCCTGCTCAGGACCATCGTGAATGAGTATGGCGCCCATCTTGAGACTCCACATCTCAAAGTTGGCATTTCTATCGAACTTTTCAATCAACGATTTTGTAATCGTCATGGTGGCTAAAAAATAATCGGGAAATTGGCTCGTTGTGGACCATAAAACCTTTTTCATATCTTTTCTGATGTGGAAGATCAGACAAAGCTGCACCCACAGAGCATACTAAGAATACCGACAAGGCGAGGCTCTTATACCAATTTCTTAGGATATTCTTAGTTCCCGATTATTTAGTTGCCCGAAAATGACGATAATGGATAAAAGAAGAAAATTAAATATGACAGTGAACACGAAAATTTACGTGGTTCGGTAGGAATGACCTACGTGCACGGACCGGAGGGTAGAACTTCTTTATTATGTGAAGTGATTACATACACGTATACCAATGTGTTACATAGAAGAAGCTATAACGACGGACAGAAAGAAGCTTAAAATATAAACGGAGAGAAAATCTTGCTGTGGTGTATTAATATTCCAACCAAGCTCCCGTATTTATAGGCGATCCTCTGTAGCTAATTGTTATGTGGACATAAGAATCTAATTTTGTCGTCCCTTTTGACATATCAGTGCCGAACCAATATAAACGAAATTGCTTTTCTCCTTTGAATATTCAAACCCACATTTTGCATTTTCTTAGCCATCATGGAAGACTTTTCAAACCAATGTGGCCTTATTATTTTATTTGGAATCGTCGTCACATCAACATATATATACCCGGGTAGAGATTGGTTTAGCCTGCCCTCGCCTACCCTATAGACAACTCTACTTAGAACTAGAACACAAGAATATCACCAGTGTGAAGAAAGTATATGGTGAAGTAGTTGTTTGTTCATGTGTTAATTTTAGTTCAGGTTTGTCGAAACACTTCACAAACGCATGTGTGAATGTAACTATTAATGAGCTAACCATTAACTATACGCGACGGCGTGAGATCCTCTGTGCCCCACTCATGTTCCAATCTCTATTCATTATCCGTGTGTTGACAATTGTTAAATCGTATGGTCAAAATTTTTATTTTTTTTAATTATTTCTAATTTTTCTATGCGCGACTAGTTCGTTATATGTATTATCCGTTTGTTGTTAAACATTCAATGTGAGTGTATATGAGACATGTGTGTGACATCGTTGCATACATGTTCGAACGAAGCTCAAGAATCCATTATTGTCTTGAGTACCCAACTACCTATCTTGTCGGGTCTATTACTATAATGATATGCTTCAATGGTTACTCATTGCCTTTAACTACAAAAAATTTCCAAGACATTTTCGTTACGTGATGACTTCACTTCATTATAAATGTGAACATTTGGAAATGAAGAATAAATGGAGTTTTCGTTCTTAATCTATCGAACATTCATTACAACAACTAATAAGGTGATCAATTTCGTTTTCCTTAATACTTTACATGTTCTTAAGCCTTAATAACCTCTCTATAAGAAATAAACCTCAAAGTTTTACCTCGCAACAAGACATGATCCTCAACTGATGTGTTGGAAATAAAATCCTCCTTTACCCCAAATCTAGAACTTCAAACTCATGTTCGTGGGATTCCACCCTAAAACCATTTGGAAATAGAAGGAGTAACTCGTACACTTATAAGTATGTATAATTCTTTGATATAACCAATGTGAGACTTTTGTTTGATACCCAACAAACATCTCCTCCAACACAAGACCACCAACACAAGACCACCAACCAGGCCTCTCCTTCAACGATACTCATCTTGTACTGTCGTTTCCGCCGAACGGAACATACTGTCAGACCACCTGTCATGAAGACTTTTGTTACAAGGCACCAAATTGAATTCAACGTAATCTGCATGCTCTCCCGAGCACATCGCTGCGCGGGGTTGGGGAACACATCATCCACATAGTATTTGTGCTAGAGCATCGATCTTATATCATTTGTTAGGGAAAAAATCCTCCTTTAACCCATAAGCCCATGGGGTTCCACTCTAAAATCAATTGGTAATAGATGGAGTAAGCTTATAATTATGTTATAAATTTTTCATTTAACCAATATGAGACTTTTGTTTGATAACCAACGGGATGTTTAAGTTCTTATGTGCTTTCTAAATCAATATGTAGAAAAAAATGAAAAAAAAAACAAACAATTGGCTCTTGCTAGTAATACTCCTCAGCATAATTTTGGCGGTGGCATATGCGAAAGTTCACCATCATGATTTTTTGGTAAGCCACTCCTCTAGCTTTATGGGTTCTTCTAGTTTTTCTTGCTTTTTTGAAGATTTAAACCCGAAAAATGCAGGTTTATGTGAGGCCGGTGAAGAGGCTACACGGTCAACGGGATGTACCCACGGCCGATGCTTGAAGTCAAAAGCAGGGACACCCTAGTCGTAAATGTCTATAACAATGACAAGTAGATGTTCCCATCACTAAAAGTGGTGAATATGCATGTATTTTTTAGCTTAATATGACTTTTTCACACACACATATATGTATACATATGTGTGTGCATTAGGCACTGAGTTAGGTAGATCAGAATGGGCTGGTCCGATGGGCCCGAATTCATTACCAGTGTCCGATCACACCAGGACAAAGCTACACGTATTGGTTCATGATCCAAGGATAAGAAGGTGGTGGGATCATTTGGCTGGACCACGATCTACAGAGCTCTCATCATTCGACCCCGAGGAGGAGACCAACCTTTTCCCAAGCCGAAACACAAAGCGCTCATCCTACTTGGTCACTACTTAATTAAAACCTTCTTCAGATGCAAAATCGAGAAAACAATATTGAGTTTGATTTATATAACCAGACGAATGGTAGGAAGAAAATCCAACTGACGCCATAAGATATGCGACCAGGATTGGGGCCTCACCTTACTTCTCTTATGCTTACACCATCAATGGTTGATCACTGTAATAGCTTGAGACAAGGTCCGTGCGGAAACGTTCGACAACAAATTAGGGTATAAAGATGAAAAAATGATATGGACTACTCCACTGGTCTTCTTAAAATTAATTTTTTAATTTATACTTAAATGTGGGCTTTATGTGTGTTTCGCCCATTAGCATATTGAGTTTTCTTTCTATTATGTAGTTGTGAACGAAAAAAGCATGCTGAGAATGACATTTGGAGCTGAGCAAAAAAGGCAGCAGCCTCCCTTCGTCACTCTCTGCCCCAAATAAAAAATACACAAATAATTTATAAAAATTCATGCCAAGGCCAACATAAGTGGTACAAGAGCTTGCGTTGTGAGTGATTTCAAGTGTATGTCTTTCATTGAAGTAGTAAAATCAATTTAGGGTGTAAGAATAGAGCACCATAGCTATGCAAGGAGGTGCTTGGGCTCTGCAAGGTGGGCAAATCGTATTTCACGGCGAGAGTTATGGTTATTGGAGTATTAAGATGAAGACACTCTTGATTTCACAAGATTTATGGGAGATTGTGGAAGAGAGTTATGTGAAAAGTGAGAAGGTTGAAGAAAACAACGATGAAAAGAGGACTATTGTGAAGGTTACGGTTGTAGATCCCGACGAGAAGGAGAATCAAAAGAAGGATGCGCAGTCTCTTTACCTGATTCAATGAGGAACCTCTTACATGATTTTTCCAAGAAAATCGCAGCTCAAACTTCGAAGGAGGAGTGGGAGATTTTGCAAAAAGAGTTTCAAGGTACCAACAAGGTTAGGACGGTAAAAATCGTGGGCTTGAAAATGGAGTTGCGAAATTTCCAAATGATGAAGAAGGAGACTCTTCAAGAGTATTTCTCTAAGGTGATTGAGATTGTCAATCAAATAAAGAATTTGGGTGAAGCGTTGACCGACAAATCGGTGTACGAGAAGATTTTGATTACTCTCCCTTCGAAGTATGAAAATATTTTGGTCGTTATTGAAGAAACCAAGACCTCTCTACGATTAGTGTGCATGACCTTATGGGCTCTCTTGAGAGACATGAGGAAATATTGAATAGGCATGACGATGAAGTTCTTGAAAGCGCCTTTCAATCGAAGGTGAATGTGAAAGACCATTGCCAAAAAGCACCTACCGGTAATATCTTTCGTGATGGTTATAACGGTGGTGGAGGCTGACTTGGCCAAGGAGGTGGTAGAGGTGTCAACCAAAGTGGAGAAGCTAGAACTTGCAACTTTTGCAAGAAACCAGGCCACATCGAAAAAGATTGCTGGAACAAAGGAAAGATTCAATGCTACAATTGAAAGAAAATGGCCATAAAGAGAAGGTTTGCAGGCTTACGAATGGGGAGCAAGCAAACTACACCGAAGAAAAGCATCCCGAGGAAAGAGGTGACATGAGCACTTTATGCATGTCAATCGGCGTTGGAAAAGAGAGAAGATGTAGTGGATGTAGCAACCACATGACGGGTGATGAGTCGATCTTTTGCAAGCTTGATAGCAAAGTTACGACTCAAATTACAGTGAACAACGACGCGATGGTGAAATTCAAAGGAAGAGGCACGATTGCAGTTGCATCAAAGAAGGGTAGAATGATATCCACGATATCTTTCTTGTGTCGGGTTTAGCTCAAAATTTGCTATGTTTTGGGCAATTGATTGAGCATGGTGATGTAGTTCACTTTAATCCTGCGGCTTGTAGAATATTTGATAAAGTTGAGAAGAAGATAGAATTGATGGTCGTAGTCAAAATGGAGAGCAATAGAAACTTTCCTCTCACTCTCAAGCCCGAAAGATTACCTTGAAGGTTGGTGTTAAAGATGGTTCATGGTTATGACACAAGAGCTACGGCCACTTCAACTTTGAGAGCTTGAAGTTGCTAGCCAAGAAGGAAATGTTGTACGGGCTACCAATTATAGAAGATAAAGGGGACGTGTGTGAGTCATGTGGTCTCGGAAAGATACATCGAGAGTCGTATGGAGAGCAAGAACGCCATTATAGCTTGTCACACCGATATTTGTGGTCCCATGAGCACAAACTCACATGGAGGAAAGAGGTACTTAATCACTTTCATTGATGATTATTCAAGATTGTGTTGGGTTTATTTTTTGAGGCAAAAGTTGGAAGCGCTTTATGTCTTCAAGAAATTTCAAAGAATGGTGGAGAGACAAAGTGGTCGGTTCATAAAGAAATTGAGGAGTGATAAAGGTGGTAAGAACAACTCCAATTCGAGAAGTTTTGTAAAAATATTAGCCTAGAGATGCAATTAACGATTGACTTTATACCGGAGCAAATTGGGGTGGCTAATAGTAAGAATAGGACCATTATTGAAATGGCGAGAACGATGATAAAAGAGAAGAGACTACCGTTTACTTTTAGGCGGAAGCAACGTACACGGCGGTTTACTTATTAAATCGGTATCCGACGAAGGCGGTTGAGAACAAGACCCCATTTGAAGTTTTGTCCGCTGGCAATAAGCCATCAGTGAACCACTTGAAGGTGTTTGGGTCCATTTGCTATGCTCATGTTCCGAAAGAAATTAGGCATAAGCTTAAAATTTAAGGCAAAAATGCGTCTTTTTTGGCTATAGTATAAAATTGAAGGGGTATCGGCTCGTTAGCTTGAAGAGAACAAAATGATAGAGAATCGATATGTGATTTTTAATAAGAAGGACACTTGGGATTGGAAAGAGAAAGGAGTTGAAAGTGTGTCATTTCAAATTCAAGGTGATGCACATGAAGAGACAAGTGGTAGTGGACATGATGTTGAAGATGAAGGGTCATCATCTTCAACAAATAATATCAGGTCGAGTTCATCGTCTCCAAGCTCGATGCCGGTAAGATTGAGGCGTATAAGCGAAGTTTATGCAACATGCAACTTTGTTGTTGTTGAGCCCGAGAGCTTTGGCAAGCAATTGGCGAAGAAGTTTGCAGAAATGCCATGGAAGATGAGATAAAAATAGAAAAAAAATGAGACATTGGAGTTGGTCGAGAAGCTGAAGAAGAAGGATGTTGTTGGGTTGAAGTGGGTATACAAATGAAGACTAACCCAGATGGTTCTGTACAAAAATACAAGGCGAGATTGGTGACGAAAGGGTACGATCAACATACCCGGTGTTGATTATCGTGAGACATTTTCACCGGTTGCAACATGAGACTATTCGATTGTTGATTGCTTTAGCGGCACACAAGGTTGGAAGCTTTACCAACTTAATGTGAAATCGGCCTTCTTGAATGGAGTGTTGAAAGAAGAGGTATATGTAGAGCAACCACAAGGGTTTGTGTTAGAAGGTGAAGAAGAAAAAGTGTGAAGAAAGTTTTGTATGGATTGAAACAAGCCTCAAGTGCATGGTACATGAATATCGATGCATATTTCTCTGACAAAGGATTCAAGAGGAGTCCAAGTGGCCCACGCTTTATGTCAACCAATGTACCGATTCTCTGCTTCTCGTTTCTCTTTACGTTGATGATTTGATTTTTACGGGAAATGATGAGAAGATGCTGCTTGAGATCAAGAATGATATGTTGAGGAAATATCAGACAACGTAAAAATTCTCGTAGTGGTGAGATACAACTTTTGGGCTTGTTACATTATTGCTTGGGGATTGAAGTTGATCAACGAGAAGATGGTGTGTCAAATCAAGTATGCCCAAATATTATTGCTAAGTTCAAGGAGGAGTGTAATCCGGTTACGACTCCATTGTTGGTGAATGAAAAATTGGTGAAAGAGGATAGTAGTGGTGATGCCGATGCGACACAATATATGAGTCTTGTTAGGAGTTTGTTGTATCTCACCACTACGAGGCCCGACATCATGTATGCTTCGGAATAATTGTTTCGGTTTATACAATGACCGAGCAAAACACATTTTGGAGTTGCTAGTGTTGAGGTACATTAAAGGTACCAAAAGTTTTGGCCTTATGTATGAGAGAAATGATAGAGAAAGTTTGGATTTATCTGGGTTTTGTGATAGTGATTGGATCGGTAGTATGGACGACATGCAGATGTCCGTATACATTTACACTCGAGTTCGGAGTGTTTAGTTGGGCGTCGAAGAAGCAAGAGATAGTAGCTCATTCTTCTGGAATACGTATCGGCAAGTAAAGCAACCAAGAAAGTGATTTTGTTGAAATAAATTTTAGAAAATATGAGGGAGAAACAAGATATGCCGACGGTCCTCTTTTTTGACAACAAGTCGGCGATTGCAATGTCAAAGAATTCGGTGTTTCAAAGCTAAACGAAGCATATTAATCTCAAGAATTACTACATCCGAGAGGCGGTTGAAGATGAAGAGATCGAGATCAAGTATGTGAAGACCGGCGACCAATTGGCGGACTTCTTCACCAAACTCCTGGTGAGAAGCTTGTTTATCTTCGAGGATTATTGAAAATGAAAGATAAAAACATTAAGGGAGATTGCTAAAATTAATGTTTTAATTTATACTTGAATGTGGGCTTTATGTGTGTTTGGCCCATTTAGCATTTAGAGTCTTCTTTGTATTATGTAGCTGTGAACGAAAAAAAGCGTGTTGAGAATGAAATTTGGAGCTGAGGAAAAAAGACAGCAACCTCCCTTCGTCACCCTCTGCCCCAAATCGAAAACACACAAATAACTTAGAAAAATTCATGCCAAGGCCAACATATCTAACCTAGTGTTGGAATGGTTTATATGCATCCTCGTCATCACGATTTTGAAACATGTGCATGTTGTTATTTGTGGAATTTAGGATAGGTAACATGAACCGGGGAGGATTAGTCTCGGTTTAGACGGAATTTAGTTCAAGTTTGATTTAGACTGAATTTAGTCGGAGTGTGGGGACGGTGACATTTGTGGGGATACCGAACTGACTGAAAAAAATATTTGGTGAAATGATATAACTATCCTTAAATACAGGTACGGTGATAGTCCTGATCGAAACCACGAGTCTCCTCCGGATCTTTAACTCATCACTCAATCAATAATTCTTCTTCAAAGTCGCCATGCACAAGCTCACCATCATGAGAAGGATGCCTCGTGAACAATGCCTCCTCCGTTCTCCCTGCTTCAAGCCCATCAACATCGGATACATGGTGTGTTCACAATGAAGTTCTCGGCCGACCTGAGGAAGAAATTTGATTTCACGGGAAATTTGAGCCGATCATCGTGGCAGCCTCTGGCTGAGACGGTGGTTTACTGAGATATGGCAAGGTAGTGCAGATAGTGGTGCAGATATTGTTGCAGGCGACGAGTATTTTCACGGTTGAGAACCATCCGATTCATCTTTACGGTTATGATTTCTACAAAATTGCTGCGGGAAGTTCAAGCCGAGGAGAAACGCGGCTAAGTTCAAACTAGTAGACCCACCGTTGAGGAACATGGTGAGCGTCTGTGTCCGAATAATTAGCCCAAATATTCATTGCTCGTCTTATGTATTTGACTAGTACACATGACTGTGGTTGATGCATTGTCACTTTGATGTGCACAACGCTTGGCGTCTGGTTATGGCATTCTTGATCGAGAATGGCCTCGGTCAGCTGAAGTTGCTTGAAAGTTTTCGACAGTTGTTAGGAAAGCTTTCATTCGTGTGTAATAATGCTTGTTGCTGTAAGCAATTTTTTTTAAAGAATTCAAGCATTCATGTTGTGTAATTTCAATATACGTGGATGATAAAATGATGAACAACCTCGATTTTTCAATTTCTATGGAATATTCAAATATCCATCTATTTTTTTTCGTTTTCCTTCCTTAAAACACTGTGAGAGGTGAGTCAAGATACCATCGTTAGCTTGATGAGATCAAGTGTCGTCGGTACGTGAGACTTTAGGTGATAAAAGTAACGCTGCTGCATACTTCGAATACGTTTATGATTTATGCCTAACAATAGATTTGTTTCGTTTGTTACTTATTTTTTGAAAAGAAATTAATCATATTATTAATAGAAATCCACACACAAAATATCATACATTGCTTGGGTAGGCGAGGATAATCCCTGACCATCAAACCCGGGCGATTTGGCAAAATAATGAGCCACGCGATTACCCTCTCGCTTAACAAAAGAGAACAAACACTAAGGAATCAAAAAATCGTTCCAAAGTTTAACAGTCCTCCAAGATACGATCATAGCAAAGCTCACATCCATGGACTTTAGTAGCTTAACAAGATGCAAACAACCACCCTCGAGAGATATGATTCCAACCGCGATCGCTTGCAACCTTGTAGAGCAGCTCGAGCTCTCATCGCCTCTATAGTAAGCGAATGAAATCCCCATTCAAATACTTCATCGACCATCATAAACACTTACCCGAGTTATCCCTTGCCACGACCCCGGAAGATGCTTCCCGACGCGTTGTATGGATCGCCCCGTGTTCATCTTGATGATAGTCTGCTCTGGCAACTCCAGTAATCAGCGAGGTGTCGTTCGTCTGCTGTCGGGGTGGGAATCTCCCCCACTCTGAGCTCGTGCAAGATTTCCGGATCGGTGGTATTAAAAGGAACTCGTATGCCCTCCATTACCCAGATGATCCTTTGTCGCGACAGTTCTCCACAACGGCTGAGGAACGATGCGAAAGACCTAGAGTCTTTATTCTGATGCACTACTTCAAGCCCCGCCATGGCTGATCCCGGTCAATATCGGATGACCCCAAGGGGAAATCCCGACATTGACCAAAACTTCTTAGCCGCTGGGCATTTAACAAAAGCATGGTATCGTCTTCTGCATTGAAGCCACATCTCTTACAAGTCGGGTTATGAATAGCCCCTCGCTGCAACAAATTTGTAGTTGTGGATAGACGCCAAGCAAACATTTTAATCCTTGGAGTCACATTAGCTTTCCACAAAAAGCTCCAATCTGGTGGATTGAGTAAGAAACAATAGATACGTCTCGTGCCAAGTGTTGTGATAGCCAATATGCAGACTTTACTAAAAGACCTCATGTTTAGTAAAATACCATATTTTTTCATCTGGTTGACCCGTATAACTTAGCGGACATCCAAGAATTGTCTCCACATCAATGGGCAACAAGAGTGAGCGAACCAAGGAGACGTTCCACGGCCCTGTCGGTGAGACTCTTAGGTCGCTGACACGAAGATCCTCGAAGCCGACCCTATGCATCGTGATCAGTTTCAAGCTTGTATTTTGTGGCATCCATGGTTCACCTCACACACGCACCAAAGTTCCAGCTCCCACTCGCGAATGTGGACATGCCGAAATGATATCCCTTGTCGAAAAAATACTACGCCATGTAAGCGAAGGGTTCACCCCAAGGGCCGCCGATAGCACATCACCCGCAGGATAATAGCGAGCTTTAAAGACTCACGCAAAGAGGCAGTTCGGATGCATTAGTAGCCACCACCTTTGTATTGCTAGCAAGGTCATATTGAAATGACGATGCTCTCGGAATCCTTAGCCCCCTTTCTTCTTCGTAGCGCACATACGATCTCATCCTACCCAATGTATTTTGGTTGTTCCCTTTGAACTCCACCAATACCTAGAAGTCATCTTCTCTATATCACGAAGCAGAGATTTAGGGAGCATGAAACAATTCATCGGATAAGTAAGAATCGCTTGAATGGCTGCTTTAATTAGAACTTCACGGCCAGTTTGAGACAAGAATGTTTCGGACCATCATTGGACCCTCCGCCATATTCTATCGCTTATCAACACAAATGTTTCCCTCTTGTTTCGGCCAACTCCCGATGACAATCCTAGGTAGGTACTATATGCTTGGATCGTGTGTATGTCTATGGCATTGCAACGCATAGCTCGCGTGGAGGCATTCACGGTCGGGGAGAAGCAAACGGACGACGACCTTTTTCTCCGAGAGTCCAACGAATTTAACCTCTCTCATATTAGGCTTTCTGCCAATTGCTATCATCCGACTAATGTTGTCCGATCGTGTGGCGGTGGAAGGTCAATCGTACGATGTGGTTTGATGCCCGTGAAACGACATTCTCCGGAACCTAACCCTCCACCTCCACCTCCATATGCTGACGAAACGCCCGTGTTGGGGATAGTAGCACTGTTAGTCAAGCCACCTTCACCCAATGCCATTTCTTTTCGAAATTCTAAACTGCGAGAGAGGAGAACACCCCAAACAACAGTAAGATAATATGTAGATAACGTGGGTCTATTCAAAATATTTGCTTAATTTTATATTATTTTAATATTTTTTTTGTTATTATATAAACATATGAATGAATATTCAATATATTGCTGCGTGAGTCTATTAAGACACCAATTTTCTTAATTTATTTATAGTTATTTTTAAGTAAATAAACATATTCAATGTAGTGTTGAGGAATAAATATATTGTTGGGGAATAAATATATATTTATGACTATTAAGATAAGGACATATTGTTCAATTCACAATGGGAAAAAACTCTTTTGTGATTCATACTTTAATAATAATATAGATTTTTTTTTTCTTGCGGAGATCGAAATTTTAGAAGATTTTATGGAATCTACGCTCATTGCTCTGTACCATGAAAATCTAATCAACCGTAACAAAGCAGCTGAGCAATTTATGTGTTGTTATTATCTAAGTTGGGATGAAATATTGAACTATAAATCTCCCCTCGTCTTCTGTTTGCTGGGGTGGGATGAAATATAAATCTCCCCACCAGTTGAACGCCATTACAGCAGAAAGCTTCCTATAACAGAAACGACAAAAAAGATGGAGAAAATGGTCTACTCGTTCACCGTCCTCTGTTCTCCTCATTCGCCCCCGGCGGTTCCTGCGATGATTCGAGGGCAGAAATGGAAAGAACGGAAGCCACTTCATTACACCTAGCTAGTTTTGAGATCAAGCAAGTTCATCGCCTTAGATTTAACTGATTGTTAGTGTAGTGCATTCATTCATCGTCGAGCAAATAGTTGGACCCTGTAAAGAATGATGAATGTATTCTGAAAGTCTTCTCTACTCCTTAAAGAGCGATTCTTTTATTACCAAACATGCAAGAAATCCGAATCCGATGATTAGGAAACCAAAATTCACACTGAACCAAACAAAGCAAATCAACTCAGCACAAAAAAGCACGGTGATGTTCACCAGATGTAATGTTACGTAACACAGTCAATAAATCAAGCAGCAGCAACAGCAGCACAGAGCACACTGGTACTATCATCCTTGATGCTCCCATTCTCAGCCCCAACGCTTCGTGAATAGCAGCCGAAGCTATCCTCCACTGCGTAGCTCTGGGACGTAACCGCAGCTCCCGACAAGACCTCGTGGTCCTTCACAAACATCCACCCCTTCGCCCCCTGTTCGTTCTTCAAAGAGCTTGTGAAGTCGTTCACCGACCTCTCCTCCTTCAGCTCGTTCTCCAGCTCCGTGAACATCACGTACGTGTCCGCCACCGACCCCGGAAGAGTCTTCGTCTCCATCTCGAGGGGATACTTCCTCTCCATGCTCGAATTGTACACGAATAATCCCGAGACAGAGCTCTCGATTCTCACCTCTTCGCTCACCTTCACCTTCTGCTTCACGTGCTTCACGTTCCCGTTCTTTTCGAACTTGATCTTGTTCTCGAACTTCACTGTGGAAGAGACATGCGTGGTGAAGTTGCCTAAGCTGCTGTTCACCCACCCGGAGAACTCGCTCTTCCTCTTCCCTTCGATCTCGAACTTCCCGTCGAGCTCCGTGAATTTCGATTCCCGTTCGATGTACGTGCTTGGGTAGCTGAAGCTCAAGGTGCCAGCTTGGACTTGATCGACTCTCTCGTCTACCCACAGATGAAGGTTGGCGTCGACAAGCCAGAAACAAATAGCATCGGCTACGCTGAGCTCGATGAAGTGCTCGTTCCCGTCAAGCAACGAGCCCAGAAATGGGGTTATTTCGAATTCGTAGGAAGGGAGATCGAAGGCTCCGATGCCGACGATGGGCTCCCAGAAAAGAGGGTTTATCCCCCCGGTGAAGATCACCGGGAAAGGAACCACCGATGCGACCACGTCGCCGTCGATCTTCACCAGGACTTCGCGGTAGGCTCCGTGTCCGCGTTTCGTGGTGAGGTTGTTCATCTGTATGTATAAGTCGGGGGGATTCGAGTACCAGAATTCGTCGTTGCCGTGGGAGGAGACGTAGACTTCGATCACGGCTCGGTATGTGTTCGGGGGGATTTTGATTCCTTGGTAAATCAGATCCGTTCCCCTCTCGATCGTGAACCAGTACCCTTCTTCTCCGGATGAGCTTATGGGTATGACGGAATCCGCCGGATTTTCGTTCAGCTGTAGGGAGTAATTGCAGGCGCTCGACGAGGGGTTGGCTGAGATTCGACTCCGTCGGAGCAGGGACAGCGGATTGGGGCCAGCGGCGGCGGTAGTGTTGTCGTTATAATAGAGGAAGGTGAAGTTTAGGTGGAAAACTCCGGTGTAGACGTCGTTGACCACGTTCTGCAGCATGACGGAGAAAGTGAGGTTCGATCTTTTCAGCAGGGAAGCGTAGCGAGTGACGTCTTTCTCGACGCTCCAGTGTATCCTTCCCTCGGAGCTGGGCTCCGGCGTGCTGGTCCGCAGGATCTCGACTCCGTCGAGCCACGCGGCGCCAATGCGGTCGTAGTTGGAGCCGTTGGTGGCGGAGGCGTGGAGGTGCAGGGCGACGCGGGACCACGTGCAGTTCTTGGATGGCGAGTGGTAGGTGGCGTTGACCGGTGGTTGGCCGATCGTGTTCGCGAAGGTGTGGGCCATCACGTGGCGGGTGCATGACGGGGTGAGGCTCGAGAAGGGCAGCGGACGAGTGGGCTGGATTTGTTCAGAGGTTGGGTTCTGGTGGCGGCGGAGGTGGGTTTGGTGCGGCGGTCTCGCCGCGGCGGAGCATGTGAAGAGGAGAGAGAATGCGAGGAGAAGGGAGAGGGATGCGCGCATCTTGGCTCGTTCTTCGGTGTTTTGATTCTCTCTCGTTTCGACCGAGTAGTTAGTTGTGTGGTGGAGTGGAACGAATAACGATCGTACGTGTTTCGTATTTGCTGCAAGAAAACCTCAACTGACCGAGTCCAAAGGTAAGTGAGCTTGATACACGTATTAATTATTGTTTTATAGGAGATATCCTAATTCCTAACACGTATTCGTATCGGTAGTTGTGCGTATTAAAATGATAAAAGATAAGATCGAAATATAAGATATTATTGAATTGTCATTTGTCAACGACGACCTTCATTTAATAGAAGCAGCATATGGGCTTGTTGCTCCGCATTTTCATTCTACCACGAATAGAGAAACCAGAAGAAGTCAAACTATGTGTAGGAGACGAGTACAACAAAGCCACGGAATCTAGCACGAAGAAGTTGATCATGAAAGGTGCTGCAATTACATTACATCCTCGGTTCGTACTCCAAGAAGCATGAGCTTTATGAAATAAAGAGCTCCGTAACGTAACGTACAAAGGTCTGTTGTTCACGCTCAGGCCCATTTCAATAGTCAAATACCCAATTGCAATCCGCCCCTAACGGTCTCTATACCCTATTGTCAGGGGACACTATTGGGTTACCACGCCCCAAACCCATCCCAATGTAACCTATAAGGCCAAGGACCCATTTATCCAAAAAAAAAATGAAATATGGACTCAGGCTTAGTTTGCCATTTCAATTGTCAAATACCCAGTACACGGAAGGGACTCGACAATGCTGCTTAGTGGCCACTTATTGCCATATGCTCTACCATCTCCCTACACCCTTGATATGGGAGAAACTAACTAGCCGTTTACAGGCTTGTGTAACGTCAATCATGGCCGTAAATAAAACCAAGGATGCTAGGTCTCAATCAATTTACCGATGTTACTAATGTCGATTGAGTGAAGAATCGAGAGAAAATTGTATACACATAAATCATTTTTGTAACTAAATATTTGTATTGCGTTATATTGTTTAATGTACAGAGAGCTGAGCTATATATAAAAATATATACCGAACACTAATATAACTTATTATTTATTATACACAATGATGTTGAGTTGTCAAGGCTGAGCTGGTGTGTTATGATGAATCGGAGTGGCTTGAATAGAATAAACCAAGTGAAGGCGTGCCTGCGAGATACCTCAATAGGTGTTGAGCAGCAACCCAATGAGATTCATGAGGAGTGTGAACGAATTGACTGAGTTGTTGAATGGCGTAAGTGAGGTTGTGAAATTGAGGTAAAGTAGGCGACCAATTAATCTAGGAAATGAGGAGGGATCATGCAGCAGTGGTGTGGTATCCTTGTCTGAGGAAGCAAAAGATAAGCCACCTGGTAATGGAGTTGGCGCAGGACAACAATCAAGCATGCGGCAATCCCTCAAGATATCAATGATATACTTCCGTTGATTAATAAAAAGTCTATCAACTGAGCGAGCAAGTTCCATCCCAAAAAAAAATTGGCAGGCCCGAGATCTTTTATAGTGAAGGCACGATGTAAGAATTCCTTTACGTGAGAGATTCCAGCCTCGTTTGTGCCTGTGAGAAGCACATCATCAACATAGACAAGTAAGAATACCTGAGAAGTAGCAGTGATCATGGTAAACAAGCAATGGTCGTGAGCACATTGCTGGAATCCATAGGCGCACAACTTAGCTGTAAACTCTTCGTTCCACTTCCGGGAAGCCTGTTTTAGGCCATAAAGAGACCTCTTGAGTTCGCAAACTTGTCTAGATTCGGCCTTGAGATATCCAGGTGGAGGACGCATATAGATATCTTCAACAATATGGCCATGAAGGAACGCATTGTTCACATCAAGCTGATGCAAACACCAATGTTGTGCTGCAGCTAGAGCCAAAATTACTCGTACAGTTACTACCTTGGCAACTGGGGAGAAGACTTCATAGTAATCTTCTCCTTCGATCTGTGTGTAGCCCTTTGCAACGAGCCTTGCTTTGTATCGATCGATGGAGCCATCAGCATTGCACTTCACCTTATAGACCCATTTACAGCCCACTAATTTCTTGTCGGTAGGGAGCTTCGTTAACTCCCAGGTGCCATTGCGTTCAAGGGCTTCTACCTCACGATTCATAGCATCAATCAATCGTTGATCCGTTGTTGCTTGATTATAGGTGAGAGGTTTCTGAAATGTAGACAATTTTGCCACAAAAGATATATGTGATGTGTATGTAATTGGATGTGAGAGAAGGGGTGAGCAATGGGCAGTGTAAGCAACATAATCCTTTAACCATGTAGGGACTTGTTTAGGTCTGGTACTGTTTCGAATGACAGGGTGAGTGGGGGCTGCAATGTCATTGTTTAAGGAAACAACAGAGTTGATGACAAGAGGATAATCATGTGTGGTTGAAGGTGATGGTGATGACTGGTTGCAGATGTCAATGTTTCAATGTTGTTGTGATCACAAGATTCTATAGGTTGGGAATGTAAGTAATAGTCTGTAGATGATGTGGCAAGGGGTTCAAAAAGATCTCCTATAGACGCAGAAGGAAGAACAACTTTATCATCCGGAAAGGAAAAGGAGGGAAATGTAATTTCATGGAAGGCTACATCTCGTGACACTATAATCTTATTGGATGCATGGCAGAAAATTTTGTAACCTTTCTGGCCAATGGGATAGCCAACAAATATGCCAGCAGTCGACTTAGGATCAAACTTATCTCTAAAGGGCCCATTATTAACAGCAAAAACAAGGCACCCAAAATTTCTGAAATGTGAATATGAAGGGGATTTCTATTTCAAAATCTCAAAAGGTGATTTCCAACCAAGAAGTTTAGAAGGGAGTCTATTTATAATGTGGACAGAGGTAAGGACGGATTCACCCCAAAAGGTTTTGGGCAATTTAGACTGAATTAGGAGAGCTCTAGCAACATGTAGGATATGTTTGTGTTTCCTTTCTACGACCCCATTTTGTTGAAGTGTATATGTGCAGTTCTTTTGGCGAAGTATACCGTTTGAGGAGAACAGCCTTTGGCAATCAACACTCAGAAATTCTCGGCCATTGTCAGTCCTAATTATCTTGACAACGCCATGATATTGTGTTTCAAGGTAAGCAAGAAAATCTGTAAGGATGGCTAGTACTTGAGACTTGTATTTCATGAGAAAAATCCATCTACTGTGATCATCAACAATCGTGAGGAAATAGTGACATCTACTATGGCTTTGGTACTTGTAAGGACCCCAAATGTCAATATGTAGGAGTTTACAAGAAGTTTCAGATTCTATATGGCTTAAGGGAAATTTGTTTCTTTGCTGTTTCGCAAGAGGACATACATAGCAATTAGACAAGGTAGTATCATCTTTAATGCTTATGATGGAATTTGGTAAGTGTTGCATAACATGAATGGACGGGTGACCTAGCCTGGAATGTCATGTATTGACAGAGGCGGCAGCAAATGCATTCTGTATAAGTACTAAAACACACTTTATTGGGAAATTTTTTGACAGATAGTAAGTAGGAAAAATACTTCTGTTGAGACTCGGATATGGCTTTTTGAGAGAAGGATTGTTGGTCAAGGATGTAGAGTTCATTTGAGATCTTACCCGCTGCTATGACCTTGCTATTCTGCAGGTCATGCAACAAGCAAAAATCAGCAAAAAACTAAAAATATATTTGACTATCGTTAGTTTCCTCAATGATAGAAGGTTATATTCAAAACTAGAAAGGTATAAGCATTTATGGAGAGTGAGATTCTGAGATAGGGTGACCTTTTCCAGTGTGAGTGACATATTTTATAGATCCATCGGGAAGTTTAACAGTGGTAAAAGAGGTCACGAGTATAGGATTGGTCATGATGGCAAGGTTTTTGCACATATGACATGTGGCTCCAGTGTCTACAATCCAAGTATTCTCACCTAAACAATCATATGCAATATTAAGATTTTTAGATAGAGTTTAGCTACCTGCAAAGTCGTCGAGATGAGCGAAGTTCACCGATGATGGATTTGATCTTCAAGCCAAGGCTTTACCTTTCACCAGCTTTGCTAACTCTTCTTGCATCATCGCCTTCATAACTGATTGCATGTCAAATATGCTCTTCTCTTCTGCTGGTCCTATGTTTGCTGAGTGTGGGATATGTGCGCTCTACAACATTGGCCCTGAATCCAGATAGCATTTGCTGTGAAGAAGAGCCATTTTGCATATTCATTCTAGCACTGTTCGGATACCACTCTGGGTAACCATTCAATTTAAAACAAGTTTCTCTTGTGTGCCCATTCCTCTTGCAGTAATTGCAGATTAGAGAACTTTTATCATTCACGAAGCCGTTTAATTTGTAACATTCTTCCTTCAGATGTTCGTTCTTCTTGCATAATTGCACAACAGGGAACTCTATTCGATCCTTGGTCCTGTTTTGTTGGACACATCTCTTCCTGAACTTGCATTTTTCACCATCATCGCAGCATTCTCCCCAGGTACACTAATATGTATTGCTACTTATGTTTTTCAGCCTTCGCTATCATCCCGTACACTTTATTTATCGGTGGCAGCTTGTCAAGAAACAACAATTGACTTTTTTCAGGTTCATATGCATCACTTAACCCCATCTAAAACTGCATCGATCGATCTTCAACCTCTCTTTCTTCGAATCTGGTTTTAACTGGGCCTTGCACCTCAATTGGCGGCCGCAATTGATCCAATTGATCCCACAAGTTCCGAATCTTATTGTAGTAGTCAACCACACACATATTACCCTGCCTGATGAAGGATATCTCGCGTTTAATTTCAAACACGAGTGACAGATTCGATGTGCCCTACCGCTCTTCTATCTCCTTCCACAATAACTCGGCTTCGTGTATAAACATTGTAGACCTTTTTGGTCCAAATGATTATAAGAGTTTTGATTATTCCAAGTAATTATGTAAATTGGGGGGTACAAATTTAGAAAACTCGATATGCATGTTATATGATGTTTAAGTATATGAAAATGTTCTATTAAGTGCTTAAGAGTGATTAAAGTGTTAAGAAAATCGAACTTGAGTGATCTTGTGCTTAACTGGAATATTGATGTGATCACCTGGATGGAATATCATTGTGTGCTATATATGGAAAATATATTCTGATAAGTGATTGAGTTATATTAGGAAAGAATATCATAGAGATCACCCGGA